>CM031239.1:88371603-88971603 GCA_018340775.1 Taxus wallichiana var. yunnanensis
CCTCCACACATTTAGGTTTGAATAGGGAGAGGTGGCCATTTAAAATTACTAAGTATAAGGGTTTTGAAAGAAGCATCCACGTTCTCATTAGTGCAATACCAAGGCTAGGTCCTCTAAGAGTGGGTTCCCAAATGTGCGCAAACTCTCCATGTGTCTTGGGTACAAAAGAAGTCAAATGGATCGAGGCCCAAATCGGCTAAGTATAGAGAGCTAGTGAATGGTGCCACATGTCACATCAGTGCAAATTCAAAGGGCACAACCCAAAGTGGAGACCCAAACAAGCGCAAGATTCCATGTGTTCGGTGTCGGACATATGGCCCCGCAAGAAAAAGAGACTTAGCCAAAGTAAAAGAAATCGGGAAGAGCCATGGAAGGTGCCATGTGTTTCATCGGCGTGATTTCAAAAGCATGACTTAAAAGGTAGTTTCCAAATGAGTGCCATCCAACCATGTGGTCGATTCCAAAAAAAGGTGAGGGAGGCCGTTAAAAGTCCAAAAGCTTATGGAGGCCTCCACGAGTCTCGACCATGCAACTTCGAAGGTAAAATATGGGTGTAGTTTCCAAATGAGCGTGAAGCCTCCACATGTCTCAAGTTAGGCACAATGTCTCCACCAATAGGAAGGACTTAGGAAAATATAAAGGAAGCGAGGATCTCATGAGAATCCGCCACGTGTCGATCCAGCGTGATTTCAAGTTCAAAATGAAGGAGATGAATCTTCAAGATGCGAGAGGCTACCATGTGGTCCTAGTATAGACTGAGAATCTTTTAAATATTGTGCGCCCATAATCCTGATCTTTGGACAGCCATATCTTTCAACTCGAGACCTTAATATTTGTGGGAGAGAGCTTTTGGAAATATCTCGGTACAAATTTTCACATACCTCCATTAATGTTTCAGCCCACTAATTTTGAGGAATGTCAAGTCTCTCACCTTCCGCCATGATGAATAATGGGCATCTTTCTTGCCTAGTAAGGGACAATGACCAAGGCATGGGTCTTATAGTAAATCCCATCACTATTATAGGTGGATTCAATGCATTACGGGGTGGTTGGAATAGAGTTCGATTTTCCCTCTCTATTTCTCTTTCATTCTTCTATATATTATAAAGGAGGGGCATATTCAAACATTTAGTTGTTGTTTCCCCCTTCCCCCTCTCTCTTTCTTCCTTATGGTAGAATATAGAGTTTAAGCCTTTTCTCATGGCTCTATAATGCCATTTTCTTGCCCCTTGCCCACTGATGATGTATTGTGTAACTTTTGGAGAAATAAAATATGTTTTGTGATGATTCTATCCATCCTTACTTATTTTTTTGTCTATTCTTACAACTCATCATTGTAGGAGTAAATTGTGCATACTCGATGTTTATTTCAGTTAAGGATTTGGGCTTAATGGGTTTTGAAGTGGTGTTACGTGTGAAATCTATATATGGTTTATGGTGCATCTTGTCCACCCTCTCCTCACGATCACCTCTCTCCACTTCGGTAGTCGAATCGTGATCATCCACTTCCTTTTCTTTTGTATCACCGCTTAGTGTACTCTCTCTCTCCCTGTCCCTTGGAATGGTTAGATTAGGATAGGTTAGCTCTGCTTATACTATTGGAGTAGCTTGTGGCAAGCATATTAGGAAGCGAAACCACCCTTCTCTGGAGTTCCATATCAAAATTTACAAGTCCCACATCTTGAGAGATGGTCCAATGTTTTGTAATCATGCCGAATGCCTCGTCTCGAGATCCCAATCCATTCAAGCGTGATGTGATTTTGCATTAATATTTTTGGCATAGTCGGTGGGACACTTAGGTTATATCTCTCATCTTTACAAGGTGTCTCATTATCAACAACAAATCATAAGCCACCATGCGACCACACTAACAATTTTGGCATACCCGATGGGATAGGTCTAAAGCACCTTACCACTTCATCTTAGTAGGTTGGTGTGTTCCTATTAGGATTCAGCCTTTTGAGGCACATGCAAGCACATTTGGCGACTCCATCTGGTCAATGACCCATTATTTGAGTTGCAGACCTTTTCCATCCATTTCCACCCATCTTCATTCATCTTTCTTTCCACATATTTCATATTCTACCATTCATGAAGTTGTGCAATCATGACTTCATTCCCCTCATGGAATTCACACCTAACGTAGTCTAGTACACCTCAATATATTTCCCAACTCCCCATGATCAACATTATGATAAGACCCGAACCATTATTTTACCCATATGAGTAGTGTCAAATCCATTTTGGCTATGGAACTTATCAAGAATAAGAGGACACATACAATGGTGGCGGCTACATGGAAACTATTGATCTACTATAAAATATACGAGGATGGAGGCTAGCATGGTGCAATCCAGTACATGTAGCAAAAATGAAGGTATTCGGGAATTGGCTATAGGGCACCTTGTCCATTGGGCGACACTATGCCAAGACATTACAACCCTCAGAAGAAGATTGAATTCATGATTGAAATTCTTCCACAACTTACGCAATGGACTAAGGACATTAAGGCTTACGAGTTGGACACAAAACAACCTTGTCGATAGGTAATTCACCACTTCCTATATTTTCTTTTCCTATTCTTCAAACTCTGTCATTTCAGCATGATCAAGAGTCAAGTCCCTCACCCTGCTGCCCTAAGTGTTGATTTCCCTTCTCCACCTCCTGTCTTCCATCTCATCTCAATTCTTCTACCATTTTCCCTTCCAAGCAGTCATCCCCTCTAAACAAACAAGAAGTTCCACTCCCTCTCAACCAAATTTTTTGCAAAGATGGTTGAACCCCAACCTGTCACTCCTCTTTCTTTCCCAAGTCCATGTTGGGAAGAGAATCAAGAGATTAGTCAAGTAGAAAACAAGAAAATTAACCCAACGAGAGAAGAAATGACAGACAATCTAAAGAGTTGGGCTTCCATTTTGGGTTTACAAAGATCTCTTTGATGGTTAAGAAAATAGAATAGGTCAGAGTTGAAGATCCAGTGTTGGATGAGGCTAAGTTTGAAAAAGAAGAAGAGAAAGAACAAAAGGAAGAAAATCAATAGTTTGTTTATGGCACTTTTTCTGAAGAGGATGCTGATCTAATCCAAGATGCAGAACAAGTCAAGAGAGAGGAAGAATAATCAGCTCCAAGTCCCATTGAAGAGGAGTAGATGGGAGAGATCAAATTAGAGTTGAGGCCACTCAATGAAGAGAGCATCATTGAATATTGTTTCTTTAATTTCAAGGGCCTAATTTGATTGATGAACCCATGATGGAGGAGGACCATATAGAGGAGGATCCAAGTACGGAGCGGAGTTAAAAAGAACCTAGTTCTTCCTCCCACTTCATCACCTTCAATCTCTAATGTTGAATAAGATTTTGATCTTTCAAACTACATGTTTGAGGAAGAGGATCCATGGCGAACAAGTTTGATTAGGACACCATGGAGGAGGTAGAGCACATGTAGCGGGATAAGGAGGCAGAACTTGTAATGTAGCCAAATTAAGAACAACCGGATAAAGCAATAAAATGAACTCAAAAGAAAATAGATCTCCTTCTTCGTTATCAAATAATCATCAATGTTTCCTAAATAGGAAAATAACTCCCAACTCGAGTTGCAAGTAAACTCTAGCTAAAGACTAAATCTACTCTTTGAAATTCTATTTTTCAGAACCGCTATTCTTAGTAAGTTCGCATGCTTATTCCTACGGGCACCTAAGAAATTGCCACGCATCTTCTACATCCCTAAATTAGAGGAATTGCCAACTTTCTAACTCATAATGGACTAAAATTAACTAAAGCTCAAAAATAGGCTTAAATCCTAATTTTTCAAGATGGCGGATTTAGGGCCCGAAAACGTGTCACTTTGGAGGGCAGGTTAGCATGCGTTGTAGCTCATCGAAACACGTGGAGGACAGAGCTCTTGTCATCGGGCGCATCAACTTGGAGGATTGCTTTGATGGATAGGAGCCTGAGGAGATCATGTCATTTTCTCCTCCATCATTCAACTTTCAAGCATATGAACATACTGCCATGAAGGAGAACATCCAAGTGCAACAACCTGCACTTCATAACAACTCTTTGAAACCAAGGTTGGAAGACCATGATCTTCCATGTTCTTCACAGGAGAAGGAAGGGAAGGAGCAAGAGGATGTCATCATCTCTCTCACACCATCCATCCAGGAAGGTCAAAAATAAGACTCCATTCTTGGAGTTGAGTTTATATCAATGTGAAAATTCAAAGGACCACACCTTGCTCAATCAGGTACTTGGTTTTGTTGGAGCCAAGGGAGAAGCCAAAACTAGTCATGCCCACTTCAGAGCATGAGGATGAGCTCTAAACTACCAAGGATTAGCTACAATGCCTCTTCAATCTAAATGAAGAGAAAATAAAAGAGGCATTTTCTTGTTTCTAGTTGACACCTTGATGATATGGGTGGAAGATTAACCTCTTATTAGTTTCTCACTCATTGTAATGACCATGTTTAGTTCCAAATCATATACATGGCCGCATGTTTTGAGAAAGGGAAGCTATTTCTCCTGCCTATGGTAGGATTTGTTTAAAGCTTTTCTTTGTTAGGATTAGTGTAGGAGTAGGAGTAGATTTTTCTTTCAGTAGAAGAAGTGTTTTTCACACTCTGCATATCCCACTTGAGATATGTATGATTTTTAGTCTTGTACATAGCGTTTTGTTGTGTTTTGTTTCTCCAAGGTTGTATCACCATGCAGTTCAGTATGCCTATAGTCTGTTTAAGGGACAAACAAAAGCCTCAGGTCAATATAACTTCTACTCTCAGAAACCCCATTTCTAAGATTTTCTTACAAAAATTGAGAGTGCAGAAAGTAGGGACAGGCTCGGGGTCAAAAGTGCAAGTAATCGGAGAGTATATTTCAAGAAAGGGGTCGATTTGCAGGATATTATTTGTGACTCCATGCCCAATGGATGTAGCAAGGCTATTGGTCTCTTCATCTAGAAGGCATATGTCCCCATGAGTCACCAAATTGTTATCTCAATTTTTCCCCAGAAAAATTGATCAAACATGACCTCGCACAAGAAAAAGCAGTAAGGTTCGGCTTTGTCCCATGAACTTATAATCGATCCCAAACCAAGGAGTAGGTGGGTCTCAACTTAAGTGAATAATGAGGTCAAGATATGCGGGTGAACTCGACAAGAAGAACTAGGTCGGTGAGGATGCCACGACATCAAAGGAATCCAGAGTGCATGAAGGAAGAAGGGGGGAATGACTCTAAGCTTTGGAATTCACCACATATGAGTTGAATCAAGGCCAAACAATGACAAGCGGAAGGTGCCATGCATCTTGTTGGCATAATTCTAAAAGACACATCAAAATAGAGAATCCAAATGAGCACCAACCCTCCTCGCGTCATCGACAAAACATCAAAGGAAAAATCCAGAGGCAATCTCGAATGTGCGCCAACCCGTCACACATCCATGACCTAGAGGGGGTATTTTCAGCCGTTGAAAATTCTTAAGTCAAGTGGAAGCCTCCACGTGGCTCATCAACACAAATTCAATGGCACAACCCAAAGCAAGAGACCCAAACAAGCGCCAACCCTCCATGTGTCCTAGGTATTGAAAGGGAAAGAGCCGACCATTTAAAACGAATAAGTATAAGGGTGTCGGCGGAAGCCTCCACATGTCTCATCGGTGTAATACCAAGGCTGGGTCTAAAGAGTAGGTTCCCAAATGTGCGTAGACTCTCCACGTGTCTTGGGTCCAATAGAAGTCAAATGGATCAAGGACCAAATTGGCTAAGTATAGAGAGCCATCAAATGGTGCCACATGTCATATCAACACAAATTCAAAGGGCACAACCCAAAGCGGAGACCCAAACAAGTGCCAAGATTCCATGTGTCTAGTGTCATACATATGGCCCCACCGAGAAAAAGGGACTCATCCAAAGCACAAGAAATAGGAAAGGGCCACGGAAGGAACCACGTGTTTCATCGGCATGGCAGAAAGGAAGTTTCCAAATGAGCACCATCCCACCACATGGTCAGAGCCTAAAAAGGTGAGGTGGCCATTGAAAATTCTAAAATCTTGCGGAGGCGTCCACGTGTCTCAAATGTGCAACTTCAAAGGTAAAATGTGGGGGCAATTTCCAAATGAGCACGAAGCCTCCACGTGTCTTTAGCCAGGCACAGTGTCTTTTCCAATGGGAAGGACTTAGGAAAATACAAAGGAAACTGAGGAGCTTGCGAAAGCCGCCACATGTTAGTCTGGCATGATTTCAAGAGTGAAAGGAAGGAACCAAATCTTTAAGATGCGCGAGGCTGCCACTTGGACCCAGTATGGATAGATTCTTTTAAATATTACACACTTGTGACTTGATCTTAAGGCAACCATATCTTTCAACTGGAAACTTAGATTTAGGTGGGAGAGGAATTTTTGAAAGATATCGGTGCCGACTTCTCACTTACCTCTATTAATGTTTTGTCCTACTAATTTTAGGGACAATAAGTCTCTCACCTTCCGCTATGATGAAGAATGGGCCTCTTTCTTTCCCGATGGGAATGGTGATGGAGGAAGCTCTTGTAGTAAATCCCAACAACTGTTGTAGATGGAGGCATGGGTGGTTGGAATAGAGTTTGATTTTCCCTCTCTTTTTATCTCTCACTCTTATATATATTATAAAGGAGGGAATATTCAAACCTTAGGTCATTGTTTCCCCCTTCCCCATCTCTCTTTCTTCCTTATGGTAGATTGATGCATTGCATGGGTGGTTGGAATAGAGTTTGATTTTCCCTCTCTTTTTATCTCTCTTATTCTTATATATATTATAAAGGAGGGAATATTCAAACCTTAGGTCATTGTTTCCCCCTTCCCCGTCTCTCTTTCTTCCTTATGGTAGAATCTAGAGTCTAAGCCTGTTTTAATGGCTCTGTAATGTAATTTTCTTTCCCCTTGCCCATTGATGATGTACCGTGTGACTTTTGGAGCAATAAAATATGTTTCATGATGCTTCTATCCATCCTTGCTTATTTTGTTGTCTATTCTTACCACTCATCGTTGGAGGGTAGATGATGTTTAATTTGATGTTTATTATAGGTTCCGGGATTTGTGCTTAATGGGTTTTGAAGTGGCATTCCATTTGAAATCTATCTATTATCTGTGGTAAATCTTGTCCACCTTCTCCTCTGATCACCTCTCACCATTTCAGGTAGTCGGATCTATGATCAGCCACTTCCTTTTGTTATGTATCACCGCTTAGTGTAGGCTCTCTTTCACCCTCTCTCTCTCCCTATCCCCTTGGAATTGCTAGATTAGGATAGGTTAGCTCTACCTGCACTGGAGTAGCTTGTGGTAGGTAGATTACAAAGCAAGAGCCATCCTTCTCTGGAGCTCCATCTCAAGTTTTTCAAGTCCCACAACTTGAGAGATGGTCCAATGTTGTGCAATCACACCAAATTCCCTATCTCAGATCCTAGACCATTTGGGGGTGTTGTGATTTTTCACTAACACATTCTTTTTTTGAAAGGAAATATGAAGTTGAGAAAAACATAAATGAACTTTTTATCTAAATACAACTCCCATGAGATTGATTGTTAGTATGTTGCAAAAATTAAGGATATTTGTTGAAAAAGAGTAGGGATTCTTTACCTCCACATTTGATGTCAATTGTAATCATTCCACTTTTTGATTTTATAGAAAGAAAGGTATATTTTTTTGGTTGTTAAGAATCTTGAAATAAATGAATGTTTTATGAAATAATAATTTTCTTCTATTTAGTGAATTTCTTCTTCAAATATTTGATTAAGGAAATAAAAGGCAGCATAAATATGTTCCTTTTCATCGAAATGTTAAGTTTAATATGTTTTTTTGTTGTAGTGATAATGAACATATTGTTTAAATATAATTTATGAAGTATCATTTTTATTATAATCTAGGAAATTTATAATTTTTATATACTAATTATGAATAATCTTAAGCATAACTTATTTTGTTATTTCATTAGGATCAAAAAATGGAATATGAGTTTGCAGAACTCATGTCGGTTCATATGGTGACCAATATTCATTTGTCTCATACAAATTTGAAGGAAATCCCAACATACTTGAAGTGATTGTCTGGATTTTAGTTATGATTTTTTTATGTGTTAATGTTATTTTTACATTAAACCAAACAAGAATTATTGTAATCAATTTTAATGTGTTATATATATATATATATATATATATATATATATATATATATATATATATATATATATATATATATATATATATATATATATATATATATATATATATATATATTATCGCATATTATAACAAACATTATGGCCCATTGTATTACTCTTTCTTATTGATGTAAATTATTATTAATTCGAAGATTAAAGTTTATCCTTATTTGATATTAGATTTTGTGACTTATGAGGATAATGACTTATCTTGTTTAATTGAATACATGGATATATTTTACTTATACAACTAGTTTGTATTTAAGATTATTGTGTTAAAGTTATGCATATATTTTAGATTGCATTAATTCAAAGTGATAAATTAGAGCCAACTTTATAATGAAACATACAAAAATGAAATAAAGATATTATTATACCTTAATAGTATTAAACACTATTCATAATGAGTGAATTTAATGAAACAACTCAATACAAGAAAATGAATAACAAAGTATGCCTAACGACGTTGATTAAGTTATATAAAAAGGACAAGTGGAACTAATGAAAATATGATAGGAGGTACTATTATTAGTTAGTAAATTGATTAGTTACTAGGACCTCTGATGGAAACCTATTAGTATTTTGAAAAAAATATTTCAAAATGAATTTTAATAAATAATTAGTTACCTTATCTAGCTAAGGTCCTATGAATATAATAAGAGTGCGAATACTATCTCTTCATATTCTCGCTAGTATCTTTCTTCGTGTAAGTTTAGGATGGCTATGGGAAGGATAGTGAGGATGTAATGATGGTAATCATTACATTTCCCTATCTTTCCCATAGCGATCGTAAGATGGTAAGGATGGGATATTTTCATTTAGGGAAATGAGTTATACATGGACTCTTCTTCTTTTTCTTAACTAATTCACATGCTTAAACAACAATGAATCCAAATAACTATATTGAGATAGTTGTGTGGTGACAGAAGAAAATAATTGTAAGCTAGTGTGTAGTCATGAAACTAATCTTCCACAGAAATGCTTGAAATATTTGGCCAAAGTAATTTAATTGTTGACAACATTGTTTGTTCACCAATCTGATAAATCCACAATGTCTGATACCATATGAAAATTGTATAAATATATTCCAGGAATGTACTAAGGAGATCCACATGCTTCGATAACCTATCGAAGGTTTAACCAAGTGTAGAAAGTATATACACACGGTGAGAGTTACTCAAGGGAGATATTGGGGATCTAGATAGAAACTTACAACCGCACATGGTTATTGTATGTTATTAGATCTATTGTGAATATTTGATTATGTTGGATTATTTAGTAGAAATCTAAATAATAATTTTAAACACCAAAAATATTTATTTTACTTAAGATGTATGTTTATTTTTGAAAATCCCTTAGTTTGGATGAATCATAACATGAGTGTTACATGGATGTTATATTTGCAAGCCATAAGCTACATTTTCATCCTACTTGGTGGAATAGATTTTTAATTATTATGATAGAGTGACAATCCACATTTTCCAAAACAATCCTTTGTGTTTTAGATAACTAGTGGCGGTGATATAAATTCCCCTCACCATATGTACTCATGCATACGATAATTTATACATATTAATAGTCTGTGATTTCCTACCCATGCTTTATGAAATTTCATTATGTTTCATTTTAATTTCAAATTTCACTTTTTTATTCAACTATGTGACTATACATATTTTTTCTAATATTCACAATGAATTCGAAGCACATTTTAACCTATTGACCAAAACGAATCCAAAAGGGATTTTTTATAAGGGATCTTAAAAACAATTGAAGTGTAATCCCCTTTCCCAAGGACCAAGAAAACAAATTCATACAATTGCCAAAGGTTTAATTGGAATTTTAATCATAAAGTTAAGAGTTTCCTCAAAACATCTAGCATGTGAATGATTTGAAGCATGTAGAAATAATGGTCAATTGTAACATAATACCAATTTGTATTTATAGCCCTCATTCACATTACGGTCAATAAATGGGCATTCATCAAACCATAATGGAAATATTATTTTTGTTAAATGTACTTGTAGTTTATCTAGTGGACATGTTTGGAAACATCATAATCATACACAAGGATCTTAAACTATTTGACAAAATTTAGAAATATGAGATGCGATATTTTACACTCTGTAATGATTAAATGATATGCGAAGGACTTTCAAAGAATAATGAAATGCTCAATTTTTAAGATGTGAAATATTGAAAAAAGTCTCAAACACATGTAGTCTTATGGACTCAAATGAACATAGGATATGAACAAAATGGTTCCACTAAGAGGGTCTTCAAAATTGTCAGTAAAATACAATTGAAAGTGTAAAACTATATTTTAAAACCTTTCCAACATACTCAAAGGCCATGAAAAATGGGAGCTTTAGTTTAGGGTATGTAAATCCATAAAATAAAATTAAAAATTCCTTTTTGTTGAATGCTATAGTTATTAATGGTTGTGCAAATATTTATAAACAATTGAAAGCATACATAAACCATGAAATATTTGACAAATTGACTTATCAATATGTCGCCGCATGGAATGCATTTATTTAAAAAGTACTAACATTAATATAAAATAAGAAGATAACTTAAAAATTATATATCTCATCTATTAAAAACTAAGTTAATATTTAAAAATACTTATCTTTTCTTCTATGGGGTAGAATAAAAATGGGTCTTTGAGCTCTTTGTTCTACTTCTAAATAGTGTAAACGAAGTTTAGTAGTGAAAATGACACCCGTAGAAACAAATAGGTAATACCAGGTCTCACGGTCAAATATTAATGTGACACAACTATAAAACAAATATGACAAAAAAATTTGGCCACTTTTGCACCATGTTTATGACACTATTTGAAATGCCCACAAAATTCGTGCCCAACACCCAATAATTAAATAGGAAAAGTTACGAAATAATTTTTTTTTTTTTTTTTTTGTTTAAAAGTGCTACCTCAAGATTACCTCTAACTAGATTTAATTAATTTCACAATTAATAAATTCCCCATTTCAATTAAAAATTAATTATTAATATTTTAATTCAATCATTTTTGACTTGAATCCCCTTCTAGTGTTTTCGATAATTATCATTAATCAACCCTTATGAACCATTATTTAAGATACCCCTTTTTACAAAATTTAATTTAACTTAGTATTATATTTCTAATGGAATTTATTGACTTAATACTCTATGGCTAAGGTCTGAACTTACATTGACCATATAGTTAAGTCCAATTAATTTTAATCCCTATTATAGCATTACCTAGTTATCCATGTATTTAATTCATTCCTAAAGTCAAGTCCTTTATAAAAGTCACTTAACTAAAGCAATAACGTCACACTTTAATCCTAACATTCTAACACCCCTTAGTGGCCCCATTCACAAGTTACACATACATTTTAATTTAAAACATATTCCCACAAAAAATATCCTCACCTAACCATGGTAGGATTCATTTCCTACTATTATAATGATTATTTTTTAGCCCTTGGATCGTAGGTATTCAATCGAACCTTAAACATCATATTTTATTCATTTTCCCTTTCCTATTGTCTCATTTTATTTTGTAGGTTTGCGAGAAAGAGGAGGATGGAGGCCATGAAAGATTTCTCAAGCTCAAATATGGATAAATACATTTTTATTTTCTTATCTCATTTACAACCCTCTCCTAGGGTTTTCTCATTTTATTATTTGTTACTTGTGTATTTTATTTGAATTTTCCCTATTTGAGTATGGGCATTTTTTCCCCTTTAAGTCTAGTTTAAATGATGATATATATACAAGGTATTTGGAGTGTGTGTGTGTGTGTGTGTATAGATCAAAGGCTTATGCACCAATCAAAACCAAAGTACACTCTTTAATGTGTCGCGGTCAGGAAATGGAGTCGTTGTTCATGTGTTAAGGTCGCGGCCAAGGATAGGGCATAGTCCATATAATTAGGAGGGGGAGTCACCCCCACCTCACTCCCTAATAAAAGGGTTTATGGTGGGGGTTCCGTCCCACCCCTTTCTCACTTTAATAGAATAGTGTGTCTATGGCCGCATACCTTTCGACCCCACTAAACAATACATGACCATACTTTAAATAAATCCTCTATTTTTACAAAATATGTGGCCTTCGAACAACGTCACTATTATTTAATAATTTTTGCTTTATTCAAAATTTTCCTAGAATGTAATCTATTCATATTTAATATAAAATTTTACTATATATATAACTAAATAATTATGTTATTAATTAGATGTATCTATACAATTATAATATCTAACATTATATAAATTTCAATATATAAAATTTAAATAATTATAGTTAGTTGTAAATCTTTATATACTTTTATTACTTTAATTTTTTAAAATGGTTTATCAATCTAATTTTGTTTAGATGACAACTAAATAAACACAAGTAATTTATATAAAATTATAGACATTGAATATCTTAGATAATTGGGCTACTAGCCCTTTTGATTTACCTAGTTGCAAATGAATACAATATTCTTCTTTCTTGGTTGATAATATCATTTAAATACCAATATTTTCTCGCTTGAAAGGATGAGAGAAATGCAACAATGATAATAACACACTTGAATAATAACCCCCTCTTCTTTTTATCTTTTTTTTTTTAATATCCACTTAGAACAAGTTTTTCAATAATGCAAGATGATCAACATTCCCTTCCATTTGCAAACATCATTTATTTCAAAACATATTTACAATACAACCTCTAAGTATAAGTTAAGATTTGAGATATCTTTATTTTCATTATAACCATTTCAACATCCTTACTTCATCTAATGATAAAAGTCTAAATATGTACATTTTACAAGAAATTATCCCAATAAAATTTTAAGTTACATAATATGCCCTTGTGGTCCAATCTTACAATTTTGAAATAATTATAATAACAATAATTAAAACTTACCTTTCCTCCTTTCCAAATAAGTAATTTTGTTAATCAATGTAAAACAAGCTTACAAAATACATTTACAAAAATTTACACTCTTAAAATGCAAGTTACAAGCCCTCCACCTATGTTAAGAAAACATGGAAAGAATTTTACAAAATTAGTATCACTTCTTAACTTATTTAATTTGCAACAATGTCCAAAATTTAGTTTAGCTCCACCATTTATTCAATATCTAACACAACAAAAAAAAGGGGAGTAGACAACTTTATCCACCAACCAATGATCCAATGAAAAGGAGAAGCCTTCCTCCTCACTGGAACCCAAGGACCAACAATGAAGAAAAAGGGGTATAAGACAACCAAATTTTTTTTTACATGGCTTCCAACACAACATTCAAAAATACTTTCAACACAATACCAAAATCAAAACAAAAATACAAGGTTCCCAAGCACAAATTAAGCTAGATATTCAAGGCAAGGGAGAGATAAGAAGCATGTGGATCTAGTTATGCCTCTGAAAGGTGTTGAATTCCCACCTAAAATCATCCAAGATAATAAAATCACATACCAACAAGAATGTTATTCCTCCCTCAAAATATTATGCCTCGCTCAACTCTTATGACTCCCTCTTATGCCTCCCTCTATAAGACATACAACATAAGAAAACATTTCATTTATCTATAAAGGTGGGATACCCCAACCCAACTCCCTCCCAAGATATAAAACACCACTCTTATGCCTTCCTCAAAATGTCCCAATTTCCTCTTTCTCCTACACAACCTAAAGGACATTCTATTTCAAAAATAAAAATCATACAAGAATCATCCAATTACAATAATTTGTACAACAAAATAACAATAAGAATACATGGGTGAAGTCCCTACCTTGCCATTTCTATATCATCCAATCACATGCACAAGATCCAAGCTTTACCAAGTCCCAAATAAAGTACCAACTAAATTCCAAGCTTCCAACAAGAACTCTAAAAATAAGCTCCTCCAAAATGCAAGAGAGAAAATAAAACATCTAACACCCAAACATCATCAAATAAACTTTAATAAATTAAAAAAGAGAAGAGGAGGGTAAGGTGGATCCATGTAGGATGCCATATCACTTCTCTTCAACTCCACATCAATGGTCAAACCCCATAACCAAATATTAATAAATTGGTTGTTGAGAAATGACAAGCCTGTTACACGCACAATCTCCTACCACACACCTCAAAAGGAAACAATTAAAGAAGCTTGTAAGAAAATTGCAATTACTTTCTCTTTTTCTCCTTTAAAAAACAAACATTCCTAAAATAAGCCCTTTACATCATAGGGATAGTGGGTGGATGACTTTCAGAGGTGTGGGACAAGCTTAAATTGTCCATGCAAGCCTCTAAAAATAGACTAAAATACCAAATCCGAATCGAAATTCAACGAAGAGTACACAACTCCTAAAACCAATGAAATCATTTAAAATCTAAAGTAAAACAATAATAAACTACCCAATTTATCACCCTTTTGGTCACATCCCTAATTACCATAATTAACCGTGATTAAGTAACATATATAAGATCCATTTAACTAACACTAATAAAGTGAATCGCATTACTATAATAAATATCATAAATTTAATTAAAATGAAGAGGGAAAAATAATTTTTTTATGGAAGATCACATTTGAGGCCACCCCTTTGAGTGGGACATCCTAACAATCTATCAACAACAAACAACATACAAATACACAAGTTTTCAAGCTGACCTATTTCTAAAACCCCAAATTCTTTCATTATTGGTCCCTATCCCCTTTCTACAAAATAAAAACAAGACCTCTCTGGTCTTGTGGGCACATTAATGACATCGAGACAATAAAACACACATAAACATATCAATTCACATCATCAAATACAATAACTAAACCATCACTAAAATCACGTAATTTCACCAATTGTTCAAAATTTCAAATATTTTGATTCTATCGTTTCATCGATTAGCTATATGATCACCAAAATAACTAAATCATCTAAGAAAATCTATGTATCACAATCCAATGTGTGAGTACATATATAATGTACTTACCCTACATCATCAAATATTGATATGTCATTCCATGCATGAATCCATCATATAAGTCATTGTTGATGCAAAATTACAACACCCCATGAATGGCCCGATTTTGAATGGGGCATCTAGTGTAATCTGCATAACATTGGACCATCTCTCAAGTTGTGGGACTTGTGAACTTGAGATGGTCCTCTAGAAAAGGTAGATTCCTATCCTAAACTAGTTGTGAGAAGATACTTTAATGCAGGAAAAATACCTAATCCTAATCTAACCTTCTAAAGGATCGGGAGAGAGAGAAATGCATGAAAATAGAGCCTACTCTAAAGCAATGATACAGAAATGGAAGTTTCGATAAAAATAAAACTACCTTGAATTGAGATTGTTGAGAAATGGAGAGGATGGAGAATATGCATCACAAAGATAAAGATAAAGTTCATACAGAACACATCTTCAAACCCATTAAACACAAATCTAAAACCTGCAATAGATATCGAAATATGCAGTATACCATGCAATGGTGAGAGGTAAGAAGACATAATAAAATAAGAAAAGGATGGAAAAAATGCATCACGAAATTTTTTTATTGCTCCATGAGTTCATATAGTACATCATTAGTGGGCAAGAGGCAAGAAAATACCATTAAAAGAAAAGAGAGGAGTCTTAAACTTCACATTTGACCCTATATAACAAAGAGGGATGGGGGAACGAGAGAAAAAATGACCAATCTCTAGAAAAATTCCCCTCCTTACCATATATATCTAGAATATGATAGGGAAAGGAGATAAGAAATTGAAACCTGCCTCAACCACCCTGAAAGAGCATTGAATTTTCTTGACACAATGATGGGTTCCACCGCAAAACCAATAACTCCATGTGTTTTCCTTTTTGGGTAAGAAATTAATCCCTACTTAATTATGGTGATAGGTAAGAAGCATGATAGCTTGTAGTTGAGTATCAGACGTCGAGAGCTTTCCAAAAAGTCCTCTCTTGCTCAAATCTGAGTTTCCAGTCGAAAGTTATGATCATATAAAGGTTAGAGTTGGGCGTTCGACACAAAGCGCTCATAATATTTTAAAAAATCTAAGAATTTAAAATTATTTGTGGGCTTCATGATTCATCTTTCATTAAATTAAGCTTCCGCCAATCATTTCCAAACTGCTTTTGGTTTGGATTCTATCGTGTAAGATCTTTTTCGAAGCCCCGTGACATTCTTAATATTTTGCTTCCTTTTAGGGTCCTCGAATGCATTGTACCAAAACTTGGAATTGATTGCAAACATGCTACTTCATTCCCTTGGGTGAGTAAAGGGCCCCACTATATATAATGTCAAAACCCCTTTTTGGGTGGGACCTTTTCCTTTCACTCTTGAAGGTGCGATAGTTAGATGCTTAGTATCATCCGTGAGCCTACTCTACTTTCTTTATGTTTTGGATAAGTCCCTCCTATTTAGGAGCAACTATGTTGGACCCTAGACATGTGGAGGGCCAGTGCTCATTTGGGGACCTGCCTTTGGATTTTACCTTTAAAGTTGTGCCGATTAGGCACATGGAGGCTTCGCACGACTCTTACCATGCTTGGAATTTCCAACGGCTGGTTATGCCTTTTTGGGCTCTTACCACATGGAAATCTTATGCTCATTTGGGGACCCCACTTTTGTATTTTACCTTTGAAGTTGTGCGCGATGAGGCACGAGGAGGATTCTACTTTGTCTAAGCTTTTGAAGGTGCACCGAGATGACACATGGTACCTTCTAGCGGTTCTTTTTTTTTCTTTGAGTCGACTCACTCTGGGGCTCGATTTTCACTTGAGGCCTTCTTCATTTTTTCAACCACTATTTTACCGAGAGTTAGCCTTCTTCCTTTCTTTTTTTCACTTTGAGCTTTATTCTTTTCAACATTTCGAGTTAGCCATTCATTTTCCCACCTTCCATTGCCATTCATCGAGCCCACCTATAACTTGATTGTTACATTTGAAATGTGGGCTCGCATGTGAGCTGATATCTTCATTTCTCTTGTGTAAAATTTTGTGTAATCGATTTTTCCCAAGGGGCAAAATTGGATAAAAATTTGGTGAGTCATGAGATCACCTACCTACTAGGTATAAGATCAATTACCTTGAAGTATCCATTGGGCACAAAGTCATGAATGATAGCCGACATCGATCTTGCATTTTCAATCTTGAACCTACTCCACTACTTGCACTTTTTGATCCTTAGCTTGGCCCATTGTCGAACTCTCAATTTTCATAAGAAAATCTTGAAGATGAGATTTATGAGAGTAGAAAATTTTCATGACCTGGGACTTCACCTATTCTAGAAATGGATTGTCTCGAAACATGATTTTAGTTTCTCTGCATTTGCCTTCTTTTGAAATTAGCAACTGATCACATGCAAATATGAGGTTCTTGCTGCAACAAATGAAGGGTATGATGCACTACACTTACTGAAGCAATACAAACAAAAGCTATGTATAAAAGACAAAAACATACATGCCTTAAGTAAGACATGTAGGGTGTGCATGAGCACTTCTTCTACTGAAAATTAATCTATCTAATCTATGCTAATCGGGAGCAAAGTGAACTCAAACAAATCCTTGCAATGGGAAGGGAGAAGTAGCTCCCCTTTCTCAAAATGGGAAGCCATGTATATGATTTGGTGCTGAACATGGCTTTTATTATGAGTGAAAACTTACAAGAGGTTGATCCTCAACCCAAATCATCAAGGTATAAACTAGAAACAAGACAAATACCTATTTTAGTTATTTTGTATTTGGATTGAAGAGGCATTGCAGCTGATCCTTGGTACTTTGAAACTCATCCTCATGCTCAAAAGTAAGCATGACTAGTTTTGGCTTCTCCCTTAGCTCTAATGAAGCCAAGTACCTAATTGGGCATGGTCTGATCTAATGGATGCAACCATTGTTCTAAACTTCAAATCTGAAAATGGATTCTTTCTCAAAACCTTCCTAGGTGAATGATGTGAAAGAGATGGTTTCTTCATGTTCTTTTCCTTCCTCCACCTAAGAAGAATGTGGAAGATTATGATCCTCTAGCCTTAGTTCCAGGAGGGTTGTTATGAAGTTTAGGTTAGTTTCCTTGAATTCTCTCCTACATGGTAGTGGACTTATGTACGTGGAAGGTGGATGATGTAGGAGTAAATTATGTAATCTCCACAAGCTCTTCACAATAGAAGAAATCCTCAAAATTAGATAGATAATCTACCTCCTGATCTATAACTTGCTCACCATGGTTCCCCTAATCCTCGAACATGAATTTTGAAATCTCAAACTATTTTTCAACATCATAGCTCAAAGGGGATGAAGTGGGAGGAAGAACTGAAGGTTCTTCTGTGGCCTTCTATGTATTCAAAGCCTCTGAAACTATATGGTTCTCCTCCATAGCCAAAATGCACTTCTCCTCTTTTGGATTGGAGTAGCTATTTATTCTCTCGCTTGGACTGACTATGTAGCTTGAATTGGATCAACATTATCTTCAAATAAAGTGCCATCATGGACACTGCATTCAGAGCATACGGACTGTTGATCTTCTTGTTCCACTATTGCTACAAAATCAGCCTTAGCCACCACTAGCTCCTCAAATTTGACCTCCTCCGTAGGCTTAACCAACAAGGGAATATTTTCAATTTTGAATCTAAGAGCCAAGCTCACCAAGCTTCTAATCATTTCTTCTTTTCTTGGCTCTTCTTCTTGCTTCTCTCCTTGACTAGATTTTGAGTCTCTTCCCAACATGGACTCGGGAAAGTAGGAGGAGTGGTGGGTGGGGTATCCACTAGTTTTTTCTTTATTTGTGGTGGAGGGGAAGGTATTGCTTTTGGATCTTGTGGAGGGGACTTGGATTTGGAAGGGAAAAGGGTAGAGAAATTAAGATGGGATGGGAGACTAGAAGATGGAGAAGGGAATTCAACACTAGGGGAAGCAAGTGAGAAACTAGACTCATGACACTGCTGTGATGATACTGATTGAGAAAGAGGAAAATAAAATCTATGAGGTGGTGGACTTACCCATTGACAAGGTTTTCTGGCACCAAGCTCATAGGCCTCTATTTCCTTAGTCCATTGTGCAAGTTGAGGCAGCATTTCAACCATGAATTCAAGCTTCTCCTGTGAGCTATAATGTCTTGGAAAAGGGCCTTCCCATGGACAAGGTTCCCTACAACCAATTCTAAAAGCTTTCATTTGTGCTATAGCCCTAGATTGAACCATGTTAGCCTCCATTATTTGAATCTTCTCCAGCAGATCAACATTCTCCATATAAATGTTACCATTATATGCATACCCTTGTTCCTGATATGTTTCATAGCCAAACTAGCTTTGACACTATTAGTACCCAAACTTAATCTCCTTCACAACTCAAGAAGCATCATGGATTTGCATAAGACACTCAGAGGCGGATAAATGATTTGTATGTTTTTGTAGCCAAGGAGACATCTATCGACTTGTTAGCACTCAATATTTGAAGGAGTGGGTAGTACCTCAAAAGGATTTTGATCTCGATCCTCACTATTTTAGGTTGTTCCTATTAACCAAGGCAAGAGAACCTATATTGTAGCCTTTGTTTGGGGAAGGAGGTGGAGATATCCTTGTATTTCTCATATTGTATGGAAGGGGCCTTGGGAAAACATGATTAAATATCCATTATTCAAACTCAAAAGATTTGTCACTACCAAAGATGGAAATATTTTCAAAACAAGCCCGAGGGTGCTAGAGACATGGTATTATCCTGATTTTCTTTGTGCATTTTTTGTAAATGGATTGTATTTTTGCAATGCAGAGGTGTATAGTAGGGTTAGTTACTTTGAATGAATTTTTTTGGGAGATATTAGACAAGACCAACCAAAAATACCAAACTCTTTGAGGGCCTTTAGAGAAATTTGTAACACTTAAACAGAGGAATGCTTCATAAGGTTTAAAATACTCCTTCAACTAGGATATATGCACAAATGGAGGCCTAAATCATGTACTCTTCCACACAATATTTGACAACTTTGCTAGAAAAGCTTGAAGCAAACATACTAGAGAAAGTATCTAGAAATCCCTATCTTATCATGACCTAAGGTGCACCCAAAGGTTTATAAATAATCTTGAGATTCAAGGACAGGTTAAATGATTTTAAATATGTTTATCTTTTATCATATGAAAGCTCTTTTGAATATAAGATTACAGATGCCATCAAACCATCAACAAGAAATGAGACCATGTATGATCAAGAGAGATCCCAAACACAATATTGCAACATGAGCAAGAAACACAAATTGAAATCATTCTGAAACATAAGCATATACAAATTTTGACAAGAGATAACATCAAATAATCCAAAATTTGATCAAATACATTAGTAGTGGAATGTTATGAAAACAATCTCGAGAGCTTGTTGATGGCTTTACAATCTGAAACCAACTCAAGGTGATGAAATCTAATACAAGAGAGAATTTAAAATGGTTCTCGAGTAGTTTCTCTAGAGAAATGGATTTCTTTAAGTCTTTTCCTTGAAAAGTCTATGTCCTCTTCTCCTATTCACCAAAAATATGATATATACCCTATGCCGCCTTGTATTCTTGCTTCCTAAGAAAATAATATGCTTATGGGATCAAATTTGTTATAAAAACTTCATGATTTGCAGAAAGGAACATCAAACAGAACAATTTTCTATGAACGCCAAGTGTGCCCAAAAATCTTAAATCATTGCAAAATTTGGATCACTATCCACCCCAAGGTCATGTTTTTATCATTTAGGCATGCAAACATCTTTTACTAATCATTTTTCACCTTTTCACCTCATCATTTCACCTCTGTAATTTTTTATTTTCATCTTTCACGTTTTTTATCAGGCCCGAGTAGAAATTTCATCAAAAACACCATAGATCAAGGAATTGAGTCATAAAAATGATGCCAATGCATTCAGAAGGCCAAGATGATGCAAAATCATATAAGGTTGAAGAAAATTGATGAAGAAATCATGAATCCAAGCTTCTTGAAGCTCCCATGGTGGCCAAAAGGGTGAATGCACATTTGTTGTCGATTTCATATCAACTTTAAGTACAAGCCCTACATGTGGCGATGAGATCCCAAACATAAGCCCAAAATTACCCTTTTTGACTCTGGATAAGGTGGGACACATGTCAAAACATGATTGGATTAGGCTCCCATCTTTAAAAATGCATTTGTGACCTTTTTGAATTTTGGAAAATTTGTAAAATTTCCCGCTTCTCCCCTAGATCCGCCACGTGTCCATATGTGGGCCCCATTCAAAATGTGGGCCAATTCTATCCATTTTACTCCTTTTTTGAAAAACTAAATTTTTTCTTAAAATTCTCCGCTGGGCTCTGACAGGTTCATTTTAAGAGACCTCTTAGAAATTGGAGGTGGAAAATACCTGGCGAATATCCTCAAAACCAGTTTCACAGGAAGGAAAATTTTTTGGGGGTCTGACAGAAAAATTTTTACCTGATTTTTATGTGGTGGGATACAGAAGGCTACAAACGCATGATATATATTTGTTGACGCACATCAACAAGGTGCTTGATGCACGTAAACAAACCTCATTAATGTGTGTTAACAACCTTGTTGACACACGTCAATGGGGTTTGTTGAAGCTTGTCAACCGCCTTGTTGACACGTGTCAACAAGGGTGTTGTCTGAAAAAACCCCATTGACGTGAGTTAATGAGGTTATTGACACATGTTAATGAGGTTTGTTGATGCCCGTCAACCACCTTGTTGACGCGCGTCATAAAATCTCTGTCGCACATTTGCAGCCTGCCGCCATCCGGTCCGCACGCAAAAAATATCACAACACCCTCGCTAACGCGCATCAACAAGGTGGTTGACACGCGTTAACAATCCCCATTGATGTGTGTCAACAAGGTTATTGACATGCATTAATGAGGTTTGTTGACGAGTGTCAACCACCTTGTTGATGCACGTCAACAAATCTCTCTCGCGCATCTGCAGCCTCCAACATCTAGTCATGCAAAAAAATCTCCATGTCACACATCAAAAAAATTGTCATGTGTCTACTTCACCGCACTCTGTCACGTGTCAACAAACTCTCTCGCATGTCAAAAACTCTCCCTGTCATGTGACAACAAACTCTTTTTACATCTGTAGCCTCCGTCCTCTTGTCGCGTGTTTACTATACTTGATAATACATATGCCCCTAGGTGGTATGAGTGAGCTAATAGTGTTCTACCTGGAAAATAATATAGGATTATATAGGGGATAGTTTCAAGGGTAAGCGAAGCCAACCTCTAAAAAAATTAAACTGTAATTTTATGGCAAACAGGTCACTGACCCGCGCTAGAAAATTTTCCTTTTCAAATTTTTTTAAAATGGAATATTCACCATATTATGATTATTCACCACTAAAATTATCCTTGGGGCCCAAACATCCGCTCTCTCCTCACCACTTGGCGCTCTCCCATTGCTATGGGCCCAGGACTCCAATTCTTCCTTCAGACCTCCCTGCCAAATTTGTAAAATTTCTCAATTTTCCCTGCTTCTCCATTTCTATCCTTTGGGACATGTGTTGGCTCCTTACTGGTCACAGGACTATCTTTCACTTTTTAACTTGCAAAAGACAAAGGAAAAAATTCATAAAACTTTCCTTCAGCCCTCTTTTCCACTTTTGTATTTCTGGACACGTGTTCTTTTCTTATTAGTCTCAAAGCTTCGGCTCAAATTTTAACTTTAATGTTTTGGAGTTTAAAAGCTTAAAATTCATCAAAACCTCCACCTTCCCATGCTTACTTTTACTGGACACGTGTCCACCGCTATTGGATGAGGGGCTTTAGGTCAAAAATTTCCCTTGACACTTTGAGCCAAAAACACCAAAATTCACCAAATCCTTCCGCCACCCGCATGTCCCCCGAGCCACGTGTCCTCTTCCCATTAACTGCGGGCTTTTAGGCCAAAATTTGACTTTGAAAATTTTACAAAATGAAGGCAAAATTTCATAAGGACAACCCGCCGATCCTCTGATCAATCACAATGTGCCACATTGGCACTCTTTTATAAAAAGTGGAGCAATGGGTCAAAGTGTTCCCATATTGTCAAAAATTTCAAAACAATAAGTTTAAAACATTTCCGACCATCCTCGGCCAATAGGAACCCGCCACATTGCCCTTGTATATAGAGGATGAATTTAACAGGTAGAAAATGCCCGTGACCATCAAAACGTGGAAAATACAGAGGATGCCCTAGAATTTGAAATTTTCGACAAGGGAGGTAGATTTTTTTAATTTTAAACCGACTGAAGCATGATTTGTCATTATTTTGACATAGGGATTGGGAAATTAATTACATACATTTGGGATCCGATTAATTTTGAGTTTTGCACAATTTGACAAATGAAAAAAATTACACAACCCGACCATTTGAAAAATCTAGGGCACAAAAAAGGAGGAAACTTGGATTGTTGTTTCAAACTAGGAAAAACAATAATATCTTCGAAATATTCGAAGCATTCAATTAGGGAAGATAAATGGCAGACCACCAAATCAAAAATAAAACTTTGATGGGCAAATTTGGGCACACTATGCAAACTGAGAATTGGCACCAACATTGGCTCTTGCTTTGGGATGGGCACTCCTAGTGAGTGCCACAAGGACAAAATGTAGACCAAGTGCCAAAAACCATTGGGAAAAGGAGTCAAAATACAAGGCAACTCAAAAAACTAGAATTACCACCAAAATGACCGAGAAACCAACCAAAAGTGGTCTTTAGGACAAAAGAGAAAACCACACACCAACCAACAAAAAAAAAAAAGAAAAACACAAAAACTATACAAATGTACAATTTTTGCATACCTCAATTTGGGGATTTAATCCAAGAAATGTTTTAAATGTTTGTCATTAACAGGTAGCTCTAGCAATTCCCCATCTAGATCTTTAAGGAAAAAGGTATGCTCACCAATTCTGATATTAATGGCATAAGGGCCCATCCATAATGCATCAAACTTGCCATCTTTTCCCTTGTCTTCATGCCTACTATCCCACAACAAAACCAGATCTCCAACATTGAAGGCTCTAGGAGTGACCTTCTTATCAAACAACCTCTTCAATTTCTCTCTAAATCGACATGTGTTTGATGGGAAACTCTTCTCTCTTCATCTAACTCAATGATCTGATTAATCCTTGATTCATATGGGCCATGCTCTTGATCTTCTAACTGTTGGGAAAACTCAAATGAAGATAATTACAGGTGTAAGGGCAGCAAAGCCTGAGTTCCATACACTAATTCAAAACGAGGCTTTTACCTAGTTTCTCTTTAGGTGGTATTCTATCAACCCAAACCGCAAACTTCAATTGTTCTCCCCACTTCTTCTTGTTCATTTCCAAGGTCCTCCTAATGATCTTGAGAAAGGTCTTGTTACTAGAATCAGCTTGTCCATTCCCTTGGGGGTTGTAATTTGAAGAATAAGTCATATTTATCCCATATTCATTACACATTGTCATTAAAGGTTTGGCTCTAAAGCACATGGCATTATCAGATACAATCTTAACTAGAACTCTAAATCTACATATGATATGATCCAACAAGAAATCCATTACCACTTGGTGTGTTTCCTTCTTAGATGGAATTACCTCAACCCACTTTATAAAATAATCAGTGTCTACAAGAATGCACTTATGACCAGCACTAGAAGGGTCTGAAATCTCACCAATGAATTCCATTCCCCATTATTTTAAAGGGGCTTCAATTGATACAGGATGCAAAGGAAGGGATCTTGAAGCTTTCATTCTTCAAGAGAAATGTTGGCAACTATCACACTTTCTAACCAGTTAGGTTGCATCGTTAAAAAGAGTAGGCCACTAATAACTAGCTCTCAAAATCTTATGTGTTATCACCCTCCCAGAAAAATGTCCTCCACAAACTCCCCATGGAAAACAAAAACTATTATGGGAGCTTCATCTTGAGTTATGCATTTCAAGAGGACACCCTCAAGGTTCTTCCAAGCCAACCCAAGGTCTGTTATGATATATTTTGAGAATCCATCTTGAGGGCTCTTTTTGATTTTTATTCAAGTGACTAGGACATCATAGGTGCCTGAGGTAGAAGATCACATCTTTATACCATTCAGAACTCATTAATTTCTCAAGAAGATCTGCCCTTTCTTCCTCTAGCTGATTCACTTCCACATTTTGCAAGTTGCTCTTAGCCATGAGCTTAGCAAGACCCAATCCTCTTACTAACTTTGTGGTTTAGATATCCATATCATACTCCTGTAGTTTGTTGACGCACCTACATCTTTTTCTTGAGATATCCATTTCTGATAAGATGTCTTTCACCATGGTGTGGGGAACATAAGCAACAAATTTTGAACTCAATATATAAGGCCTGAAAACTTTTGTTGCTTTCACCAAGGCAAATGCTTGTTTCTCCATGATTGTATACTTCAATTCAGCTTTTGTAAAGTGTTGCTAAAGAAGGAAATAGGCCTCTCAGCCCCATTTTCATACTTTTGTAAAAAAATGAAGCAATGGTATATTCAGAGGTAAAGGAAAATATTTGGAAAGGCCTCTTATAGTTTGGAGCTTCCAAAATAGGTGCATGCTTAAGTGCATCCTTTATTCCTTCAAAATCTTGAATGGCAGCCTCCTCCCACATGATAACTTGATCCCTTTTTAACATGCTTGTGATTGGAAGAGTTAGCTCAGCAAAATTGGAAACAAACCTTCTAATAGAATTTATTTGGCCAAAGAAAGAATGGATGCCTTTCTTGGTTCTTGGGATAGGTACTTTGTTGATTGTATCCACTCTCTCGGTGGTCTATCATAACACCATCTTTAGATATAGTATGTCCCAAGAACTTGGACTTTTACAGGCCAAAATGACACTTTTTGGATTAAGAGAGATGCCATACTCCCTACATCTGATCAACATCTTCTCCAAATGTTGCAAATGATCACCTCGCTGCCTTGAAAACATAGTCACATCATCTTGGTAAACTACAATGAACTCATTAATGTAAAAAGAAAAAGCAACATCCATTTGCCCTTTGAAAAGTGGCACCAGCATTCATCAATCCAAAGGGCATCCTAACAAAAACATAAGTCCCCCATGGAGTAGTGAAGGTTGTCTTAAGTCTTTTTGATTCTTTGACAACTACTTGATTGTATCCGGAGAAACCATCCAAAGTAGAGAGCAATTCGACCCTATCACAAGCTGCAACATATTCTCCATGTTGGGCAAGGGGTAGTTTTCCTTCATAGATGCCTTGTTTAGATTTCTAAAATCGACACAAAGTCTGATATCTCCATTCTTATTTCTAACTGGCACAAGGTTTGCAACCCAAGATGAATATCTAAGTGGCTGAATAATACCTCCATCTCTCAACTTCTTTAATTTCTCTTGAATTTTCATGGAAAGAAGTGGATTAATCGGCCTTTTCCTCTATCTAAATGGTTTGGAATTTTCTTTAAGATGGATCTCATGCTGAAATAAATCTTCTCTATATTCTTTAAGCTCGTAATAGGACCAAGCAAGGCGGTCATGATATTTTTCAAGAGTTCGAGGTAGGACTATTTTTCTTCCTTGTTTAAACTGCTGCCCAACCAAATGTTCCTTGGTTTTTCCTTTGTTCCCAATTCATGCTCTTCCACATCCCTTGAAGCAGACATCTTTCTATTTATGATGCAATCAACATTGTTAAAATTTGACTCAAGTGCAACGAGACCTCTAGGAATGGTGTTTGTTTTCAATTGGATGATATATTTTACAAACAAAGTTTCTCTTCCTTCAGTCATGCATACCATTGGCTCCTTATCAATATTCTGATTTACAAACTCACCTTGGTTTTGCAAGAACTTGAGCACTTGACCATCATTGTTAAAGACTTGCCAATGTTTCACATTATCAGGGACAGCTGGCCTAGTAAGCACTTCAATGTTGTATTCACAATAAGGTGAAATGGTGCAATTTTCAAATCTAGAACCAAGCACTGCCAACTTATTAGTAGTAGCATTAAGACTTTATCATGGTAAATAATGTTAAAGGTATCAAACATTTCAATTTGATCCCAAACTACATGCTTATACTATTTCATACGCTGATTTTTTGTAGCATATAGTTTTCTTATTTGTCTGACAACTAGATTTGAGTCTCCTTTTGCAACAATATCCCTTACTCCATACTTCCATGCAATTCTTAACCCCAACAACAATGTCTCATACTCAACAATGTTGTTAGTGCATTCAAAATTAAGTTTGAAGGAAAAAATCATACTCTTCTAAACTATGAGAAAGCGAGAACTATACCAAAGCACCATTTCCAAATTTGGAGAAAGCTCCATCAAATAGAAAGGTCCAAGGAGAACCTACCATATCAAGGCACTTTGATCTATCCATCTTGTGTTCTTTTCCATCAGCAAAGCCAATGAAATTGTCATCATCTACATCAGCAAATAACACTTCATAGGAAGCATTGTTGGGATCTTCAATCAAGTGTAACATTTTATTTTCACCATAGAGTTTGACAAGGCTACCCTCAATGTGAATGGTGGAAAAATACATGTCCATATGAACACTACCACCAACACTTGCAGCCCATTTTCTTGACAAAATCATACCCCATTTGGCAGGGTAATCAATAATTACAACATCAAGTTTCAAGTTCTTACCCAGATAGGCTACAAGTTGCACTACTAAACCCTTCACACAACCAACAACCGGAACTTCCCTTGAATCCATGGTAGTACACTTCCCATAGGCATTTTTCACCTTGATATCCAACTCATTCATGACTTCTACTGGCATGACATTACATGATGCACTAGAATCAAACATACAATTGTGAAGTGGTCTATCTTTTATGAGAAAAGTTGTAAAGAATGGATCAACATTCAGTTGGGAATCAACCAAGGATGTCCCCAAATATACTTCAAGTGCCTCTCCAAGATCTTCCACTGCTGGTGGTTTTTCAAGGCCAGCAATGATTTGAAGAGGAGTCTCAACAAGATTTAAATTTTTTCTTGGGGTGATCTTCTCTTCTTTCATTCCCAAGTACTCACATGCTCTCTTCTTATGCTAAGGAATTCTAAGAAAATAAATAATTGGAACACTCACTTTAATTTGGCTCAATACCTGGGCAATATTATATGGAACATTCTTTGGTAAGACAACATTGGAAGGGAAACAAGAAGGTTCATCAGATGGAGAAGTATTCCTAGCATCCTGGGCATGAGAAGGACTGTAATTTTTGTTTGGGACAACAAAACCTTTAACAAGTGTCTCTTTGCTAGGAGAATCCTTTGGAATTCTTGTGAGCAAGGGTATTTTTGTTTTGGCTTGAGGCCCAACTCCCTTCACAACTTTGCTTCTAGTATTATAGTCCTTTTCTTGAGTTACAACAACATTCATCAACAATTTTCTATATTCCTCCGAAGGGATACCACCATCATACTTCTTGATCATCAAAGCTCTTAGATATTCAAAGTCATTATTAGGAATTTCAAAGGCTTGAACTACATCTACATCATGAGATTGAGAAAGAGAAAGAAGTGGTACTCGCTTTATGCAATCCCAAAAGGTTGCAGCAGTCCTAACACTTATTAATTCAGTAGATGTTGTTCCTCCTTATGAGCTTGAAGAACAGCCCATCATGTAAATATCATCATCAGTTCCATCCTAATTATCAGCCTCATCAACTTGTTGGTCCATTTCACATGGAGGATGAGGAAGAAAACATCTATCGCACCAATCCATATCATCCACTTCATCAACAGCAGCAACCCTAGCAGTTAGAGGGTCAGGACCAATCTATTTTCATGTGTTTGGGGTTGTCTATTTGTAGATCCAATAGGCCCTTTACCCTTGTCATCAAACCTTTGCTCATTCCTATGGTGATTTCCAAATCTATCTTGTGCCTGTTGCCTAGGCTGACCTTGTGAAGTCTACCAAATTCCCTTCTCGGCTCTTGCCAACTTGTATGAGATTTCTTTTGACACCCCCGCCAAAGTCCTCATAACCTCTTCTAAATCAGCACCTTTGCTACCTTGAGGTTTCTCGGGGATTATCAATTTTACACCATCTCTCTTAATAGGTTTCCCAATAGCCTTGATATTTTTCTCAATTTGAATTGCCATGGTGAAAGCTTGTCTAATATTGGTTGGGTACTTATCTCTTAGGTAATAGGATGAATTTTTATCAAATGCATTTGTATATTTGATTAAACAAGATTCATCACAAGGCCTCAAACCAACAGGAATACTTCTCAAAGTTTTGTTAAACCTTGTGTTGAAGTCATGGACTAATTCATTTTGGTTCTTCTTGATATTCTCAAACTCGGAAAAAGAAATCTAGGATCAGTCTGTCTCATGTCCCTAACCTAAATGCATTTCTCATTTCAGTCCATGAATAAATAGAGTTATCGGTAGAGCCTTGTACAATCCTAGCATCTTATTCTAGTGTATGAATAAAAATTTTATTATACACATCCTCAAACTCTATCTCAAAATCTTTCATCATATTATCAAAAAGCTTGAGATGCTGATCACCAGTAAAAGTATTGTTACCCTGGAATTTTGGCAACCTATTTCTGACATCTTGTGTGACAGCATTTGGGTAACCATCCATTCCTCCAAAATTTATAGGACCAAATGTGTTAACAAAAACAAAGGTCTAGGCTAAGCCATATTGTTTGGTGGGGGTGATCTTGGAGGTGAAACAAGCTGGTGAGGAGTACAATATCCTTGGGACTCAAAAATGTGATTTTTTATGTTTGTGGAGCCTATTTGCATGTTAGAATGTGGTACACCTTCTATGTGTTACACTCGGGTATTTTTATGGCGGTCCCCATGGGTAATGGGTAACCGTTATGGGCTGTTTTTGGGCCCATGGTTTTTTCGGTCTTTTGCCCATTGTTTTGATACCCATGGTTTTTGCCCTTGGTTTTGATACCCATGGTTTTGTATCAAACTGCTTAAGCAGTTGTCTATTTATATGGTCTTATGCATATGATAGACGTTACAAGTAAATGTATTGCGAGATGTGTTTTGAATTCGGTGTGAATTTTGTAGAGTTTGTTGAGCATAGCTCCAAATGGATCTAGGTATTTTATTGAGAGAGTGGAGGCTTGTAATAAAATGAGCAAGTGATTCTTGGGACGTAGCCCAAATTGGGTGAACCACGTTAAATCTTGTCTCTAAAATGTTGTGTTATTTATTATACACTTTTATTTGAGATCTATAATATTTTCTCGCATATTAGTTTCTCTTTTGTTGTAATTCAGTAAGGGATTATTCCGCATATTTTATCTCTTATTTCTTAACATGATTCACAAGATTGGTATCCTCTAAGTGCTGATTTTCTTGGAAAGTTTTACTCGAATTAAAACACAAAGGTGTAGATTGGAGAAGGAACTTACTGTGCAAAGAAAAGGACCTTCACTAGCTAAGGAAAACAAGTTTATGAGAGGATTGCTTGAATTAGAATCATTTGAAGAAGAGTGATAGTCCTCTATCAAAGGCTGATTTATCTCACCAATGACTATATCTTTGCCGATGTCTGACCTTTAACCACTTTCCAAACTCTTCTCCCTTCTAACTCTGAATTTCTTAAATCTGAGAACAATTTCTTAGCAGAGTCTTTAAGGAAGAGATATCTTCTTCCCTCCAATTTTGCAAAGATCAATAGCACACAAATAAAAATGATAGAAAGCTTAAGACACTGGTATTTCCAAATTCAAATCAGCATGGAGTTGCCACTAAGGAATTTCACCTCAGTTGTGCAAGAATGCACTAAAATAATTCTGTCAAATGTTTGCTAATACTGATAACTTTGCAAGGTTTTATAAACCAAACCTTCTTCTTCTTGAATCAACCAAACATAATGCAAAAAAAGTGTCTAAAATGAATATACAAATGCTGAAACACCTCAAAACACCTTAAAAACACCAATAAATTGCAATAACTCCCCAATGAATGGTGCCAAACACTGGTGTTTGTACCCAAACTTAATCTCCTTCACAACTCAAGCAGCATCATGGATTTGCACAAGACACTTAGAGGTAGATAAATGATTTGTATGTCATTTGTAGCCAGGGAGACATCTATCTGACTTGTTAGCACTCAAGATTTGAAGGAGTGGGTAGTACCTCAGAAGGATTTTGATCTCGATCCTCACTATTTTAGGTTGTGCTTATAAACCAAGGAAAGAGAACCTATATTGCACCTTTGTTTGGTGAAGGAGGTGGAGATATCCTTGTATTTTGCATATTTTATGGAAGGGGCCTTGGGAAAACATGATCAATTCTCCATTATTCAAACTCAAAAGATTTGTCACTACCAAATGATGGAAATGTTTTCAAAACAAGCCAAAGAGGTTTGCTAGAGACATGGTATTATCTGGTTTGCTTTGTGCATTTTTGTAAATGGATTGTATTCTTTTTGCTAACACACAATGCAATGCAGAGGTGGTATAGGGTAGGGTTAGTTACTTTGAATGAATTTTTTTTGGGAGATATTAGACAAGACCAACCAAAAAATACCAAACTCTTTGAGGACCTTTGCAAGAAATTTGTAACACTTAAACAAAGAGGAATGCTTCATAAGGTTTAAAATACTCCTTCAACTAGGATATATGCACAAATGGAGGCCTAGATCTCTACTCTTCCACACAATCTTGACAAACTGCTAGAAAATCTTGAAGCAAACATACTAGAAAAGTATCTAGAAATCCCTATCTTATCATGACCTAAGGTGCACCCAAACGTTTATAAATAATCTTGAGATTCAAGGACAGGTTAAATGATTTTAAATATGTTTATCTTTTATCATATGAAAGCTCTTTTGAATATAATATTACAGACGCCATCAAACCATCAACAAGAAATGAGACCATGTATGATCAAGAGAGATCCCAAAAACAAGATTGCAGCATGAGCAAGAAACACAAATTGAAATCATTCTGAAACATAAGAATATAAATTTTTTTCCAAGAGATAACATCAAATAATCCAAAATTTGATCAAATACATCAGCAGGGGAATGTTATGAAAACAATCTCAGAGCTTGTTGATGGCTTTACAACTGAAACCAACTCAACATGATGAAATATGATACAAGAGAGAATTAAAAATGGTTCTCAAGTGGTTTTATCATAAGAAATGGATTTCTTTCAGTATTTTTCTTGAAAATTCTATGTCCTCTTCTCCTATTCTCCAAAAATATGATATATACCCTATGCCAGCTTGGAGTCTTGCTTCCCAAGAAAATAATATGCTTATGGGATCAAATTTGTTACAAAAACTTCATGATTTGCAGAAAGGGACAACAAATGAAAAATGTTCGATGAACGCCAGGTGTGCCCAAAAATCTTAAATCATTACAAAATTTGGATCATTATCCACCCCAGGGTCATGTTTTTATCATTTAGGCATGCAAGCATCTTTTACTAATCATTTTTCACCTTTTCACCTCATCATTTCACCTCTACAATTTTTTATTTTTTATTTTCATCTTTCACATTTTTTATCGTGGGCTCGAGTATAAATTTCATCGATCAAGGAATTGAGTCATTAAAATTATGCCAATGCATTCGAAGGCCAAGACAATGTAGAATCTATAAGTTTCGAAGAAAATTGATGAAGAAATCATGAATCCAAGCTTCTGGAGCTCCCATGTGGCGTCAAAAGGGTGAATGCATAGTTGCCATCAATTTCATATCAACTTTAAGTACAAGCCCTCCACGTGGCGGATGAGATCCCAAACATAAGCCCAAAATTACTCTTTTTGACTCTGGATAAGGTGGGACACGTGTCAAAACATGATTGGATCAAGCTCTCATGTTTTAAAAATGCATTTGCGACATTTTTGAATTTTGGAAAATTTTGCAAAATTTCCCCACTTCTCCCTGGATCTCGCCACGTGCCCATATGTGGGCCCCGTTGAAAATGTGGGCCACTTCTATCGATTTTGCTCCTTTTTTGGAAAAAGTAAATTTTGCTCAAAATTCTTCGTGGGCCCGAGCATCTGCTCTCTTCCTCACCATGTGGTGCTCTCCCATTTTCTCGTAGGTCTAGGCCTCCAATTCTTCCTTCAGACCTCCCTACCAAATTTGCAAAATTTCACAATTCTCCCGCTTCTCCATTACTTCCCTTTGGGACACATGTTGGCTCCTCATTAGTCACGGGACCATCTTTCATTTTTTACCTTGCAAACACAAAGGCAAAAATTCATAACACTTTCCTTCGGCCCTCTTTTCCACTTTTTGTATTATTGGACACGTGTCCTTTTCTTATTGTTCTGAGCTTTGGCTCAAATTTTAACTTTAAAGTTTTGAAGCTAAAAAACTTCAAATTCATCAAAACCTCTGCCCTCCCATGCTGAATTTTCCTAGACACATGTCCACCTACTATTGGATGAGGGCTTTGGGTCAAAAATTTCCCTTGACACTTTGAGCCAAAAAAACACAAAAATTCACCAAGTCCTTCCGCCACCCTGCATGTCCCCCAAGCCACGTATCCTCTTCCCATTCGTTGCGGGCTTCGGGTAAAACTGTGACTTTGAAAATTTTACAAAATGAAGGAAAAATTTCATAAGGACAACCCGCCGATCCTCTGACCAATCACAATGTGCCACGTAGGCACTCTTTGCAGAAAGTGGAGCAATGGGTCAAAATGTGCCATATTGCCAAAAATTTCAAAACAATAAGTTAAAAACATTTCCCAACCATCCTTAGCCAATAGGAACCCGCCACGTTGCCCTTGTATGTAGGACGAATTTTATGGGTAGAAAACGCCTGTCTGACCATCAAAATGTGGAAAATATAGAGGATGCCCTAGAATTCAAAATTTTCGACAAGGGAGGCAGATTTTTTTAATTTTAAACCGACTAAAGCATGATTTGTCATTGTTTTCAACCTGGGGATTGGGAAATTAATTGCATACATTTGGGATCTAATCAATTTTGAGTTTTTGCATGATTTGACAAAGAAAAAATGACACAACCCGACCATTTGAAAAAGCTAGGGCACAAAAAAGGGGGAAACTTGGATTGTTGTTTCAAATTAGGGAAAAAAATAATATCTTGGGCATCTTCGAAGCATATGTGTAAGTATAATGGTTCTATGTGTAAGCAAAATGGTTCTGAATATGATCATAATGTTGATCTAGAGGAGTCGTGAAACTTGTTAGAGGTTGATTGTACTTGTTGTTCTGCTACAAGTGTGAATTCCAATATGCAAATGAAGTCATGATTACACGACTTTATAAATGGTAGAAATCGAAAGGCGTGGAAAGAAGAAAGGGTGGAAATGGATGGAAGGAAAATTTGAAACTCGAGAATGGGTTGTTGACTAGATGTGCTTTGCATGTGCCTCTAAAGGTGAATCTCACAAGAACACATCAACCTCATGAAATGAAGTTGTAAGGTGCTTCAAAAATTCTCCCAGGGCATGCTAAAATGTTTGAGTGTGGTCGCATGGTGGCTTAAGATTTGATGCTTGATAATGAGACACCTTGGAAAGATAAGGAAAATCTAACCCTAGTGTCCCACTGGGCTTGCAAAAATTTTGATGCAGAATCACATCACCCCCTAGATGGCTCGATTTTGAATGGGTCATCTGGTGTAACTTGTATAGCATTGGACCATATCTCAAGTTGTGAGAATTGTGAACTTGAGATGATCCTCCAGAGAAGGGTTTTTGGTGCTCCTAAACTACCTCTTACAAGCTACTCTAATGTATAAAAAACTATCTAATCCTAATCTAACCCTCCAAGGGATCGGGAAGAGAGAGAAATGCGTGAAAACAAAGCCTACACTAAATTGGTGATACACTAGAAAAGGAAGTTGCTGATCATAAATAAAAATTCCTGAAATGGAGAGAGGTGAGCAGTGGAGAGGATGGACAAGATGCATCACAAGCCAAAGATAAAGTTCATACAAAACACCATTTCAAACCCATTAAAGACTGACTACGAAAACCTGAAATTGACATCGAGAAAAATGCATAGTATACTCTGCAATGGTGAGAGGCAAGAAGATATAATAAAATAAGAAAAGGATGGACAAAATGCATCATGAAATATATTTTATTTCTCCATGAGTTCACATAGTACATCATTAGTGGACAAGAGACAAGAAAATACCATTACAAAGAAAAGAGAGGAGGCTTAAACTCCACATTTGACCCTAGAGAAGAAAGAGGGAGGGGGCATGAGAGAAAAAATGATCAACCTTTAGAAAAATGCCCCTCCTTACAATATATATCTAGAATATGAGAGGGAAAGGAGAGAAGAAATCAAAACTGCCTCAACCACCCCAAAAGAGCATTGAATTTTCCTACCTCAACCACCCCAAAAGAGCATTGAATTCACCTACAAGAATGATGGGTTCCACTACAAAACCCATGCCTCCATGGTTTGTTCCATGTTAGGAAAGAAAGGAAGCGGATACTTCATTATGGTGGTAGGAGAGAAACCGAAATCCTATAGTTGAATATAAGACATCGAGAGCTTTCTAAGAAGTCCACTCTTGCTCAAATCCAAGTTTCTAGTCCAAATTTATCATCATTTTAAGGTCGTGGTCGGTGTTCTATGAGATCTCTCATAATATTTTAAAATATCTATGAATTTAAAATTTTGTGTGGGCTTCATGATTCATCTTTCATTGAATTGACCTTCTGCAATATTTTCCAAACTACTTTGGGTTTGGCTTCTATCCGTGCAAGATCCATGTGGAAGCCCCGTGCATTCTTAAGAATTTGCTACCTTTTAGGGTCTTGAGAATGTGTCGCACTGACACTTAGCATCATCTGCGAACATGCTACTTCATTCCCTTAGGTGAGTAAATGTCCCCACTATATATAATGTCAAAACCCATTTTTGGTGGGAACCTTTCCTTTCACTCTTTTCTAGTTTGACACTTGGCATCATGTATAAGCCATCTCTTCTTTCTTTGTGTTTTAGCTAAGTCCATCCTATTTAGGAGCAACTATGTCGACCCTAGACATGTGGAGGGCCAACGTTCATTTGGGGACCTTCCTTTGGATTTTACCTTTGAATTTTCGCTGATGAGGCATGTGGAGGCTTCCACTAGCTCTTCCCATGCTTGGACTTTTCAATGGTCGGTTCTACCTTTTAGGATCAGAACACATGGAGAGTATGCGCTTCTTTGGGGACCTTCCTTTAGATTTTACCTTTTAGTTGCATCGATGAGGCATGTGGAGGATTCCATTGGTTCTTCCCATGCTTGATATTTTTAATGGTTTGTTTTTCATTTTCGAGCTCGACCACGTAAAGAGCCTGTGCTCATTTAGTGAACTCCGCTTTTTGATTTTACCTTTGAAATTATGCTAATGAGGCATGTAGAGGCTTCCATTTTGTCACACCTTTTGAAGGTGCACTGATCGACACATGGAAACTTTTGTGGTTCTATTGCTTTACTCAAAGTCGACTCACTGGGTTCAATTTTGACTTACCGAGTTTGCCTACTTCATTTTTTCAACCATTTGTTTCCCCAAGATCCCTGCAAATGTGAAGTCTGAAAAATTTGAGCCTTTCTCCATTTTTTTACTTGAGCTTTGGTATTCTTCAACATTTCCATTGGCTATTTATTTTCCCACCTTTCTTTTCCATTACCGAGAGTGCTCTGACTTGATTGTTAGATTCGAAATGTGGGCTCACATGAATAAGATGACCTCTTCATTTCTCCCATGTAAGGTTTTTTCTAATCAATTTTTCTGAGGGGTAAAATTGGATAATGATCACATCATTTCCAAATTCTAGAACATCAATATTGTATATCAAATAGGCTAATCGAATATAGTAATGTCTATATATCAAAGTCTATAGATAAGATATTATAAAAATGTCTTTAGATCCAATCCAAAGTAAGAAAAAGTCATAGTAAGATCAAGGTCGAAGAGGAGTGGGCACTACATCCCCTCCCCTTCAACTTGAATTCCTCCTAGAAGTCAGGGAAAGAGGTAGGCAAACAAAGCATTCAATCAAGAGTCAAGTCTTCATGGGTTTTTTTACTTCAAGTAATTTGGCCCCTGAAACTTTAGTTTGGTTTAACACTTTGGAAAGAGGAGAGTAGACACTATAAGGCATAGATACTAATCCTATTCCAAACAAGATTTATAACATTTAAACCTATAGAGTAACCTCTATGAGGCTAACAAATTTTACAACAAATAATATGTAAACGGGAATTTTCAATGTAATCCCTGTTGATGCAAAATCACAAAGACTTCGGATGTTGATCGATTTCTAGTTTGATCATACTAGCATCCAGTGTGATTGCACAACATGGAATCCTTTCTCCAAGTGTGGGACTTGCAAAAATGAGAAAGGAATCTCCAGAGAAGGTTGGTTCCTATTCCTCTGTTCAGATGCACACAAAAAACGCAGAGGGTTTACTCAAAACCTAATCTAACTTGCCAAGGAGACAGGGTAAGAAGATGCATAAAAATAAACCTAAGCTAACAGAGGTGATGCACCGAGGAATGAAGAACACCTATCTTGCCAATAAACACAAACCATTCAAATGTGATGCAAGATCATGCACAGATAACAAAATTTTACAAAGTGAAACATCGGGAGGATGCAAATAAACACGAGAGAGGGTTGAGAATCATCCACGGACGACATGCATTAATTGCTCCAAAGGTCGATACAATACGCTACAAAATGCCAAGAGGCATGATTGCATTACGATTTTAGATGGGAGGTTTGAACTCCACAAATTTGCTCGCAAAGAGAAGAGGAGGGGCAAAAAGGAATGTTTGAACCTTTGAAAGAAGCCCCTCCTTACAATTTATAGGAAGAATGAGAGAGGAAGAGAGAGGAAAACTAGATCTACCCTAACCACTTCTAGGTTGCATTTAATTCATCTCATTATGGTGGCAGGTGAGAACCCTAGCAAAAGCGGCGAACTGTATTTTGCATTAAAGCTGGTTGTTGAAACGTCAGTTCTGGCCATTACCACGTGCTAGAGATGTTTCTTGATTTTCTCTCTCCAAACTGAACCAAAATGCAAGATTGACCTAGAATCGTGTAGATAATTTCACCATCTTTCCATTGATATAAAGAACGTGAAAATCCGAGCTCTGGATCGAAAGATATGGCGATTTGAAGATTTAGGGAAAAAAATAGGCCAAAACGGATCGGCGGGAAAATATTTGAATTTTTTCCGCGCTCTGCCACTTGGATGACACGTGTCAGGCGCTGATTGGCCACGCAATTCTCTCTCCTTCCCTTTCCATGGGTTTTCCTTGAAAATTTTGACTTTTCTTACACTTTGGAAAAAATTTCATTTCCCCCGTGCGCCCGCCACTTGGGACACGTGGCATCGTTTGGTTCGTCGACAGGGGCGCGGGGAAAACCTTTACCTTTTAGTTTTTTGGCCAAAACTTTGCTAAGTTTCCAAAGCTCTCCCCGAGCTCGAACTCCCCTTCCCCTTAGGACACATGTCCTGTGTCACCTGGCTCGGGCCCTCTGTTCCATTTTCCCCTTTGAAACTTTTACCGACCACTTAGCAATTTTTTTCCTTCTGACACGTGGCACGTTCTGATTCGTTGGCGGCTCTTGACTTTTCACGTCCCACGCATCCCTCACGTACCTTTGGCCTTAGATGTCCCAAAATCCTTGGGACAAATATCTCGAACCGCCCGATTCGGGCTTCCTTTTTCTATTTGAGGTGAAGACACGTGGTGAGATTCCATTCATTCTCGGCTCCTTTGGCTTTTCACGCATCCTCCACGTACTTTTGGCCCGGATGTCCCAAACGCCTCGGATGAAAGTCTCTTGTTTTAGCCGAATCGGCCGGTTTCACGTCCCTCCTGCGTACTTTTGGCCCGGCTATCCCGGACTGCCTGGGACAAATATCTCCGATCCGCCCGAAATGGATGGGTGACTTGCATGCGCTTAAACCGGCCGATCATTGCACCCGCGCATACTTTTGGCCCGGATGTCCCAAACTACGTGAAACAAGACTTAGGCAATTTTCTTCATTTTTTCAGCTGGTTCGGCTTTTCACGTCCCTCACGCGTCCCGATGTCCCAACTATCCCAAATGCTGCGCAGACCGCCTGGCGGCTTTTCGGCCGATTCGTGCTCTCGACGTCCCAACTATCCCAAGGACCGCCTGGACTAGGACTTAGCCGATTTTCTTCATTTTTCCGGCCCCCAAGCTTGATTTTTTGCAATTTTTTCACCTTTCCTAACTCGTTGGTTTTTCTTCTTGGATGGGAGAGTTAGAAAGAAGCCGAGGGGGCCCCCAAAAACATGATTTTGGGCTTTGAATCAATACACTTTCGGGATTGAATAATCTGATGCATGTTATCAAAATTACCTTGGGGGAATTTTGGATAACAATTTTGGTGACTCAGTGGGGTCACCTACCTGCTAGGTAGAAGATCAGTGGCCTTTTAACAATCCATTGGGCATGGAGTAATAACCTAAAACCAACTTGATCTCTGATCCCGATCCTGATACCGCAACTCATTCTTCGGGAGCACTCTGAACTGTAGAAATTCAACCTGAGAGCGACAAAACCTGTGCCAAAGCACTTAGGGAAAAAGAAACCTAACTACAACAAGACAATGTGCATACGCACTTAGAGGAATTGAAATCTAGGCTAATATTTACAAGGGTAAACCTTTTCCTTTTTAGTAGCAATGTTTAAGATAGATCCGTTAACTGGAATCGGGAGTTCTTCTCCATCCAATGTAGACAATTGGAAGGCATTACCACTTTTACATCTCGTGACCATGTAGGGGCCACTCCAAATGGCATCAAACTTGGAATGCCTTCCAGGTTTCACCCGATCTGCATCCCATTTCAGAACTAGGTCCCCCTCCTGGAAGGTCCTTGCTCTTGCCTTCTTGTCAAACCATCTTTTTACTAAGGTCTGATCCTTTTCAATCATCAGAACTGCATGTTCTCTTATTTCTTCCAATTCCATCAACTCTGCGTACCTGGCCTCCATTGGTTTGAACTCAGACAACTCCAACTACTTCATGAGCTCCAATGCTGGAAATTCTAATGATATAGGCAATACTGCCTCTTTCCCATAGACCAATTTGTAGGGAGAACTACCTGTAGACCTCTTTGGTGTTATCCTGTCAGCCCATAATGCTGATTTTAGCTTGGTATGCCATGTCCTTTGGTTTTCATCCAGAGTTCTTCTGATGATCCTTAGCAAATTCTTGTTCGTGGACTCTGCCTGTCCATTACCCTATGGGTAATAATTTGAAGAGGTGCTCAAATAGATTCCATTCTTGACAGCCCATTCTGTAATCTTGGAACCTATGAATGCTAATGCATTATCTGATATGATAGTGGCTGGCACACCGAACCTGGTCACTATTCCTTCATAAAAGTCTAGTATGTTAGACTCACTTGCCTCCTTGAGTGCTACTGCTTCGGTCCACTTGGTGAAATAGTCTGTTGCTGCAAGTATCCACTTGTGACCTTGACTTGAATTGGGATTGATGACTCCAATGAAGTCTAGTCCCCATTGCATGAATGGCTGATCTACTGAAATTGGATGAAGGGGCAGCACTGCTAACCTTCCTTTCCCTGTGAAGAATGCACATTTCTTGCATTTCTTAACCCATGAGTAGCAATCATTGAATACAGTAGGCCAATAGTAACCAGCTTTCATGATTTTGAGAGCTGTTACTCGTGGGGCAAAGTGGCCTCCTGCTTCCCCATCATGGAACTCGTGTAAGATCCTCTCAACTTGACCTATTCCAATGCATCTTAATAGAACACCATGGATGTCTTTCTTGAACAAGATACCATTAATGAGTACATATGGGATAGCTTGTAATCTAAAGTATCTCCTCTTCACCTTGCTCACTTCTGGAGGGCACAAGCCTATTTGGAGGTAATGCACCAAGTCTTGAGTCCAACATGGGATGAGTGCATCATCAACTAGTTGTTCTTGATCATTCTGTAGTAGTAGGACAACATCTTCTTCACCTTTTGAGTCATCTGGTTGTTTGGAAGCGAGCTGCTCACACAAGCCTTTGCCACGAACTAGCTTGGTCACTTTGATTTCAATATCATATTCCATCACCCGAGTGATCCAACCTACTCTCTTCTCATTTAAATCCTTGTTTAGGAGGAAGTCCTTGACACAACATGAGACACAGTAGTTGAATCTTATTGTTTGAGACCAAGTGTCTGAACTTCTTCAAGCTCCTGATGACGGCAAGGACATGCTTTTCGATGAAAGAATACTTTATTTTGTAATCTTCCAAGGTTTGACTGAAGAATGCTATGGGCTGTTCTAATCCTTCTTTGTTTTGTTGTGCCAAGATTGCAGAAATTGTGTCTCCACCACCAAAGGCGTATAGCATGAAACCCTTGGAGAAGTCTGGATTGACGAGAGTGGGAGCTTGAGATATAGCCTCTTTTATTGCCTCAAAACTTGCCTTGCCTTCAGATGTCCACTTAAATGCCATGCTCTTTTTTAACATCAGCGTTATTGGCTTTACGAGAGCTGCAAAGTTTGGAACAAACCTACGGACAAAATTGATCCTTCCCAAGAAGCTTTGAAGAGCCTTCTTGTGACTTGGCAATGGCAACGCTCGAATTGCTTCAACTCTTTCTGGGTCAATCGTCAATCCCTCCTTTGAAACAATATGGCCTAGAAGTTTCCCCTCATGAGCCAGGAATATGCATTTTTTGGGATTCAATGATACCCCAAATCTTCTACACCTCTGAAATACCTGCCTCAGATGAAAGAGGTGATCCACTACATTTTTGGAGAATATAGTGATGTCATCAAGATATATTAGAACTATTTTATTGATCAACCCTTTGAATGCCATATCCATTGCCCTTTGGAAAGTGGCTCCAGCATTTGATAGGCCAAATGGCATCTTCTTGTAGGCATATGTGCCCCATTTGGTGGTGAAAGCTGTCTTGAACTGGTCATCTTCCTTCACCATTACCTGATTATACCCTGAGTAGCCATCTAGGAGAGAGAATCTCTCCGAACCGGATACTACTTGCAATATTTGTTCCATTGAAGGAAGTGGGTAATGGTCTTTAAGAGACGCCCTGTTGAGGTCTCGGAAGTCCACACACAATCTGATTTCTCCGCTCTTCTTTCTGACCGGAACCAAGTTTGCAACCCAGCTTGAGTGCTTGATCGGAAATATAATGCTTGCCTCTATTAGCTTATTTAGCTCTTTCTTCATTAGAGGCTCAATGTGAGGGTTGGTGGTCTGCCTTACCTGATGGGCTTAGCATCGGATCAATTCTATGGTATGTTGTGCCAACTTCAGATTGAAACCTTTCAAGTCTTCATAGCTCAAGCGAAGACATCTGGAAATTCTGGCAAAGTTGTATGAAGTTTGATTTCCTGTTTCGGTGGCCACTTTACCAATTTGAAGTGTTTTGCCTTCTCCCAACCAGAATTGGCTCTGAATCTTCTCTCTTGACCTGTATGTTAGCCTTTTCCTTACGGAACTGGTCGTTAGGGTTGAAGATAGACTCCAATGTTACTAAACCCTTGGGAAGCTTGTTTGTTCGCAACTACACTACTTGATCCCCATACTGCTGCTCTAATCTATCCTGATTCCTAGCTGAGAATTCGGCCTCTTCTTGTAAGAAATTGACGATCTGTTGATCGTTCTCAAACACCTGCCAGCTTATATTATTATCTGGAACTGCTGGCCTCACAATCACATGGATATGTGGTTGCATTTTTTCCCTTTTGATGTTGTCAACCACATCAAACATGTTGCTCCAACTGCTGCGAGCCTATCCGCTGCTTCATTTTCCTTCCTGGGTATGGACATGATATTGAAAGCTTCGAAATCCTCAACGAGGTCCCATACCCTGTTCTTGTAGTTCTTCAGCAGGTCATTCTTTGTAGCATGTTGTCCCTTGACTTGATTGATGATTAGCTCGCTATCTCCAAACACCTGTAAGCTCTTTATGCCCTTTTTCCTGGCCCAATGAAGTCCGTGAATCAAGGCCTCATATTCAGCTGTGTTGTTTGAACAGGAAAACTAGAAACGGAAAGCTGAATAATATTTGATGCCTTGAGGTGAAACAAGCATAGCTCCTCCTCCTGCACCTTGCTTACTCCTTGATCCATCGAAAAATAATTTCCATACCTCATTGTCATCCTTATGGTTTGGTTTGGTGATGCTAGGAATAGGCTGGTTTTCTTCATGTATGCAATAGACTCCTAGCTCAGATTCTTCTACTTCTTGGTAGGGATCAAAAGCATGTACCTTGCTTGCCCATTCATCAAGAGTCAAATCTGGGATGCTTCCAACTTTGGTGTCAACTTCATCTGTGCCTGGATAATCTTCTTGATCAAACGCTGAACAGTTGGCATTGATTTGGCTTGGAGTATGAGGCTCAATATGAAAGTTTGCAATTGGTTCGGATCTGATTGTGACCTTAGTACCATATCTTGTTCTGAACAACATGTGTGACCAATCAGCAGACAAGTAGCCTCCAATTTTGGCTGTGAAATCCCTTGACAAGCATAGGGCAAAGAGTGGTGGCAAATCTATCACCGACACATCTTGTAAAACGGTAACGTTGGGGCACGTATGCAAGGTAAGATTCAAACCTTTAATTACTCCCACGGTTTCTACTGTTGTCCCATCCAATTGCACTACCCCCTTTGATATGACTTCATATTGGAGACCCAACTGATCAGCTATTTGCTTGGGCATGATAGAACTACTTGCCCCAGAATCAATCATGCAATTGTGTACTAATTTATCCCCGATGATTAATGAAACATAGAATGGAGGAGGTTTCAAAACTTTACCTTGTTGTCCTCCATGATTCCCTTCAGGCTGAGCAGCATTTGTGAGGACCTTCTCTTGCATATGGGCCTGCTGGTTCAAAGTTGACCAATTCTTCATGGCAGCTTGTAGAAGATCTCTTTGTCCTGGGATGGATAAAGATTCCCACATTGATATATTCACGTTTGTCTTCTTCATTTGATCAATGATGTTAAATGGGGATGAAAGATCTCTTTGTTGTCCTTTAGTCTATGTGTTCCTTTCTTGTGCATGGGCAGCAACAGCTGGCATTTGAGTTGGTTTGGAAGGTGGTTTGGGCTGTCCTTGCGTGTTTGGGACTGTATTTTGCTTACCAACACCTTGTGGAGTGATGGAAGGTTGTAGATCACTTGGAGCCAATGACTGCCCTTCACCTATATTCCTCTTCTTTGATCTTGTGTTAGCTGCTACACTCTGAGGAGTTGTTTGATTCATGCCACAAAAATCCTCAGCTTGCCAATTCACAAGTGCGGTATCATTTGGAGCTGTGTTTTGCTGAGATGTCCCTTGTTGCTGATTTGTTTCTTGACTCACTTCACTCTCTACGCCAGTAGTTGTCACCATCAAGGCTTGGTTCAAAGCACCATTAAAGCACGTAGATTGGTTGTGAGGTTCATTGCATGGGAAACACCAATCATACTCTTGAGCCATGTTGTTTTGGACTGGCACTAATGCTTTAGAAGAAGATGCAACATTGGGGGTATAGGGCTGGAATGGTCTATTGGCGGGAGGCCTTACTTGGCTTTGATTTTGATTTGCAGCCTGAGTTGGTGGCCTATTTTGTTGGTATGGGGGCCTAGCCTGGTATTGCGCTTGAGGCTGATACGGTCTAGCACTTTGAGCTTGTTGTCTTTTGATAGTAACCAGCTCATTTCCCAAATTTTGCAATTGTTTCATGACCTCTTGGAGTTCATTTGAAGCACTAGAGGATGAAGTAGAAGTCTCATTTGAACTTTGATTTCGAGGAATGGGAATAGGAGCCAAAGTGGGTGTTTGACTAGTGCTTGGATTTTCTAAGTTTGGATATAGGGGCATGGGAGGCCTAGGAGCCAGTTTACCAGCTTGAACAAGACAGTTTTCAGCTCTAATGGCAATGCTATAAGTAGCAGGTAAGGTTGTGCCTCCCATAGATTGAATTAACATAGAAATATCAGAATTCAAAGCCTTAAGATAGTATAGAAAAGCACCTTCTACTGCTGGCCTTACTGCCACTGGAATCCTCTCCCAAGACCTTTGAAATCTGAAGTTGAAGTCAGTCAGCTGCTCGTTGGGAGCTCTCTTGATAGTTGTCAATTGTTCTAGTAGAGACAAATTGTCTCCCTTTTCCCCAAACTGCTCATGGAGAACTATGCATAACTGATTCCAATTTGTGATAGAACCAGCTCCAAGGCTCCTAAACCATTGCAATGCCTTCCCTTTGAACGAAGATGCCAACAATTTGACAGCCACATCCATTTCATTTATCTCATGGATTACACAGACGTTAGCAATGTCTTTGACATGATCACCAGGAGTGGTATGATTTTCTCCAGTGAAAAATGGAATGTTCTTCAACGCTGCAATTGGAACTGGATTTTGTGCATTGAGGGCAAGTGGGCTACTGCCAGTGAAATTGACAAAGGGATTCGGTGGTTGTGCCATTCTGATTGGCCTGAGAACCCTTGTTGATTGGACGAAAGGTCTACCAGGTGGAGGTGTAGAGAGAGTTCTGTTAGGTGGAGATGGTGATCTTTGAGCTCTTCTTCCCCTTCTTTCTCTGCCTAGAGATAGGTGTAGATAAACAAACAATCCTTCCTCCCTAGTTCTTGACCTGGTCTGTATTCTTCTCATAAATTTTCCAGGCTTGGACTGCTGAAACCAGTGGATTATGCCTCTTTTGGAGTCGCCAGATGTGTGATTTTAAAGCCCCTTCAAAGCTGGAACTTACAACAAGTGCACATCGATCTTGTTGCAATGAAAGTAAAGACCTCTAAGGTCCCACCGGGCGTGCCAAAACTGTTGATGCAAAATCACAGCACCCCTGGATGTTGATCAGATTTCTAGGTTGATCATACTAGCATCCAGTGTGATTGCACAACATGGAATCCTTTCTCCAAGTGTGGGACTTGCAAAAATGAGAAAGGAATCTCCAGAGAAGGTTGGTTCCTATTCCTCTGTTCAGATGCACACGAAAAATGCAGAGGGTTTACTCAAAACCTAATCTAATCTTGCCAAGGAGACAGGGTAAGAAGATGCATAAAAATAAACCTAAGCTAACAGAGGTGATGCACCGAGGAATGAAGAACACCTATCTTGCCAATAAACACAAACCATTCAAATGTGATGCAAGATCATGCACAGATAACAAAATTTGTAGTGAAAGATCAGGAGGATGCAAATAAACATAGAGAGGGTTGAGAATCATCCACAGACATGCATTACTTGCTCCAAAGATCGATACAATACACTACAAAATGCCAAGAGGAAAAGTTGCATTATAGTTTTAAATGGGAGGTTTGAACTCCACAAATTCACCTGCCAAAGAGAAGAAGGGAGGGGCAAAACAGGAATGTTCGACCTTTAGAAAGAAGCCCCTCCTTACAATTTATAGGAAGAATGAGAGAGGGAAGAGAGAAAACCAGATCTACCCCTAACCACTTCTAGGTTGCATTTAATTCATCTCATTATGGTGGCGGTGAGAACCCTAGCAAAAAAGCAAATGAACTATATTTTGCATTAAAGATGGTTGTTGAAAACGTCGATTCGGCCATTACCATGTCTAGAGATGTTTCTTGACTTTTCTCTCCAAACTGAACCAAAATGGAAGATTGACCTAGAATCGTGTAGAGAATTTCACCAGATTTCCATTGATATAAAGAACGTGAAAATCGAGCTCTGGATCGAAAGATATGGCGATCTGAAGATTTAGGGAAAAAACAGGCCAAAACAGATCGGCGGGAAAATATTTGAATTTTTTCCACGCTCTGCCACTTGGATGACATGTGTCGAGTCTTTGATTGGCTGCGTAATTCTCTCTCCTTCCCTTTCGTGGGTTTTCCTTGAAAATTTTGACTTTTCTTACACTTTGGAAAAATTTCATTTTCCCCCCGCGCCCCGCCACTTGGGACACGTGGCATCGTTTGGTTCGTCGACAAGGGCATGGGAAAACCTTTACCTTTTAGTTTTTTGGCCAAAACTTTGCTAAGTTTCCAAAGCTCTCCCGAGCTCGAACTCCCCTTCCCCTTAGGACACGTGTCCTGTGTCACCTGGCTCGGGCCCTCTGTTCCATTTTCCCCTTTGAAACTTTTACCGACCACTTAGCAATTTTTTTCCTTCTGACACGTGGCACGTTCTGATTCGTTGGTGGCTCTTCGGCTTTTCACGTCCCACACATCCCTCACATACCTTTGGCCCGCTGTCCCAAACTACCTGGGACAAATATCTCGAACCGCCCGATTCGGGCTTCCTTGTTTCTGTTTGAGGTGAAGACACGTGGCGAGATTCCATTCGTTCTCGGCTCCTTCGGCTTTTCACGTCCTCCACGTACTTTTGGCCGGATGTCCCAAACGCCTCGACGAAAGTCTCTCTTGTTTCGGCCGAATCAGCGGTTTTTCATCCTCCTTGCATACTTTTGGCCGGCTGTCCCAGGACCCAGGACAAATATCTCGATCCACTGAAATGGGTGACTTGCGCCAAACCGGCCGATCCGCGTCCCACGCGTACTTTTGGCCCGGATGTCCCAAACTGTGTGAAACAAGACTTAGGCAATTTTCTTCATTTTTTAGCCAGTTCGGATTTTTGCGTCCCGCATCCTCGACATCCCAAGCTGCCCCAAAATATTGCGCGACCTCCTGGTGGCTTTTCATCCGATTCATGCTCCGACGTCCCAACTGTCCCAAGGACCGCCTGGACTAGGACTTAGCTGATTTTCTTCATTTTTCGGCCCCAAGCTTGATTTTTGTAATTTTTTCACCTTTTCTAACTCGTTGGGTTTTCTTCTTGGATGGGAGAGTTAGAAAGAAGCTTGAGGTCCCCAAAAACCATGATTTTGGGCTTTGAATCAATACACTTTCTCGGGATTGAATAATCGATGCATGTTATCAAAATTACCTTGGGGGGAATTTTGGATAACAATCCCAAATAATGACAACTAAGGTCCATGAAGAATAGGAAAATCCATTCACATAGGGTGCCCAAATAACCACACATGGTAAACAAAATAAGAATTCCACTTGGGTTGAATTTACACTATAATGTTCATTATTTTACATGATATTAACAACTACCAATCATGACCTTCAATTTGTACAAGAAAACACACCTACTCAAAGGTCTAACAATTTTAGGATCACACAAGATGAGGTTTAACAATCAAGGAAACACCTAAATTTAATCAAACATTTACAAGGAAGAAGACTAATCATTGGCAGTACTTCATATAATTTGGAAGGTCTCACTTATATTTTCATGGTAACACAAAGCATACTCTTGACCACAAGGTTTCCATAACTTGAATCTTTTCCTGAATAGTGTAACACACAACCACACATCCTGATTTAATAGCTCAATCAACTAGATGACATTTCTTATCTTTCTCTATTTCTCTCTCTCTTATTTAGGAGATAATCTTATCTCATACCATCATATCGACAAAAGAGATACCATTCAATCTATATAAAAAATCACAATCTAAGCCCGACCTAACTCAAAAGGTTCTTAAAAGGAACATAACTTAATATTATATTACATTGGAACATTCAAGTGAGTTAGGAGAAAATTAATCAATGAGTGAGGAATAAATAACAATTTACGAGAGTGACACAAAAAAATTCTAGAAGACACTCGCAGAATATATCATGCACCATTCCCTTCCCAAGGATAAGGGAAACAACATCTTGGTTCTCCAAAAGCAAAGAGGATTCCAAAATTCCTCCATATCCTTAACATATGTTTCCTAAGCTTGTTAATAATCCTAGGTCACCAATGACCTACTCAAACCAAGAAGGCACATTCCTAATAATATCGAGATAAGGACTTGCTTGGTTCATAATTTATACACATGTCAAGATAAGAGAAAAAGGGTTCTACAAACTTAAATACCCGAAAGGAGGAATACTCACATTGATGTTCAAGGGATTAAAACATGAATAGAACACATCACTCTCAACAAAGCACTCTATTCAAATAAGGTGATAATTTCCCTATGCATACTTCTAAAATTTCATACTAACTAGAGGGGGTCCAAAATAATATAACATGTGTCTTGTGTTATAAACATTATACATGTGTTTTTTGTTTGATATAACAAGGGGGTATAATCATTTTATCATCATGGTTTCCACCTTGAGTTCATTATGAGGTTTGCACTAATTTTTTTATATACTAACCTATCATTGAAACAACTCATTCTTTCATGATTTATGGTTCTGGTATTATATCACATACCAATTATCATAAAAGATCATGATAAATTTACATTAATAACATAATACATGTTATGTTAAGGCTATATGTATATTTGATACATTTTCCTAATGTTTCAACATTATTTGCAACATCTTAACACCTTAGGACACATTTGAGATTGGAGACTCATACTGTAGCTCAAGGAAACTTTTCAATTAGTTCTATTATTCATATTACATCCTTTATAAATTTTCGGGTATGCAAAATCAATTTTATACAAACAAGGTTGTTTAGTTACTTATTTTTTCTTGTGTTCAAACCCATAAATTTATCCATTCCATATTCCAAGTTATAATTACATTTTCCAAGCATATTTCTTATAAGTTTTCTAATTAATGCATTCCTTATATTATGATATCCTATATCTTGTATCATTAGGGTCATCACCAATGTTGACATGATTTCTCACCATTCTATCTAGGTGGAAAATTTTATTCATTCTACTTCTAGGGGAAGTATAAGAGGTTTCTTTTTATTTTCACAAAGTTTTATTTCTTCTATTAAACCACAAAGTTAGAGTAAGGATCCATCTTCCTAGTGTCCAAATTTACTTATAAGTTTCAAAATCCAAGATTCCCAATTAGAGATCTAATATGCTCAGGTTGTCACATTACCAATTGGATTTTAATGGTTAGGAAGAGCTAAGATTATCACATTATTCAATTCATAGGAACAAGAAGTCATTAACCCAAAGAAAAACACACCAAATTTACAAGAGTTTTCTCATATATCACATGCATCACCGATGCATTCCAAGTGAATCTCTACAAATATTGATAAAAATAAAAATAATATGAGGGGTACATTAAGAAGTTAGAAATTTTCTTCTACAAGTTTAAGAGGTTTAGATCAATACGAAGAGAAGAATAATGTTTACAACTTATACTCAAAATATGTTTACTATAAGAAAATGGTAGTTTCAACAAAAATTATATCCACACAAAATTCCATCAACCAAGAAATCAAGGTAGCAAGGGAAAATAAATTAACCCATAGGCACCACACTTCCTCACCAAGAGGACTCAAAATCGCAAGATGATGTCAACTAACTTACTCAAACACAACCTCTACGGTCAAGAGTTATAGCTTGGATGAAGAACATGACATAACCTTTAGCTAAGGACAAACTCCTAAGACCTTTAAAGCTAAGATCTCTAAGCGTAAGTCCACAAGAATTGAAAAGCATCCATACCAGCCTAACATAAACTAGGTACTAATAGATTAAAGTGTGGTATAGGTTAAACAATACAAGAGGTCAAGACAAGGGTATACCTATGTATGGGTCCTTGAGAAAAAAACATAAACACTTATTTAAGAATAATTCCCAAAGGGGCTTAAGTATAACCATATTTACCCAAGATACATACAATCCACTATCGATCTTTTCTCAAATTCAACCAGGATCCACATAAAAAAACTTTTATATGCCAATCAAAGGACCATCACATCTAAACAATACACTATTCACCAAACCTATAATTATCCAAGATTTATTCCATCCCTAACATAATCCATAAGTCCATAGTGAATATCACATCTATTCTGACGAGGAACAAGGCTCCTACTAGGGTGCAAAAGAAACACAACCACCATCAAAACTACCAACAATATTGCACAAAATAGATAACTCTCTCCCTAGGGAAGCTGAGTGTTGAAAAGGTCACTCAAGGTCCTAGACACAACAAACCTCACCACTCTAAAACCAAAGGCATGATTTGAATCACCTAAGAAAGCTATCAAGACAACTAAGGTGTACGCACATACAACAAGACATCACAATACAATAGTGTTGAACCAACTCACCAGCAGACAAGAAAAGAGTCACGTAAGATTCTTCACAACATTTAGCTAAGTGGACAACAAGAAAAACATGCTTGGAGTCATAAATCAGATGTAAATTCTAAGAAATCTTGCAATCAAATAAAATGGATAACTAGCTGCATTACAATCCTTTAAAATATCAAAATATGATTATTATCTCTGAATCACAAGTACCTTAGGTTTGCAAAAGTGTGTTTGCTTGAGCTCATGGTGTGACTCGATAACATTGGTACTATCTCTAAGTTGTGGGACTTGCTACTTGAGATAGAACTCAAGAGAAAGTTGATTCTTGGTCCTAGATATCCAGCCACAATCTACTCTAATGTAGGAATAACTATCTAATCCTAATCTAAATTTCCAAGGAACCAGGGAGAGAGAGTGCATGAAAACAAATCCTACACTAAAGAAAAGTGATACAACAGAAAGGAGAGTGTGAGAATAGCCTTCCAATGTGTGAAAAGTACAAGCAAAGTGCTTACCAAGAGGGATGATAACAATTCTCCAAAGTCTAGCAAAGACATTCACAACAAAATTTCATACATACACGGTGATAATGAATCCCTAAAAGAGCATGAATATACACAATATATAGGCAATGAGATTGAAAATGGAAGAAGAATGCAAACAAACACAACAGGGTAAGATACATCCACAAACTTGTATTTATTGCTTCATTAATATGCACAGTTAAATCTATTAAAAGAAAGGGCCTGGATCACCATGCAAGGAGTACACTATAAGGGCATGCAGAACATTATCTTCATAATACAAATGTTTGACAAAGTTTTGCTACTCAAAACTATCTCCCCTTATAATGAGCCTAGTACTTCAATTTATAGAATTTTGAGAGGAGAGAGAGAAAGAGAGAGTGAAAATTAAATTCCCAAAATTTCTCCTTCCACCACTTGAAAAATAAATGGATTGAAATTATGGCATGTTGCTTAAAAATTTCCCCTATTGTCCCATAACTTGTAAAGCGTTGAGAAATATTTGCATATGCTTCATTGAATGCATCCCAACTACTAATTAAAACATTGTTATGAAGTTTGCACATTTTCTTCAAAATCACCATCAATTCTTCATGAAATTCAAGATTTCTTGATTTATATGCAATTAGCTCAGAACCATGATTCCAATGGTACTAATTTTGTGGTATTTCGTTGAGAAAGTAAAAAGATATGGCATTCTAAGTGTAGGTAGTTGTTTTGGGTTTGCTAGTCATTTCTTTCATCTAACAGATCTGGGTATTTAATTCATAAAAGCTTGATATTTTTCCTTTGTGGCATATAGGACATCATGATCATTCTAAAAAATCAAATTTTGTGAAAAATAGAGCTCTAGGGAAAAATTAATGGCCGTTTGAAGTTCGGGAGTTTCGGGCATTGCCTTTTCCTTTACATTGCAACAATTTCGGTGATTTTGGGTTCATGTGTCCTGAATGTCCCAAAAATATTTCTCCATACAACATGCAAGTATCTTCACTACCAAAATTTTATCTTTGCAAGGAACTCATGTCCGTGCATACTCGGACGATCTGGGCCTCCTTTCTCCGCTCGCCCGATTCGAGACTTTCTGTCCCGCCGTTGATTGGGCCATAGTGTCCGTTAACCTCCACTTCATCCACAATGATTATTTTCTTTTTATTGCAATAATTATGGGTTTTCACATCCCACACATACCTATTTCTTGGATGTCCCAAAAAATTTTTTCAGCTTCACCCATAATAAACCGAGTTGCGATGATTTTAGGTTTTGGGTCCCACATGTCCCAACTATCTCCGGATCTCCCTGTGACAAAAATTCCTCTTTTATGATTCCTTTATTGTGTGGTGATTATGGATTTGCATGTCCCACTTGTCTCGCTATTGCACAAACCACCTCGGAAATTTTTTTCTAATTTTTCTCGCAATACACTAAAAGAAGCCATTTTTTCATATTTTTTCAAATTTTTCTAACTTCTCAGATTTTTTCTTTGATAGAGAAGTTAGAGAAGAGCCAGAGGGAACCCCAAAACCTGAGTTTTGGGCCTCAAACAAATTTTACTTGCTCAAGCCTAAATAAACTATGCATATTATTCAAATTTACCTCGAGAGGTGAATTCAAGATAACAAAGATAAAAAAATTAAAGTCTTGGAGCTTCTCAATCAAATCAATAAAATGTTGGTCCTTGATGAAAGAATTTAAGTTTACACATATAAAACACATGAAATATCAACATCACAATCACTTCACATCCCTTCGTGGGTCGTCGATAGGGGTACTCAACATCGAGCTCACATCTCAAAATAAACATATGAACTGGATCTACTATGACATCATGTCATGATATCTACTCTCCCATAAGGGAATTAAGTCCAAAAGAGAAAACCAAAACCAATTTATCTCACCACTTTGAAGGAAAAAGGGGAGCTCTAAACAACAAATCAATCCTCATATTTTCTCCAAAATGGCCCCTAAATGATACCTCTAGCACTAATTCCCAAGAATAGCACCAAAAAAAAATAGTAAACCAAACAAGGGAGGGTCTCTATGGAATCAACACCATCACATGACCGCAACCAAAAGCTAGGAGTTCCATTAGCCAACATCTTCGCAAGGAACCAAATTTCTAATACTCAGGTAGCTCATAAGAATATCAATTGGATTACATTTCCCATTAATCTGGTTTGATAAGACGTCCTTTGGGAGTACAATAACCCAAACCAATTTTATTATTATTATTATTATTATTTTAATCCTATAGGTTCCAGTGTCCTAGGTTTTAGTTTTGCTAACTAGTTGACATGTTCCCAAGTCTACCTAGGGTCCAAGCGTTGAACCTACGACTCTAATACCAAGTGTAATGCCCAAAAATTCCGTGCATAAAACACCGATAAAACCTAATAATTAAACAGAAAAAAAAAGAAATAAACTTTTGTTTTCTTTCTTTTTGTTTAAAGGGGTTCCAAAAGATAACCTCCAACTAGATTTAATTAATTCACGATTAAATTTTTCTCAATTTAATTAACAATCAATTTATTATAATTTTAATTAAACCATTTTAGAATTGAATCCCCTTCTAGGGTTCCTGTTAATTCTCATTAATTAACCCTTATGAATCATTAGTTAAGATACCCCATTTTACAAAATTTATTTAACTTAGTATTATATTTCTAATGTCATTTATTGACTTAATACTCTATGGCTAAGGTCTGAACTTACCTTCACCATATAATTAAGTTCAATTAATTTTAATCCCTATTATAACATTACCTAGTTATCCATGTATTTAATTTATTCATAAAGTCAAGTCCTTTATAAAAGTCACTTAACTAAGGAAATAAAGGTCACACTTTAATCCTAACATTCTAACACCCCTTTAGTGGCCCCATTCACAAGTTACACATACATTTTAATTTAAAACATATTCCCATAAAAATTATCCTCACCTAACAATTGTAGGATTGATTTCCTACCCATATATTGATTCTTTTTAGCCCTTGGATCCTAGGCATTCAATCTGACCCTAAACATCCTTATGGGATGCCTTTTATACATTTTTCCTTTCCTATTCTCTCAATTTCCTTTGCAGGTTTGGGAAAAAGAGGAGGATGGAGGGTACGAAATATTGCTCAAGCTCAAGGATTGATAAACACAAGTTTTGTTTCTTATTTCATTTGCAAACCTCTGCTTTGGGTTGCTCATATGATTATTTGTTACATGTGTATTTTATTTGAACTTGCCATTTTTGGGTATGGGCTTTTTGCCGCTTTTGAGTCTAGTTTAAATGTTGATATATAGACACATGTATTTTGAGTGTTTATATATATATATATATATATATATATATATATATATATATATGATTTATATATATATATGATTTAATATTAATAGATCAAAGGCTTGACATCAATGAAATCCACAGTGCATTTTACAATGTTCCACAACAAAGAAATGGGGTCGTTCTTCATGTATTAAGGTCACGGCCAAGGATAGCGCAAAGTCCATGTAATTGGGTGGGGAGACACCCCCACCCCACTCCCTAATAAAATGGTTTAGGGTGGGGGTGCCTCCCCACCCCTTTCTCACTTTAATAGAATAGTGCAGTCATGATAGCATACCTTTCATCCCCACTAAACAATACATGGCCATACTTTCAAAAATGCCTTTGTTTTTGCAAAATATGCGGCTCTACGAATAACTTCACTTTTATTCAATAATTTTAGTTTGATTCAAATTTTTCTCGCTGAATGTAATCTATTCATATTTAATATTAAAATTTTATTATATATATATATATAACTAAATAATTATTTTATTAATTATATTTATCCATATAAGGATAATATATAACATTATATAAATTTCAATATATCTAATTTATATAATTATAATTTTTTATAATTGTTCAAATTATTTTCTTACTTTATTTGTTTTAAATGGTTTATCAATCTAAGTTGTTTAGATAAAAACTTACTAAACACAAGTAGTTTATATAAATTTATAGACATCGAATATATTAGATAATTGGGCTAATAGCCCTTCTCATTCAACTAGTTTCAAATGAATACAATAATCATCTTTCTTGGTTGGAAATATCATTTAAATACATATATTTTCTACTTGCAAGGATGAGTGAAATGCAACAATGATAATAACACACTAGAATAATAACCCCATCTTCTTTTTCTCTTCTTTTTGTTTATATCCACTTAGAACAAGTTTGTCAATAATGCAAGATTATCAACATTCCCTTCCATTCATGAACACCATTTCTTTCAAAACATATTTACAATATATCCTCTAAGTATAAGTTTAGATTCAAGGGAGATTTATTTTCATTTGTAACCATTTCAAAGTACCTTCTTAATCTAATGATACAACTCGAATAGTTAAATTTTACAAGAAATTATCCCAATAAAATACAAAGTTATATCAAATGCCCTCTTGGTACAATCTTGGAAGTTTTAAGGAAGTATCATAACAATAATTGCAACTTCTCTTTCCTCCTTTCCAAATATATATTTTTGTTAATCAATGAAAACGAGCTTACAAAAAATATTTACAAATATTTGACACTCTTAAAATGCATGTTACAAGCCCTCCACCTAAGTGGAGACTATATGGAAATAATTTTACAAAATTAGGATCCCTTCATTTCTTCTTCAATTTGCAACAATGTCCAAAAATTCACTTGAGCTTAACCATTTCTTCAATATCCATCACAACAAAAACAAAATTGGGGAGTAGACAACATTCTCCACCCAACCAATGATCCAATGAGAAGGATAAGCCTTCCTCTTCATTGGCCCTCGAGACCCAAAAATAAAGAAATAAGGGTTAGAAGACAACCAATAAAACTTTACATGGTTTCCACAACAACATTCAAACAAACTTTCAATACAATAAACACAATACCAAAATCACAACAAACATACAAGATTCCCAAGCACAAATTCTCAATATTCTATCCAAGGAAGAGAAAAGAAGCAAGGGGATCCTACACTTATACCTCCCAAAGGGGTTGATTTCCCACCTTAAATCCTCCAAGAAACTCAAATCACATACCAAAAAGACTCTTATGTTTCCTCAACTCTTATACCTCCCTCAACTCGTATGCCTCCCTCAAATAAGACATACAAGATAAGGAAAAATTCATTTATCTATTAAAGTAAGACACCCCAACCTAACTCTCTCCCATGATATATAACAATACTCTAATTACTCCCTCCTTAATATCCCCATTTATCTTTCTCCTACACAACCTAAAGGCCATTCTATTCCCAAAACCAAAAACATACAACAATCATCCATTTACAATAGTTTGTATAATAAAATATCAATAAGAATACATGGGTAAGGTGCCTACCTTTCTATTGCAAGAGTATCTAATCACAAGCACAAGATCCAAGATTCTATACATACCAATTCAAGCACCAAACAATTTCCAAGCTTCCAACAAGAACTCCAAAACCAAGCTCCTCCAAAATGCAAGAGAGAAAGTAAAACATCTAACCCCAAAAACAACAAATAAAATTGAATAAATATAAAAAGAAGAGGAGGGTGAGGTGGCTCCATGTAGGATGCCACATCACTTCTCCTCAACTCCACATCACATGGTCAAACACCAAACCCAAAGCTTAATAAATTTATGGTTGAGGAAATGAGAAGCCTCGTACACAAACAATCTCTTACCCACACCTCAAAAGGACACAATTAAAGACTCTTATGAGAAAAGTACATTAATTTCTCCTTTCTCCTTTAAAAACACATAAAGGCCTAAAATAAGCCCCTCACATCATAGGCATAGTGAGTGGATGCCTTTAAGAGGTGTGGGAAAATCTTAACTTGTCACACAAGCCTCTAAAAATAGCATAAAATCCCGAATCTAAATTTGACGCATGCAAGGAAGAGTATGCAACTCCTATAACCAATGAAATAATTTTAAATCCAAATTAAATTAGGAATAACCTACCCAATTTATTAACCCTTTGGTCACATCTCTAATTGCCATAATTAACAAGATTAACTAGCTTACATGAGAGCACATTAACTAACACAAAAAAATTGAATCACATACTCATAATTAATAAAAATGAAGAGGGAAAAATAAATTCAATTATCCAAGGTCACATTTGAGGCCACCCCCAATGGGAACCTCCTAATAAAATATCAACACCAAACAACATACAAATACATAAGTTGCCAAGGTGACCTATTACCAATACCCCAAATTCCTTCACTGTTGGTCTCCTATCCCCTTTTGTTTGTTGTGTTACAATTTCTGCAAAAATCAAAACAATACCTCTCTAGCCTCATGGCCATATTAACGACATCAAAAAAATAAAACACACATATACATATCAATTCACATCATCAAATATCATAACTAAACCATCACTAAAATCAAGTAATTTCACCAATTGTTTAAAATTTCAAATATTTTGATTCTATCATTTCATCAATTAACAATAAGATCACAAGACTAACTAAATCATCTAACAAAATCTATGTATCAAAATCCAATGTGTCAATACATATATAAAGTAGTAACTCTAGATCATCAAATACTGATATGTCAATCCATGCATGTAATCCATCATATAAGTCGCATCATGTCAAAAGTCTAAAACATCCATATTGTCTATCAAATAGGATAATCAAATATAGTAATGTCCATCTATCAATGTCTAAAGATAAAATATGATAACAATGTATATGGCTCCAATCCAAAGTAAGCAGAAATCATAGTAAGATCAATGTCAAAGAGGAGTGGATGCTACACTATTATCGCATCACAATTTCATCATGTTTCCTCGTAAAACATAATTTCATGAAAAATTAATCAATGTGAAATTGATATAAATTTTTAAAAATAGCAAGTATATTTAGTAGTGTATGAAGAATAAGAAATTATCTTAATAACATGGTACCCTTAATTGATCCTTCACACTTTACATTAAATACATATGACTTAGTTATAAATCATGGGTTATTTTCACTTAAGATAAAAGAGTTATGCATTTAGAATTTTATTAGCTTTCTATAATGTTTCTCTAAGGAATGTTTGCCTCAATGTTTTGTCATGTCCTTCTTGGAGTGCGAATTTGATATGATATCCCTAGTTTTCCCTAAAGATTTATGGCAGTTTTTTTATATAAGTAGCTATTTGAAAGGTTTTTATGTCAACTAACTATAAAGTACCACTTATACTAAATAAAATAAATGGTGGCTTTGACAATATGAGCATTATAAGTATAAGGGAAAGGTTCATATTAGGAAAGATATCCGTTAGGCTAAAATTGTCCTAGACTATGAACCTATCAAACCTAAAGATGTAATAAGTATTGAGACATGTGATAGTCTACACATATGTTCTATAAAGTGCAAAATTATTCTTCAAATAAAAATATTGATAATAGTTTGTACAAATGGACCTGAGAAGAAAGAAATATCGAAATGCCTTGGAGGATGATTAATTTGCTACATGAATAAATAACTAGAAATAATGTTGGAATAATTTCAAACGTGATACTTCTAATGGCAGAAGACTACATTATTACTAACACAGTACCATAAAAGATTATTATACCTCACATCTTCAAGGATTTCCTGATTGTAAAAATTGGTCCTCATTTTATAAACGGAGATCTTCATTAGTCCCTCTATATTTTCAATTGACAAATTTTCATTTCTGATAAAGATTTTTTTTTCTTTTGCATCACTTTCAGAAGTGACTTTAGTGTGCACCAAAGTGCTAGTTACACCAAAATACAAAGAAACAATTAGTCTATTATTAATTCCATATATTTCACATTGGAACTCGTTTTCCCTTCCCATTGTAATCATTCTATCAAAATTTAAATGAATATTGCAATGACATGAAGTTTTCAATCTTATGCAACCAAATTTGGTAGAAATGATAGAGGGAAATTTTCAGTTTTGTTTATGCGAAATATGTGTTCTTTTTCATACCATACACATCTAGAATATTTTATAGATCTAATTCAAATAAGTCAAAAAGTGTTTAAAAAATCAAATGATATGAAATGTCAAATCGTCATAATATTTTCTACACAGGTTCACTTCTTAATTTTAAGATAACCAAATGTAGCTTTCGAATACTGAACCTAAAATATGATTGTAGTACATACATAATTATTGCACTCTAAATAAGTGTTTAATTTTTTTGATATTGCTAAAAATGGGTTCATTGGGCGTTACCCTGTTCAAATAAAGGCCTTAATGCCTCATTATACAATAGGCATAAAGAGAAACAAAACCATAGCAAATGCTAACTTGTAGCCCATAAATAAAAATTAAAAAGTAGAAAGAAAAAAAAGAAAATCACCCCGTAAGATGAGATCCGAGAGACATTCAAATGTATTGATGAATTTTTGTAGAAATTATTTTCTTGTTTTTTGTAACACCCGCAAAAATGACGTTCTAAGAACACATTAAAATCTTAACACTTAACCTGAAAATTGCGGCTAATTTTTTTGTTTAAAGTTAAAAGGTTACAAGGGTGTCAACCCCTAGTGTGCATTAAATTAATTTTCACCAATAATCTCAAATTTACAATTGATGTACCAGGTCTAGTTAAATGATTAAATATTCTTACTTTATCTCTAAGGTCGATTAATTAAAAATCAATTAGGAAGGTGCCATAATTTAACTTACTTGGTTAGGTGTTTTCTCCTCTTTAATTAATATTCAAACCCAAAATGGTTAACCTCATACTTAGTTATTTTAGTTTCATTATCCTATTAGCTTAATGTCCATTTCATTAATTTCCTAAAACATACTAGGAACTAATAATGACTTTGCACACCAAGGCAATTAAATGGCCCCATTCACCCATCTACACATACCTTTAAAAATTTATTTAAAACATCCACAAAAATCATTCCTACCAAACAATTGTAGGGTTGATCCTCAACCCTTGGATCAATTCAATTATGGCCACTAGATCCTAGGGTTCCAAACTAAACCTAAATATCCTTATGCATTCTTATTAAATCCTTTTCCTACCCTATTCTCCTCATTTGGTCACTTTGTTTTTTGTTTAATTTGCAGGTTGGAGAAATGGAAGCCATGGGAGCAAGGAAGGAAGAAACTATGGAGGAATTTTCAAAATCAAGCTTAGTTTAGTCTAGGTTGTAGATTTATCACTTGTAAATTCTTTCCTTCCAAGATTGAAGGGGTTTCCACTCCAAATCTAGAGTTATTCCAAAGTTATTTGTATTTTGAGTTCTTTATTTGGGAAAACCCTACCCCCATTAATATATACAAGATTGAGTACTTTGAATTTACCATTTGAAGATTTATTTGCTTTAAACAATGAGATTTAGCCATTATTTGTTTTTTGGAGGTTTCCTTGTAATTTTTACAAGCTTATAATTTTGTTTTGACCAAGTTAAAATTTACATAGGGCCATATTTACGTTTTCCGTGATCAATGATAAAATTTCCACCTAGAGTAGGCCAATGGTCCTAGGACCGCCGCCGCCTACACGGGTGATGATTCATGAACCGCAACCCTTCCTTAGTGGTGGTTCGAGACCACCACCTTGTGCGAGTGGCGGTTATAGGACCATCACTCTACACGGGGTGGTGGTTTTGTTTCTAAGAAACAAAACATTCATTTCCAAGATTTCTCAACAAACTATGGTCACTAAAATGTTTTATAATTAATTATGAACTCAAATTTATGCACCTAAAGTTTTACAGTTGTAAGATTTAACTCATCTATTCATTCCATAGTAACAATTATTCATGTTTACAACATTTTCTATTTTAATAGTAACAACAACAACTACAATATCATTTTCATTTTATTCAACAAATTTTCTTTCTAGTCCAAAATTAAAAAGAAACTATTTCTACTTTTAATATTGTTATTTTTCTTACTACAAAATGCAAGATTTCAACATTACAACATACTTCACATTTTTGCCTCTTTCCATTTCCACTAAAAATTATTTGTTCAATTAACTACAACAAATTTATTCCACATTCAAGTTTTCCATGCATACATTATTAGCCTCTTACAACTTCTATATTTCTTCTTTCTCATTTACAATAATACAACTTCAACAATGAAAGTAAACTTTCTTTTCCTTGAGCATAGCTCATTTATTTTAAAGAAAAGAACTTATTTTCTCACAATACAAACTAAAACTAAAATTTTAAGCATGATTTACATTTTGGTGCATTCCTTTACATACTACAATTTAAAGAGAAATCAAATTTTACAACTCTTCAATGAACCTCCTATTGTAGGAAAATCAAAGCAACCCGAGAATGGACTTGATTCTGAGTGGGACATTCGATGTGATTGCACAACATGGGACCATCTCTCAAGATGCAGGACTTGTGGACTCAAGATGGAACTCCAGAGAAGGTTGGTTCCTACTTCCTAAACTACCTTCCACAAGCTACACTAGTGCAAGAAAAAACCTATCTATCCTAATATAACCATTCCAAGGAGATAGGGAGAGAGAAAGAGAGTGAAATAGAGCCTACACTATGTGGTGATACACCAGAAAAGGAAGTGGCGAGATACTCTGTTGAGGGAGGATGAAATAGGGAAAAAGGAGATGAGGGAGGTCAAATAGAAGTGACACAGACCCAGATCCAAATCGCCATCAAAACTCCATGAAGCATGACATCTTACACCTGCAAACGTGAAATACATGCATAGGAAACAAACACGACATGGAGAGGCACAGAGAAACAACAAAACATGAGAAAGGGTTGAAGAACACCACAAAAACACAATTTTATTGCTCTATGAGATGCATGGACCATTACATGGATGCTCAAAAGCATAAAATCCACTTTCCTGCATAGGAGAAGGGTTACTCAAATGGAGTCGGAAATTTTTTTACAGAGTTTCTACACCTAGAATGTCTCTTCTTCTCAACCGAGAAGTGTTTACAATATATAGACAAAGAAAAACATAAATAAAGAAGAGAAACTCGATTCTTCTCTTAAAGCTCAAGCACCACCCATCAATGTCTTGCAATTCGATTACAATCTATCAATTTTGGTTCCCTATGTCTCATTTTTCATGTTGAAGAAGGAAGAAAGTGGATCAAATCAAATCTGATTTGGTTGTTGAAGCAATTAGATCGAACATTAATGGCATGAAAGATGTTTTCCAATTTTTCACCCACCTAGCCTTGTCAAAATTAAAATTTCAGGCTTCCATGGCATAGAGGAGGTTGAGACCTTTCCAAAAGTCTTCTCTTGCTCAAATTTGAGCTTCTAGTCAAAAGCTATGGTTGTCTAAAGATTTTGCATTGAGATTGTGAAAAATGGTGAAAATGTAATCTTTGCAAAGCAGATCCGTGGGCCCAAAAATACAAACTACGATTTTTGTGAAAAAGATGTAAAAATCACAAAACCTCCCGCCGCTCCATGCAAGCCCGAAATTCACTTTTTCCTAAAATCCCCGCATAAGCCCGCAACCTTCTCATTTTCCATTTTGCGAACAAACCTCCTCAGGATTGCGGGTCCACATTTGTAAAGTGCACTTTTATAAAAGTACAAAAATGTGAGAAAACCACAATAGCCCCATAACTTTTCATTTTCCATTTGGTGAACAAATGTCCTCAGGCTCGCGGGCCTGCACTTGTAAACTATGCTTTTATGAAATTAGCAAAAAATGTAAAAAAATCCCCACGGCCCCACAAATTTTCATTTCCCAAAAGTCATCTTTGGGCCCACCGGCCCGCATTTTCCACTTTGGTGAAAATTCTTCCCAAGCCCTCCACCGCTTTTGGCAAAAATCCTTCTAAGGCCCGCCTCCCCACATGTAATTTAGGCCTAACACATGGTGCCTTTCAAATTTTTACTGAAACATGAACACATATATATAGTGGCGCATGTTTGGGGACCACTTTTAGATTTTTTTCTTTAAAGTTTCGTTAAAGAGACACATGGCTCCTTCCACTATTTTGCTATGTTTCTATGTATTTTGGCTAAGCACCTTTTGTTTGGAGGGGTCATATGTCTGATCCTGGACATGTGGAGGCTTAGCGGACATTTGAGACCTGCCCCAATATTTTACCTTTGAAGTTGCACGAAAGACGTATGTGAAGACTTCTTTTAACCCTTCTATACTTAATCGATTAAGCGGTCAACTTTGCCCCATTTGGACTTGGACCACGTGGCAAGCTAGCTCTAGTTTGAGTCTCTACTTTGGGTTTCACCTTTGAAGTTTCACCGATGAGACACGTGGAGACTTCCACCGGTTATTTATACTTAGCCGATTAAATGGTCGGCTCGTCCCATTTTGAACCCTAAGCACGTGTCGAGTTGGCGTTGGTTTGGGGACCGGCCTTTGGGCCACACCTTTTGAATTTGGGCCATTGAGAAATGATGCACCTTTTTTTGGCTCTGCCTTGTTTAGAATTTTCAAGCTGCTGATTTAACCCTTTTGACTTCTTCTTTTCAGGCTTGGGACATGTGGAAGCTCCACGCTCATTTGGGGGACTACCTTTGGCTTCGACCCTTGAAGGTGCACCGTTGAGACATGTGGAGGCTTCTGCTAGTCCTTTTATACTTAGTCAATTTAAACAGTCGGCTATGTCCCCATTTTTACTTTTGGACACATGGGAGCCTCGCGCTCATCTAGGGACCCACTCTTTGGACTCAGCCTTGGTGTTGTGCCAATGAGGCATGTGGAGGTTTCCACTTATTCCTTCCATAATTAGATGATTTAGGCCCACTCCCCTTTCTCTATTTTTTTGTTGGGTCTCTTGTGCTTATTTGAGAGTGACTATATTGGGTTCTATACACGTGGAGGTTGTGTGCCTTTTTGGGGACCACCCTTTAAGTTCTACTCCAAAACTTGCACCGTTGAGGCACGTGGCTCTTTCCGCTGGCCTTAGACATTTCAATGGCTGATTCAATCTTTTGAGGCTCTATAAACATGGAGGGATGACACTCATTTGGAGTCCCTATTTTTATGTGCCTTTTGGAATTACATCGAGATGGCATGTGATGTCTTTCATGAGTTTATTGTTCAGCCCCGACTCAACTCGTATGCAACTAAGTCCAAAAACTTCAAGCCTTTCCCTGTTTTCCTCCTATGATCCTCTGGCCTCCTTCATCATTGTTTAATCCTTCACCGACCCTTTTCATCCATTGTAGAGTCCCACTTGTAACTTGATTTTTATATTTGAAATGTGGGCTCAAATTACTAAGCCGAACCTTCCATTATCTCCATGCGGGGTCATGTTTGATTAATCTTACTAGGGGAAAAAATTGGGATAATAGTTTGGTGACTCACGGGACATCTGCCTGCTAGATGAAGAGACTAGTAGCCTTGAAGCATTGATTGGGTATGGAATCATGAATGAAAACCTAGTACTAATATTCTCCCGAAATCATGAGCCCGACTACCGTGCTTGGTGACCCTGAGCTTGGACTCCATCCAAATCTGATTTTAGTTGCTCTATATTTAGATATTTTAAATATAGCAACTATTATAGGCAACTGTAGGTCTATTTTCCATGAGTACTAAAGGGCCTAATGTTATACCTCTAGAGAAATATGAACACAAATTATGTACAAAGGTAAAATCATACATGCCTCAAATGAGACATGCAAAGTGTGTAAAAGCAATTGTTTTGTTGAAAGAAAATCTACTCCTAGTCCTACACTAACCACAAAGAGAGGGGACTCAAACAAATATTACAGTGGCGAGGGAGAAGTAGCTTTCATTTCTCAAAAGTGGAAGCCATGCAAATGATTTGACATTGAATGTGGTCATTTGTATGGGTGAAAAACTGATTATAAGCCTATCTTCCACCCAAATCATCAAGGTGTCAACTGGAGACAAGACAAATACCTCTTTTAGTTTCTCTATATTTGGATTGAAGAGGCATTGTAGCTGATCCTTTGTACTTGAAGCTCATCCTCATACTCATGAGTAAGCATGACTAGTTTTTCTTCTCCCTTGGCTCCAATGAAGCCAACTACCTGATTGGGCATGGTTTGATCTGATGGTTGTGCCCATGGTTATGAATTTCAACTCCAAGAATGGATTCTTCTTGCCATCCTTCCTAGGTGGATGGTGTGAGAGAGATGTTGATATCCTCTTTCTCTTTCCCTTCCTTCTCTTGTGAAGACCATGGAAGATTCTTATCTTCCAACATTAGTTCCAGACGGCTATTATGAAGTGCAAGTTGTTGTCCTTCAAAGGTCTCCTTCATGGTAGTAGGCTAATGTTCTTGGAGGGTGGATGATGGAGGATAAAATGATGTTATCTCCGTGGGATCCTCTCCATGAAAGCAATCTTCCAAGTCAGATAGATAAGTTACCTTCTTGTTTTCTGTTGCATGTGCTTGACCTCCTTCATGGTGTCCTCGTAATCTAAAACTCGCTCACCATGGTTCCCCTCTTCTTCAAACATGAAGTTTGAAAGCTCAAACTCCTCTTCAACATTAGATCTTGAAGGGGGTGAAGTGGGAGGAAGAACTTAAGTTTCTTCGTGTCTTGCTCATACTTGGAGCCTCACGAAACTATATGGTTCTCCTCCAGAACCGGAATGTACTCCTCTTCTTTTGTATTTGGAGTAGCTTCTTCTTCCCATGCTTGTGTTGTAGTAGAAGCATCCATCACTTTTGGCTTTACCCGGCCTCCTCCATAGGCTTAACCAATAAGGGAATCTTTGTAAACCCAAATCAGTAGCCCAACTCTTTATATTTTCTATCATTTCTTCTTTATTGGGTTCCTCTTCTTATTGTTCTCCTTGACTAGTTTTTGGAGTATCTCCTTGACATGGACTTGGGAGAGTAGGAGGAGTGGTGGATGGGGTCTCCACTAGTTGTTTCCTTGTTTTTGTGGAGGGGAAGGAATTCTTTTGGCTCTTGTGGAGGGGACTTAGATTTGGAAGGGAAAAGGGAAGAGGAAAAAATATGAGATGGAAGACTAGAAGATGGGGAAGGGAAATCAACACTTGGGGAAGCAGATGGGAAGCTTGGAAATTGAAGCCTAGGTTGAGATGGTGTTTTTGGGGAATGGGGAGGAAATTACTAGATGATGGTGTAAGACTTACCCATTGACAAGGGTCCCTAACACCACGTTTGTAGGCCTCTATCTCCTTAGCCCACTGTGCAAGTTGGGGCAACATCTCAATCATGAAGTCCAGCTTCTCCTACGGCTGAAATGTCTTGGCATAGGGCTGACCCATGGACAATGTGCCCTATAGCCAATTCTGAATGCTTTCATCTATGTTGTAGCCCTTGAATGCACCATGCGTGCCTCTATTCTTTGAATCTTCTCCAGCGAACCAACATTATTAGTTTGATTGTTGTCATCACATGCGTACCCTTTCTCTTGATAAGCTCCATGGCCAAACTAGTTTTGACACTACTCCTATGGGTAAGCATGATGATTTTGAATCTTATCATAATTTTGATCCGAGTAGTGGTGAAATACAATGGAGGTGGACTACATTGTTGCTACAAGTGTGAATTCTAAGATGGAAATGAAGTCATGATTTCACAACTTCATGGAATGGGAGAAAATGAAAGATATGGAAAGAATAATGGATAAAAATGGATGGGAGAAGGTTTGTAACTTAGAGGATGGGTTGTTGACCAAATGGAGTCGCTATATGTGCTTTTCATGTGCCTCAAAAGGCTGAATCTCACCAAGAACACATCAACTTGATTAAATGAAGTGGTAAGGTGCTTTAGACCTATCCCACTGAGCGTGCCAAAACTATTGTGTGGTCGTACATTGGCTTAAGATTTGCTGCTAATAATGAGACACCTTGGAAAGATGAGAAAATCTAAGCTCGGTTTCCTACCTAGCATGCAAAAGCTGTTGTAGCAAAATTACAACACCCCGAATAGCCTTGGTTCTTAGTGGGGCATTTGGTGTAATTACACAACATGGGACCATCTCTAAAGCTGTGGGATTTTGGACTTGAGATGGACCTACAGAGAAGGTTTGTTCCTGCTTCCTAAACTACTTGCCATAAGCTACTCTAGTGCAGGAAAAAACCTATCTATCCTAATCTAACCATTCCAAGGAGACAGGGAGAGAGAGAGAGAGAAGGAAATAAATCCTACACTAAGTGGTGATACACTAGAAAAGGAAGTGGTGAGATACTTTGTTGAGGGAGGATGAAATAGGGGAAAAGGAGATGAGGCAGGTCAGATAGAAGTGACATACACCTAGATCAAAATCTGCCATGGAAACTCCATAAAGGACAACATCTTACACCTGCAAATGATAAATACATGCATAAGAAACAAACATGAAATGGAGAGGCAAAGAGAAACAAAAAAACATGAGAAAGGCTTGAAGAACACCACAAAAACATGATTTTATTACTCTATGAGATGCACAAACCATTACATGGATGCTCAGAAGCATAAAATTCACTTTCCAAACGTAGGAGAAGGCTTACAACTTAAATGGAGTCACAATTTTTTTACAAAGTTTCCCCACACCCAGAATGTGTCCCATTATCAAATGAGAAGTGTTTACGATATATAGATGAAGAAAACTAGATAAAAGGAGAGAAACTCAATTATGCTCTTAAATCTCAACCACCAACCATCAATGCCCTGTAAGTCCACCTATAATCTATGAATTGTGGTTCCCCATATCTATTTGGCATGTTAAAGAAGGAAGAAAGGTGGATCAAATCAAATATGATCTAGTTGTTAAAGTAATCAGATCATTCATTAATGGCATGAAATATGTTTTCCTATTTTTCACCTACTTAACCTTGTCAAAATTAAATTTTCAGGCTTCCATGGCGTAGAGGAGGTTAAGACCTTTCCAAAAGTCTTCTCTTGCTCAAATATGAGCTTCTAGTCAAAAGATATGGCCATCTGAAGATTCTGCATCGAGACTGTGCAAAATGGTGAAAATGTAATCTTTGCAAAGTGGATCCACGTGCCCAAAAATAAAAACTACATTTTTTTGCAAAAAGACACAAAAATCACAAAACCTCCCACAACTCTACAGGCCTAAAATTAATTTTTTCCCAAAATCCCCTGCAAGCCTGCAACCTTCTCATTTTCAATTTGGAAAAAAACCTCCTCGGGCTCATGGCCCACACTTGCAAACTATGCTTTTATGAAAGTTGCAAAAATACAAAAAAACCCGCATCCCTACAACTTTTCATTTTCCATTTAGCGAATAAACCTCCTCGGGATTGTGGGCCACACTTGCAAACTACGATTTTATGAAAGTTGTAAAAAATGTAAAAAAAAAAACCCACGGCCCTCAGTAACTTTTCATTTCCCAAATGTCATCTTTGGGCTCGGTGGCCCACATTTTTCACTTTTGCAAAAAGTCTTCCTAGGCCTGTCGGCCCATTTTTGCAAAAATCCTATAAAGACCTATCTCCTGGATGTAATTTAATCGACACGTCGTACCTTTGGCACTTTGACCAAACATGGCCAAGTGTAGAGTGGCACACATTTGGGGACCGCTTTTGGATTTTTCCATTGAAGTTGTGTTGTAGAGACATGTGGCTCCTTCCATGGCTTTTCTTCGTTTATTTATTTTTGGCTAAGTCCGTTTCATTTGGAGGGGCCATATGTCTTATCCTAGACACGTGGAGGCTCAATGCACATTTGAGACCCGCCCTTAGATTTTACCTTTAAAGTTATATGGACGAGGCATGTGGAGGCTTCCGTTGAACATGTGGTAAGTTGACACTAGTTTGAGTCTCCATTTTTGGTTTGTGCCTTTGAAGTTGCACCAATGAGACAAGTGAATAATTCCACTAGTTCTTTATACTTTTCTCGATTAAACAGCCTAGCTCTGTCCCTTTTTGGACCCGACCACATGCCGAGTTGACACTAGTCTGGGGAGGTGGCCTTTAGGCCGCACCTTTTGAATTTGCGCCATTGAGACACGTGGCACATTCCGCTAGCTCTGTCATATTTATACTTTTCAACTATCGATTCAACCCTTCGACTTCTTCTTTTTTGGGCCTAGGACACATGGAAGCTCTGCACTTGTTTTGAGGGACCGCCTTTAGCTTCGACCCTTGAAGGTGTGCCATTGAGACATGTGGAGGCTTCCGTCGGCCCTTTTATACTTACTTGATTTAAACAGTTGGCTCTATCCCCCTTTTAAATTTTTGACATGTGGGAGCCTTCATGCTCATTTAGGGCCTACTCTTTTGACTCACCCTTGGTGTTACGCCGATGAGGCACATGGAGGCTTCGCTTATTCCTTCCATACTTTTTTAATTTAGGCCCATCCTCTTTCTCTTTTTTTTTGGTTGGGTCCCTTCGCTTATTTAGCAGTGACTACATTGGGTTATGGACATGTGGAAGCTATGCACTTGTTTGGGGATCACCTTTTGGGCTCGCCAGAAGTTACGTCATTGAGGCACATAGTTCTTCTACTAGCCTTAGAATTTTCAATGTCGATCCAAGGTTTTTAGGATCTAACCACGTGGAGGAATGGTGCTCATTTGGAGGCCCTATTTTTTATGCACCTTTTGGAATTACATTGGGCTGACAAGTGGAACCTTTCACAAGTCTTCTATTCAGCCCCAAGTCAACTCGTATGCGGCTAAGTACAAAAACTTTGATCCTTTCACCATTTTCCTTCTATGAGCCTCTGGCCTCCTTTGTTGTTGTTTGATCCTTCACCGACCCTACTCCTCCATTGTAGAGTCTCGCATGTAACCTAACTGTTGGATTTGAAATGTGGGATCGGAATACCAACCGAGCTGACCCTTCTATTATCTCTTATACGGAGTTCATGTTTGATCAATCTTTCCTAGGGAAAAATTGGGATAACACTTCTTTCAAATAATATTACAACTTACAATACAACATTTCCTTTAAACAAAATACAATATTACAAGTCTTCCACCTTGAGTGGGAATAACAAGAAGGTTTTCTCACAAGGAAAGATTTCTTTTGGACACCAACAAATGCTCCAAGTTTCACATCACCAACAAGAGCTCCACCATTCTTCATTTGATCAACAAAAAAAAGGGGGGAGAGGCAAAACACTCTCCACCCAACCAATAATCCAATGAGGAGAAGAAGCTATCTTCCTTATTCGCCCCGAGCCCCAACCACATTGCAATGGAAAATGGATCCAACTCATGGCAACAAAACAAGCTTCCACATCACAATACAAGGATTTTACAACCATACCAAAACACAATCAACACAACTACAGTCACACGAATGCAACTAACAAAATGTACAAGGCTTCATAATGCAAAATCCAAAGGAGAAAAGATCTATAGGAGGTCATGTATGCCTCCCAATGAGAATTAGGTGCCCACCTTAAAGCCCTCCAATAAACATATCAAAATCCCTACACAACTCTTATGCCTCCCTCAAGACCCTCTTATGCCTCCCACATTCTCTTATGCCTCCCTACCATATCTTATGTCTCCCTCATAAAAACAAACAAGAAAGAAAATGCAATAATTTCTTGTCAAGGTGGGGCACCCAACCAAAAATCCCTCCAAAAATGAAATAAACTCTTATGTCTCTCTACATGTAAGATCCCCATAGTCCCATCCTACACCACACTTAGGAAATCTACCCAAGCACCCAAAAAAAAAAAATACCAAAACACACAAAAAAATACACATATACACAATATAAAAGAAAGCATTTAACAAGAGTGTAACTCCTACCTTTCCATGGTAGAGCTTGATCAAAGAGTCACACACCAAAATTCTTCAAGCCTAAAAATCACCAACAAGGTCTAACAAGATTGACAAGAAATCCAAAATCCTCTAACTCCCAAAAATGCAAGAGCACAAAAGAAATCAAGTAACCTCCAAAAAACAAAAGAACTTGAATAAATAGAAAATGAGAGAGGAGGATGAGGTGGCTCCATTTAGGATGCCACGTCACTCATCCTCAACTCCATCTCACAAGTCAAACGTCAAACCCAAGACACAATAAATTGGTGGGTGAGAGGGATGACAAATTAATTACACACGCAATCCAATCCCGCACCTCCTTCAGCCTTGTGGCCGCATCAAAACATCCAAGATAAAATATGTAATATAAATCCACAATCATCTACATACGAATCAAATCATCATCTAGGCAATTAACGTTATCATTTACAATTTCTAACAACATCTTGATTCTACATTTCATCAATATCAATAGGATCACAAAATTATTTCAATTGTTAAGGTCTACTCAATATGACGAAAATATCGCATGTCAGAAATATATAACCATGTCAACAACATATCATCATCAATATAAAATGTCTCTAATAATCCACACACATCATACTATGAATTGAATCCAACAATAGTCTCAATATCTCTAACATCTAACATCATGCTAAGTCAAAATAATACAAAATGTCCATAAGTATAGTCAATAATATCGAAATCAACAAAGTAATAAGTGTCGAAGGGAAGTGGGCACTACAATTTTGGACAACTATCTATTCAACATTCTCTAGTTCACGATCACACTCTAAATGAACTTCTAAAGAATCAAGTCAAGCATAAAAAAATTATTAGGAGGGGAATAGGAAATATCTTCTTTCTTCTCCCTAATTGGATCAAAGAAAAGAAACTCATTAGGATCTTCTTTGTTCTTTTCAATGGACTCTAATTTTTCCTCTAGTTAAATTTCAAGAATGGTTTCAACATATTCATCTAAATCAAAATCATAAATAATATCCCTTTGGAAATTATCATTATCAACTAAGTGATTTGGGATGACATCTTTCCACCAAGTATTTCTTCCATTTTTTCATCTCGAGTGGTATGTGAAGCATCTCCTACATCTAAAGGGAATCACTTCATAATCAAGAGACTCGGTGAGGTTTTTCCTTGAGCTTTCGACTTAGTATTGGGGAGGAGGTTCTCTAAGACCAAAAAAATCACAAGAATTTGGCCAAAGGTGGTATGTTTATATCCCACAATATTAGAATAATTTAGTATAAAATTGCATCGAATATTGCCAATGGATTCCAAAAACTTATTATCCCAAAATTTAAATTTCCCAGGTACAGTCCACATATCAGGCATCACAACACAATGCAATCTTGAGCCATCATCCGGGTAGTGGAAATCTCCATCAACTAGGCCACAATAAGGGGAACCAAATATATTACAAGTACTTGAAATGCCAACAGAAATGGGAGCTTCAAAAACTTTAAATCTAGCTATAGAAGTTCCCTAGCGCCAGAGAAAGGAAAAAATACAATGCAGACCCAAAACCATTTGCCTAAGTATGTGATTTTCCACGAACATAGGATTCCATATTTTATGTAAAATTACCTACACAACCCTATAGATATTAGTTAAGTCAACATGATGTCATAGTTCAAGGTGAATTAAAGCTAGTTACTAAATTAACTTTGAGGTTTATTTTAGTACAAATAATTGAGATGAATTGTGATTTTGATCTTTCTTTCTTTCATTAAAGGATGGGGCTTGGTACAATGTTTTGTGTTGTATGTTATTTATTTTTGCATATGTGATGTCTTTCATTAATGAAATATGTTATTATTGTTCATACTTAATAAATTTTTATATTTTTCTTATTTTAATTATTTTTGTTAACCCTTGGTTTTGGATAGCATAGTACGAGAGGAAACATTTTCTCATCATAAAACATTTTATTTCATTTCATTTATTTTTAATTTTAACATTTTTAAGTGTGAGAAAGAATATATTTTTTATTAATATAGAATATATGTTTCTCCATATAGGTTTTTGTGTTTATCTTATAATAGTTTTTCACGCTTCTTGATGGTATTCTTCCACTTTCATATTTTGTTTTTCCATCTCATTTACCTTTTGTTTACTTTGTAAATGCACCGAAAGGTTTTCAAATATTCTTTATTATGAGGGGCTTCCTTTCTCAAATTTAGAGAAATATTACCCACCCTTTTCTTATTTATCTATTGTTTCCTATTGGGAATGTAAAAATATATTCAACAAAACTACAATGGTGGCATAAATATTTCCAATTTCGATATTTCATTTCATCTTGGACTCATTTCCATTATTTATTTATCTTCTATTTATTTTTATTTACGACTACTTAGTTTTTGATCATTTTTTATTTTATTAAAAAACTTAAAATTAAAAACCATGACCTATACACTAATTGACTTTAATGATACACAATTAATTATTTTTCGTTATTCATGTACATGGTGATTTACATATCCATTTTCTATGAACAATATTTTCAATATATAAGTGATTTTTATGGGGACATTCATGTTATATTTGGAACACGAGACATATAGCTAGTTCATATTGATCATATCAATACGTAATCTTTCTATATTACTTTGGGTGTGTTCATAGCAAGGCAACCTTGAATTTTTTTTTAGGATATACCTTTATACGCTAATCCATCGATCATATTGATCTAAAGGTAATATGTATACATGATTCACTTTTGTCTTATATCTCTAGAGTGTTGTTCAGGTTGATAATGAAATTGATTGATTACACTTTGAACACTAGCATTTTCTTCTCTATTCTTATTTTTAATGATGAATGGTACTATGACATTTACAATATTTTATAATAGAAATATATTTATGTATTTGATGTTTTATAATTGTTTGTGCTTCACTCATTTTTCCAAATATTGACACAACCATATATTTTCTTGGTTCATGTTGTGTCTTATTTGTGTGTTATTTGAATTATAGGGCAATTTTATTAGTGTGTCTTGTCATATGTCATATGAAATTGTGTGTTTTGTGATAATGATGAATGATTATGACTTGTTCACTATGATGACGCCATGTTGGTGTGAGTTTACAAATTTTTTTATCATAACTAGTTGACCATGATTGAATTTTATTAGATGATGTTACATGTTTGTTAATATGACGTTTATCATACACAAATATATTTTTTGATATTTCTACTAGAGTTTCCATTAGATAATTATTCATGTCTACTTCCTTTCTATTTTTTCTACACATTTTTGGCATCTATACATGTATAGTATATATTATATATATATATAATGCTACTAAAAATTTCCCACACATTGTATCACATATTTCACATGTAAGTTTCCAATTATCAAATCATAATATGTTGACATATGTTAATATGTTTTTATTTATGTTATAATTTTTAATGAAATTGATAGGTGTAAATCTCTCATTTCAAATGAACAATTCAAAATCTTAATTCCTTATTTCAAAAGCGGAGTGTGTTGGGAATTGTGTAAATGTTGTTTTTGTTCATGTATGCAACATTGATGTCAAAGGGAGTATTGATTCATATCAACATTTTCATTAGTTCATTGATGCCAAATTAAGTATGGTTCATGATGTGTTGCATTGGTGAGTGTGAAGAGTCATGTTGTCTAGCTATGAGTGCATGATATTAGTGCATAGTCCAAGAAAGAAGGAGTTGAGTGTGGGCCCCAAAGGTTGTGTAAAGGTTTATAAAAGGTATAAAATGTTTATGGTGTTTTGTTAGAGGTGTATGAGGGTCTTCTTGATGGTTAACATGCCGGTTTGTGTGAAAGATGTGTCCGTACAAGCATTTTTTAGGCCTAGTCCTAAACCTAGTGGATGCATAACATGAAGTATGGAGCAAATAATGTTAAGGTAACTATATAAAAGAATGAGTGGAGTTTTTAAGGATTCATAGTAGGTATTTAAGGAATATAAGATCATAAATTAAATTTTAAGTGCATGTTTAAGGTCCTTTCGAAATAAAGCATTCAAGAAAAGGCTAGAAGGCATAAGAAAACTATGGTGATTGGAGTGTTTTAGAAGTGTGCAAGCATATATGAGTAGTGGGATAGCTGAATGAGGTATTGAAATAGGTGTGGACCAGGTTTTACATCAAGGAATTGAAGATAAATCTATAAAACATATTTTTGGCTCTACCGTTTCTTGGGATGCCATTCCAGTCGATAGGTCAATTCCACATGTTCACACATATGTGTGTGATTTGCATGGGAGTATTAGAATTTTGTAGATGTTAGGGAATGAATATAAGAATATTCTTTAAAATATTTTGGTCATTTGGTCGTTTAAATTTTATGATCCATCATTAACAAGATAAACATGTCAAAAACCTAGTTCTAAAGAGATAGGGAAAATACGAAGTGTATGAGAATAAAATGAATTAAAGGAGATAATATGATGAAATAGGGATGTAGTGAACTCTTCATAGATTTTTTTGGTGGTTATTTCATGCTCTAGGTGTTTTGGTAGGTCCAAAACTTCTCTATTTTGTGAAGATTTGTTCGTACACACAAGATTTGCAAGTTTTCATGAAGTAAAAACAATCGTACAGGTACCTTTGGATGTGATATAAGTGATCATGAAAATATTTAGATAGTTTCAATAGAGAAAATTTATGTAATAAGTCTCCGAGTGTGCCTACTTCTTTAGGCCTAAAGGGCTAAAAACTAGTCTTTTGACGTCCAAGTATTTTGGTTGAAATGCATCGTGTAGTTGTGTCTTACGTGATTGTATAGTTCACTACGGTCTTGTGTGATTTTTTTACACTTGGTATGATCAAAAGAATTATTTTCATGTTGAATACCTAATGGCCTAGACTACTCTCTTAGGATTTGCAATAAGGTATATTGGAACATGTGTGCAAATTTGATTTTCTCCATGTGACATATGGTTGTGAGTTCTTGAAGAGGTTGTAAACATGTTATTGAAGTGATACAAATATTTTTTTTTTCTTGGAAGTTTTGTTTAAAGTGTTAGTTTTTTTTTTAACTCAAGAGTGGTTCTTGAGACCTTGTTGCTAGTTTGAGTAGTTTAAGAGATGTAGTTGTTTGAGTTTCTCATGACCTGATTTTTGATTCCAATGAGTTGTATTAGGTTCTTGATGATTTTGGATTTCAAATGATATTCTACTTGTTCCTTGGTGAATATATTGGAGTTGTAAACAAGCTCACTTTTTTAGACTTTTTTTTAGGTGTTTGAGACCTATTTAATTGTGCCTTCTTGGTGTGTTTCATGGTGTAGAAGGACGGTGTAAATTTTTTGAGCATATAGTTGTAGTGTGAGAGGATGAGTTAGACTTTTGTGGAGCTAGTGGAGTCTTTGTGAATATTTTATGTGCCCTTGAAATTCAAATTCTAAACTTTAGTGTGAAGACCTAATATTTAGGCCTAGTTGAAATGCATTGTGCAAGTTTGGGTGTTTAGGCTCTTCCCGACGTTAAGGTACCTCCATGTGACTTATATGAGAATACAGAATGTGTTTTATTCATGACAAAAATTAATGGTATTATCCTACCTATGGTCATTAATGGGTTGTCTCAAGTATAAAAGTGAGTTGTATTAGCTCAATTGAGCTAGGCTAGTGGAGATAGGAATGAACGTGTAAGAGGAGAATGTGAGAATATTGTGAGGGGAAAAGAACAAATTAAAGAATATGATAAGAAGATGAGAAGGATAGAGAATAATGTATCTAAGGAAATTTAACCTAATCAACATATGAAGATGCAAGTTTGAGTGAATAATTAGAGAGAGTTGTTTGAGAATATTTTGAGTGAGAAGAGCTGAAAAGAGATCAAAATCCATTGTTGAAGCAACAAAGACATTAGGTGATCATCCAATTCAAGGGACTAGATGGGTGCTTAGTCATCTTAAGGGGTTGTAGCCTCATTGTATGGTTAGATCCTTACTAAATCAGGTGTTGGTGCTCCTTGTGTGGTTTGTGTGTCAATAAATTAGGGGTTGGTGTTTCTCATAGGGTTTGTTACCTACTAAACTACGGGTTGGTGTTCCTTATATGGTTGTTTTTGTACTAAAATAGGTATTGGTTCTCCTTGTCAAGTTGGTGCCTCACTAAATTTCAAACATGACAATATAATGTTTTATTTCAATCAATTTTCTTCCCCTTGATGGGTTCTGACTTAAATATAGTGTTCTTGTGTTCTCTCTTGTTTCATGTACTTGTGGATGGTTACTACACACTTAATAAACTAATATTGGTTATGTATGTTGAATGGTTGATTTTAATGATGTATGTAAGTTGTGGTAAATGAGTTAAAAAAATTTGTATTGTTGAGTCACCCCCATCCTAATCATTGTGCTTCCAATAGATTGTATTGTGGGCTTGTTTAGAATAACATGAAATAAGTATTCATATGATATAAGAGTTTGTATCCATATTACACCCATTTTGGGAAAATAAATATCCATACTTTATGAACCATCATGTTAGTACTAGTAAAATTAGCTAGTTCAGATAAAAAAAAATCCTACCTTCTCGAAAGCGTCTAAGGGCCTCTAATGAAAACTTTTAGATTGAAAAATATCCATTAGGTAGGCTTAGATGGGTTTCAACAATTGAATATTGTATAAAATCAAATAATAATCCAATATTTTGTTCGTCATCTCTTACATCTATCACTCCCTTTAAGAACTTTAACATATATCTAATACATTTGAAATATTAAAAGAGCATTCCAATAAATAGAATTTGAATATAAATACGTAAAAATATTATGGTTAAAACTAACATAGCTCAAGGGACTGATTGTATATTTATTAATGTTTTTTTGAACACATTCACTTAGGTGGGAGAATAACATGTGGTGTCTACCCTCTTGAAGAAACAAGTGGTGCATAGGTAACATATGGCACACCATAAGGATGTGTTGTGGTTTTTCTAACCCAAAACACTAACTTAATTTTAGGGTATCTTACAATCATGCACATATAGTTAATGTTTTAATAAGAAGGTAGAGAATATTTATCATCTTACATGAACTAAGTAATTACACATGTATCAAAAAGAAAATATTAGATATGCACAAAATTTCCCATCAAGTTTCATACCTTAGGGTTAATCCATAAGGTTGTAGAAACTATAGGTTTATAAATTTATTAGTAGTGTTGTTTCTATTAGTTTTTTTTTAATTATTATTTGAGCCATTAAAAACATAATTTAAATTATTTCTATACTTCTTCATAACATTTTTGATAAATGATAATCTTAATTATATATACATCTACATACATACATACATACATACATACATACATACACAAATATATATATATATCATATCAAATATTATTGAGGTAACACCCCTGAAATGTAGATGAAAATTATAACCCATTCCCTACAAATTTCCCCATTGTTTCCTGCTAGAAAAGTAAATAAAATAATCACAAGAATTACATTGTCAAAATATTTCAAACAACTTAATTATTGGCTTGCCTCTAGGATTTTATTCTACTATTTTCTTCTTAGGTTCAATTTATTTTACTTTTTTGTTAGATTTTTATGACTCTTGAGTTTTAATTAAATATTCTAAAATATAAACCATTTCCTATACACTACTTGGTTTTATCATGTACATCCTAATTTACATATATAACTTCCATGTGCATGTTTTTCATGATATAAATGATTTTATATACAAGATGTACATTTCATATTTTTATATGGACATATAGATATTAGAAATTCATCACATTGGTTAGTAATAATTTTACATTGGATGTATTCCCATACATAGGGAATCTTAACAAACTTTATACATGTCTCACTCTTGTTTTATATATTTAGAGAGTTAATATTCATAGTAATTTACTTTTTTAAAATTGATGATGAAATTTAATATTGACATTAACATTTGTTTCTTTATGCCTAGTTTATTTATTAAGGATAAACAGTTTTTTGACTAGGATGCTACTCAAGAGAAACATTAAAAGGGTCAACAAATGGATAAATCAACAAAATCACAAGACAAAACACACAAAAGGACAACTTTCCATCAACAAAAAAATAGAATAAAACACCAAGAATGTTCCGTAAAAGGAAGAAAATGCAAGGATGACAAGACATCTTCAAAAGAGAGGGCACTCGGCCTCAAGAAAGAGAAGATATTTTTATTTCCGCGATTGTACTTTTCTCCACCCCTCTTCCTCTAAAGAATAATTGATAATATAATCATGATTCTTGAAAAAAGGGTTTTAAAATGTAATTATTGTAATGCAAGACTTCCAAGAAATTGAGCACCTTTAGTTTTTTAAGATCACACAAAACCTTCTTCTCAGACAAAGATGATAAGAACCAAAATTCTTCAAGGTTTAATATGATTTCAAGATTACCTCGAGGTCCAAGATTTCAAAAGATATTATGTCACAAACCTTTTCTTCAAAAGAGGTATCCTTAAATTCAATATTTGTGTCCCCATCAATGTCACACTCAACATATGATTCTAGATCAAACGAAAGGGAAAACCACTCCTTGATAGTATACTTTAGATTACTCTCAACTTTTTCATCCTCCACTAAAGCATGTATGGTCCAAGCCTCATCATTTAGAGCCTTCTTTACATGGTTACCCTGTTCCAGCTCCCAACCAATGTGAATCCTCTTTTTTTCTTCATGGTTTCTAGATCAATCACCTAATTCTCACTTTCATTAATCACATATCTATCCACCTCTATTTGAGACAAACATGACTTCCAACACAAAATTAGAATTACATCTAATATTAGTGTTATAGATCACATTTCCAACAATAGAGTATGCCATCTAAGTAGGGTTTCATATGCATTGTAAGAGGCCGGTTTACGTTTGTATTATGAGAAACTCCTTGTTATCCAATTTCACCCTCAAGTGAAATTGGACAAACAAGACCTCATAGAGATAAAATGAGGCACCGATTCAACCATGGGAACACACATTTAGGGAGTAGCTTAATAGGTAGAAGATGGCTAAGAACATTACAAAGGAGTTAGGGAAATAAAGAAGTTCGAAGTCTGAAATTCAGACTTCGGAAGTTAGGGCGTTGGAGTTAGGCCGAAGAAAAATTAGGGGACTTGGCAGAAAGGAGTGCAAAAAGGAGCGAAATGTCGAAAACCTAAAATCTCGCAACCCAAAATCCTTACGTCTTGAAATCCTGAAATCCCACAATCCCGAATCCCAAAGTCCTAAAACCAGAAACCCGAAGATCCAAAATTCCAAAACCCAAAATCCTAAAATCTAAAAACAGAAATATTAAAATCCCAAAACTAGAAGTCCTAAAACCCCAAAACCAAAAATCCCAAAGTCTCAAAACCCGAAATTCAAAGTCCTAAAATTTGAAAAACACGAAAAGGAAAAGGTACTAAACCTAAAGTCTGAATTTCAGAATTTGGAGTTTCAAAATTTTGAAACTTTTTCTCGAGCGATGAATAGTGTCATGCAACATGCTTTTAGAGTCCGAACTCGATGTCCTGATTAGGCCTTGGGAGGTTCGGCATTTCAAAAATTTCAAGCTGGATTGAGTAATGAACAATGACCCAATCTCCGAATCGGAAATGCCCAAAGTTTTGAATCCCGAAAGACTGAAATTTCGAGTCAGAAAAATAGAGCCAACCACTTGTATTTATTGCACTATGGTACCCCATGTTTAGAAGGCTATAATGTTTGAATGAGAGCTTGGATTTGTAGAAAATTAGACTTTTTGGAAATATCTTAGTGTCCTCTACACAAATATGACTGGATTTCTTAATTTTAATAAAGTTAAATATTTAAAAATGTGGAAGTATAGTCTGCCATTTTAGAGGAATGGTTCCAGATTTCTCACCTACCAAAATGATGAGGTATGGGATTCTTTTCTTCCCCAACAAGAAAGGTACAATGGAGTATGGGCTTGGTAGACTTTCCCATCACTCCTACAAGGACAATGATGGATTTTTTAAGAGATTGGAGTGTATTTTTGATTTTCTTCTCTTTCTCTCTCCTCATTTCTTCCTCTATAAAATGTAAGGGGTTTGTATTAGCAAAAGGTTTTTTTATCATATTTCTTCTCCCATGCACCCCATTTATTCTTAGGGCTCTAAGCTTTCCTCCAAACACTTGTAATGGCTTCATGCCTTTCTCCCACGTGGAATGTCTCGTGTATACTTCATGAGAAAAAAAAAAAATGTTTTGTGTGTCTCTCTTACCCTCTCTCTTATTGCAATAGGGTGTTCTGTGTATATTTCATAGTTATTACAAGATATGGGTGTTTTGTGTTTATCAGAATGAAGATTGTTTGTATTTTAGGTTTTTGTTGTAGTTGTCTAGCATTCCCTTTATACATTTCGGAACTTGGGTTTGTGTTGCATTGGTCTAACCTCCTTAGATTCTCCCTTTCTCCATTTTGTAGTGTTGGGAAGAGTGATTAGCACTCCTTTCTTGGTGTATAACTTATCGTATTGTAGGTTTATTTCATGCAATCCTTATTTTCTTGTCCCCTTGGAAGCATTAGACTAGGATTAATTAGTATATTTTCCTTCATTATGAGTAGTCGGTGCAGGGTAGGTTAAGAGCACAAACTACCTTGTCTGGAGAGTTCTCTTATTCACAAGGTCCCACACTTCATGAAAACTCCATATTATGCAATAACATCGAATTAATCATCTCAAATTAGGAAATTCAGGGGGTGTTGTGATATTTCCATAACAATACCCAAACACCTACTCTCCCCATGACCTACTCCCCTACATTTTTTACATAAAACAAAATTTCTTTTGTATTCTAAAACACGATCAATATCACCATGAGAAGAAATAATTCAAAAGGAAGAGGGTAAATATTTACCCAATTTCCCATTAACATAAATTTTGGAATCAATCAATATTAATCGAGAGAGAGTGGTAGGATCTACGGTGAGTAGATCCCCTGAGCCTCGAGTCCCCATCTAGACATCTTTTTCTCAAAATTTCGAAGGAAGAGTTGGGTGTTTTCCATTGTGTGGTTGTGTTTTCATTGATGTCAACCCCATTAATGGAAAAGGGTGACATGGCATTATATGAGTTTTTATCGGTGTCAATTAGATGTCAAGCATGAATGTTGATTTGTAGTCTTAAGATTTGGAGTGTTCTAGGAGGATATGATGTTTGGTTTTATAGGTAGAATCATGGTATGAACTTTCTTAAGTTAGTTGGTTTTTTTCATGATTCCAAACATGGTTGTTATGATGTTTCATGAGTCTCTATGGGTAATAATGAGGTCATCATGGTCAATTCTTGGTTGAGTAAGGTCATTCTAGGCTTGTTTATTGCACTAGTACATGCAAAACAAGGTAGAGATGTGAGATTTGGACAAAATAAGTCTTATCCAATAATTGTAGCACCATGGTGATGATATAAAAGGAATGTAGGGTGTGTTTTAAGACTACATTAAGTGATTTTGTGCTTTTATGAGGTTCTTGGGAAGCTACGAGATGAGAAATAAGAAGTTTGGCATATGTAAGTCTTTGCTAGAAAGTTTGAGGCATTATAAGCTATGTGATTAATATGGAAAGATATAATATGTTTTCATGATGCTTCATGACAAGTATCAAGTCATTCTAATATGGGAATTATAGGTTATGCAAGTTTTGGCAAAATCGAGTAACTTTCAATATGATTTTCAAGAAAATATGGACCTTTTGATGCTCGTTGTGTAATTTTTGTTATCCAATTTTTTCCCCGGGAAAAGTTCAGACAAATTTATTTTTTCACACATCAAAAATGGAGGATTTTATTCAGTCATGGAGGCTTGCATTTTTGATTCGGGTGAATAAAGTTAAGATAGGCCAAGTTAATTAAAGAGAATTTCGGTCAAGAAGAAGCTTTGAAGTCCTAAATTTTTTGACTTCGGAGGTGGAACATTTTGGCATTTCAAAGATATCGGTGTGTGAAAATGAATCAAAAAAGTATTAAATCCCAAAGTCCAAAAGTTTGATGTTTGAGATTTCGGTTTTGGGGTTTGAAGGTTTTGTGGCCAAATGAGAAAAATTGATTGAAAAAGTTTGAAACCAAAAACACCTGAAAGTATGAAATTTTGAAATTTTGGGTTTCGGGGTTTCGGAGATCTTAGTGAGCACAAAGGTGGAAAAAAGGAAAAAGTTTTGAAACCTAAAACTCTAAAATTCTGAAATTTCAGACTTTTAGGTTTTTGGAACTCTCAAGGCGCTCAAGCGGATGAACACTAAAAAAGTCTAAAATCTGAATGTTTGAATTTTGGATTTTTAGGTTTCGTAGTTTTGGAGATGTGGAATTCGGGGTCTGGAGTCTTGAAACAAAATAGGAAAAGTGGTGAATTATCTAAAATTGAGTGGGACTAAGTTATTCAAAATGAAGAAATATAGTCTACCATTTTTTAGGGTGTTAGGCTTCTCACCTACCAAAATAATGAAGGTATGGGCTTCCTTTCTTGCCCAACAAGAAAGAGTATATGGAGGCATGGATTTTTCATGGAACCCATCATTGTTGCAAGTGAATTCAATGCATTTGTGGGTGGTTAGATTAATAATTCAAATTCTTCTCTCCCCCTTCTATCATATTCTTCCTATATATCGTAAGGAGGTTTATTTTTCAAAAGGTTGGATAATTTTTATTTGCAACCTCTCTTATTCTCTTGTCTCTAAGTGATCTTGCGGAGTTCAAACCTACCATTCAAATTGTAATGATTTTTTTGCATTTTGTTCATTATAATGCAATGTATCAAATCTTTGGACCAATAAGATAAGTCTCGTGGATAATTTTGAACCAATCTTGTATTCATTGTGTTCTCCTGATCTCTCATTGCAGTGATGGTTAACTGTTCAAGGTGGTTGCATTACATGTTTTATGGTTTGTGTTTAATGTCAAAGCAAGTATTCAACATTCGTTTTGTTCATCACCTCTCTGTTATAATAGGTTTAATATCTTGCATCTTCTTAACCTTGTCTCCCTGGCAAGTTAGAGTAGATTTTAGGATAGATCCTCTAAAATATGAATGTGTTCATCTAAATAGAGGAATAGGAACTTGCCTTCATCCGGAGATATTTCCGATTGTAAATTCCCACACTTTGGGAAAATATCCATGTTATGCAATCACACTAAGAGTTTCAACCCATTGAGTTACAGACATTTAGGGGTGCTTTGATGACGCATCAAAAATTACCTTTTGTATTCTTGTAGTAAAATAAAATAAATAAATAAGTTTTAACAAAAGGACAATTAATGGAGTTGATAGAGAGGTTCAATGCGACGGGTGGTTTATTGGTTAGACATGTGGGATTTTTGAGTGTGCAAGGAGATATGACAAGACATGACCATCCCTTACTTCCTTATGCCTGTAATGAACCATTTTTAATGCTTTCTCAGTCTTCTTGTTTGTATTGGCTAAGTATCTCGAGGAAATCATGCATTTAATTGTAAACACACCAATTAAACCTATGATGGTTGTGTGGAATTGTCTTCAACATTTTTGTGGTTAATTTATTTCCCATTTCATTTCCCTCTTTTCTGACAGAGAAAGAGAGTGATTTTGATTTCCATGCATGATGGAGAACAATACGTAACAAGAGGTGCTATTCTATGGTAATAATCTAGCAGTAAATGCCAAATATTTAGCGTCATTTACAAGCATCTCATTCCTTTTGGTATTGTGCATTGTAATTCAACCCACTTCTTTAATGGTTTCATCCTTCTATCATGTGTTAAATATTCATGATAGCATGATAATATATAAAAATTTAGAGGATTCATTTTCTTCAAATGAGAATTCGAGATATGCTGAACAAAGTCTTCGATGGAGTTTCTTCGGACCATCTAAAGAGTGAACAAGTGGGAAGTAACTCCTAACAAATACTATACCATGAGATTCATGAAGGAATTTTTTTATTCCAAGAAATCTTTAAATAGAAACCTCAAATATTATAGAAAAGGAAACAAATCTCATATTTGATAAAAAAAAGCCTAGGATTCAAGCGTTATAGAAATCAGCCAGGACATTAGTGGAACAACCTTGGCGAGTTGAATGTAAAAACGAAAAAGGGGTTTTATGTTAGATGTTGTATTTACAAGTTCCTTGGTTGATGTGGATGAAAAAGGTGGGATAATACACATGGTACACAAAAACTATTTGACAGAGTGCCACAAAGAAATTTTATTTATGGAATGTATGGATTATAGGGTATGCAAAAATGAGGTTGTTTCAAAGACCTTGGAAACTTTTAGGTAAATGAATTTGGAAGGTGTAAATCCAAACTCTAGGACCTCTACTAGCATTTTTCAAATGTGTCAAAATGGGAACTTTACTATTGGTTTTGGACGTCCATCAAGGCATAAAATACAGGAGGTTTTTCATATGTTGTGGTAGACTACTTTTTCTCCCATTGGCATATGTAAGGCCAAATTAACTCATGTTTTTGAAAAATCCTACCAACCTATGTAAGTTGGGAGCTTTTAGAATAAGGGCGTGGACTCCCATCAAGAAGAAAGGATGGTGGAAAAGAAATGTAGATGAAATTTTTATTGTCCTAGTAGTCGATATCCAAAGCATGGGACCCTATAGTAGTGTATAGGTAGGTATAAGAAAACAAAAAAGTGGTTTTTGTTGAATAATATTTACATAAATTTGAGAAAAAGAAACTAGATGGCATTTTTGAATGCATGCAAACTATTTAATGGAATTCTAAAAGAGATTTTGAGCCTTGTGTAATGCGGGTGAACCCACCTAGATCATCTCATACATCGCAAACACTAATATTTTCTAGGCATGGTCTCCTTGCCTTCATCTTTTATAATTTTTGTATAATGTGGTTTTTCATTTGAAACATAATAGAAATTTTAAACCTTTATATGCTCAAACATTTGGTTATTTTGAAATATGCCTATATCAAAAAAACAATTAAACATCACCTTGTAACCTACTCATTACAAAAACTTGGTGTAAACCTTAGACTTAAAAACACTTTCTTAGATGTTTGGACACTCAATAATTGAAATGGATTGTTGTAACAACTCGAGTGGGCTATTTGATTTTGAATTCTTCATTAAAATTAGTTACCATCCTTTTGTAAAGTTAGGTAAATTGAGATTTTTGAAGACTCACAAACAACCTTCTGGGCCTCTAAAAGGGATGGAGAGTTTATTATGTGTCCACGATTATGTGGGGAGTTGTATCAAGATTTAGATTAACCCTGAGTGATCAGATTTTCTCTCTTATCCACCCCTCTAGGTGCCCAGTTACCCAATTCTTGTTATTTTAGGATGCTGCTAAAACAAAAAATTTGGCCTTCGTATCATCTCATTGTTTGGACCTTGAGCGAAGGAGTGCCTTTCCACCTTTGCAACCCTCTAGTATTTCTACTAGAATTGTTATTACGACATTTAGTTAGGGGAAATAACATTTATAGATAGTTTGAAAATGAGATTTTGTAGGACTCGGTCATAATTTGAGAAGGTGAAATGGACAAATTATGGTGATGGCCCTAAAAACTCATCTTCATTTGTAACTGTTTATAATTTCAAAGTTCCATCAACTCCGAGGTATTATTGATATATACGAGGGCATGTAGGAACCTTCCCATGGATATTTTAACAATTGAAATTTTGTTTTCGGATGAGGTTTCTTATCCCTCAAGTGAAATGTAGTTGTTGTTGCAACTAACCCAATTGCGACCAATGGCCTCGTGTAACTAGCCACCAATTGTAAATAGTTTATCAGTTTTGAATTCCGTCAGTTCTTGTTAACTATTGGTATATAGGAGGAAACATAGAAATTAACCCATTATGTTTTTTCTCATCCAAGGATTGTTTTTGAATGTCGTTTCTTAGCCTCCGAGCCAAAATAAGACGTTTTTGTGACTAGTTGAAAAATTCAAAAATATGGCCAAAGGACCCTAGCCAAGACAATAAATAGCTGTCAAAATGTTGAAACATATAATTAACCATATGGAACTCTCCTATGTGGCTTGTGGTGTGAAATGTGACTTTTGGAAAAATAGTGTTTCACTCTCTTCCCTCTCTTTCTCTCTCCTTAATTAAGAAATGAAGTGAAATGAAATGAAATGTGTATGTCTCTAACCAATTCCTTTTGAGTGTAACTTATTATTATTGTGTAAATGGAAAAATCAAAATGTTAATTATGATATATTTAGGTGGATTTCGTGCCATCAATTTATCATTGATTTCATGTGCACATGGTTTTGCAAGATGCAAGTAAGATAGTGAAACGACGTGGTTGTAATCCATTTTTGTATTATTGTACTTTTCAGTATGTTAATGGAAAAATATATATATATATATTTCTATGTTAGAGTAAAAAATTATTATTGAATTTTTGTAATATGTATGAGATGCTAGTTTTAGGAGTGCTTTGGGAAATGTGCATTCAACCATAGGTGTCATTTGATTCAGATTTACATATGGTAAAAGAGGGGTTGGATATACATGTTAAATAAAATTGTAGATTATAATTTAACATTTTGTGAAGTATTAATAGGATTATTATTGAAGTTTTGTAATGTTTTAAGATGCTAGTATTTAAGTGAAATGTTCATCTAAACATGGGTGTGATTTATACCCCCAAATTTTGTATTATAAAATTTGGATATATATGTTAAATGAAATTTAATTTGACATCATATACTGTTTTCTTGTTGTAAAATTTATGAGGAAATCTTGTGTTGTGTTGTTTAACCAAAAAATATAGAAAATAAACCTAAATATAAAAGTCAACCTTAGTTTAAAACTTGTGCATATATACCCTTCTCACATGATCTTATTTATCATAGAAAAAAATTAAACCTTAGAATTAACTTAAATATTTACACTTGATAACACCTTCTATCTTAAGTAAATAAGATCCCAAGTTTGAGTTTTATTTGCATAGTGACATCGGCATGAACCAGATGGTTAGGAACAACATGATTAAAAATTGGCTTGAGTATGCGGTTCCCTCCTAGGAAGGGTAATCACGTGTGTATTAAGGAGAATGTGTTTTCATAAGGTAGTAATCCATGGGAATTCAACATTAAACATAGTGTAAAATACTCTTGGACCGGCACACGTGTTGAGTGGTGAAGATTATGAACTAACCTTGGAAGTCACCTTTAAGAGTTGGGATCATAAATGAACTCAATACCCAATCTCATTTATTGTTGGGTTTAATGGTGCAATACTAAGAGTTAATTGTGAAAATTAACAACATTTTAATTTATGATTGGTTTTTCAGAATTCAAGCATATTATGTTGTGCTAAGAGAAAGGTTAAATTTAGATCGATCATATAATGTGTTTAAACCATTTTTGTGAGGACCTAAATCCATGACATGTAATCCTTAATGTGAACCATAATTCTTTAAACGAAGGATTATTCCATCTTGTTTAAAAATTCATATTTTGTGTAATGAATGTACATTGTGAATCCAAGTAATCAAGTTATTTATGTATTTCCCTACGATGAGAGCTATTAGTCACAAGAGAATTCAAATATCTTTATTAACAAATTAGTTACTCAACAAATTTCAAAATGTCTTTTAAATCAAATCAACTAAAATCATTTTGAGATGAATGTAGATGATTTGAGTAGGTCCTATTTTTAGTTACCTATAGATGAGAATACTAAGTGTGAATCCCCTTTAACCCTCTCAAAAAGAGTGTCATCTTGACAAGAAGTATCGAATGTACCTAGAGTTACAAGATGATTGTTGGAGCATAACTATAGTAAAATTATAATTGACGCTTGGCCTTGGAAAGTGTAATCGTGAGATGTTATTCCACAAGAAAAGTGAAACATGATCTTCCTTGTAATGTGATTAAACCATCTTGTTGTGGATAAAGAACCTATTTCATATATAATACTTATTGTGTACTAAATAAATTATCAATCTATAAATGAGTGAAAGAAACGTGACCCTAAGTCCTTAAGAAAAAATATGTGAACTTCACCTCAATTGGACTTACACTTGTTCCGTTGTGAAATAGAGGTATGAAATAAGATCAAGATGCATCCCTTAGGAGCAGGTCCTAGGGATAAGATCTATTAGCTTTTGTGTATGTAAGTAGCCTTATATATATATATAATACCCTATTAAAAATGAATGAATTAAACAAGTAATTGAAATAATGTTGATGATTCTTATTAAATGAGATACATTGTAACTTAAATGTAAAACAATATAGAGGAAATATAGTAAGAGGAAAAGAAATGTATAAATTGCATATTCTAATCCTTTCTACAACTTAAGTTAAAGATTGAAACATGATTGTAATAAATGTGTAATCCTAAAATATCGTGCCATGGGAAGACAATATCTCTAAGCATATACTATACTTGAATCTTTATGTTGTGACTTGTAAACAAAAATGGCATTAATGTGCATCACATATTTTCATTTTTTTATGTGGGTTAATGTTGTGTAAACATATCACGTGTTGTGCATAGTCCTAAGTGATCTCATGTAGTGTCATGTGTACTGCAATTTAAGTCCAAATTAAAATAAAAATGTGGTCATGTGTCTAGTTTTTTACTATTGTTTTCATGTGTAAAATGTGGGTGTTACATTTGGTATTAGAGCGGAGGTTCATGCTCTTAAGCCTCTGGGATGGATTGTAGTTGTGATGATTTTCTCATTATGGTGGTGAAGATGTGAAGAGTAATGTGATATATGTTTTGATGTGACCAATATTATGATTATGATATTATGAATGCACATGTTGTGCATGTCACTTAGTGTGTATTTGTTATCATGTTGATGTCCTCGTTATGAGATTATTTTCTCTCGTTTTTACGGATCTAATGAGGATTTCACATGTGATGTCTCACCTTGTTGTGTGTGAAAAGAATGTTATTGTGGATTATAGAGTGTTGGATTGTCTTGTCATTTTTTGATATATAGGCGTGCTGATTTGTTGTATGGAAAGATTGGTGTATAGTGAATTGAATTTTATTGTGATGTCACCACTATATTGTGATGGATCCTATGTTTCAAAATGTTATCTTGAAATCAACCGTATATGTAAATGTTAGTCATTGTTTTCATCTTACATATAAACCATGTAATATGTGATGGTTCATGTAGTGAATTAGGGGAATATGGTGATCGTATGACCCCATTATGTAGTACTTGTACCTTGGGTGCATTATGTGGAAATGTGATGTATTGTAACCCATGAAATTAATGATTGTGTTATACCCTGTATATATACCATGTGTAAGATTATATAGTTAATGTGTGTGAATCACCATTATGTTAGTGATGTAGTTATGTGTTATGTTGTGAACCTTACACTAGATAACCCTAATGGGAGAAATAATTAAGAGTGTATGTGTGGAGAGAGGAGGCGTGGACTACGTTTTCATAATCTAAAGCCAAGTACGAGTTAGGAAGTGGATTCTTATATAGACTTAAAAGCCACTTCTATCTATTTAGTTTACTTTGATCTTGATTAGTATATTGTGGATGTACACCACCTTAGGATCAAATTATGAAAACTAGCATCCCATCTCTCTCTATTCTCCTATTGACAAATCCTATGTGATTTTGTATATGTTGAGCCTTGTAGGAGTACGGAGGGATGATTGAGGTAGAGATTATGATATTTGTATTATTTGATATGTTATTTTATGAGCCGAGGCTCGATGTTTGATTGCTAGTAACTTGGTGTGTACCGCTTTGGTGGCTATATAAGGCCACATAATGATTGTAATGTGTTATTTATCTATACATATTTTATTCTTAAGTTGAACATTATCTCTTTTCTTTTCAAAACTAGCAGTTTTCTTGATTGATGTGTTCTCATATTTTGGGCATTTTATTTGGTGGTTGCATCAACATGTAGATTTTTACACTAACTATGGATATTTAGCCATTTGTTTTTCTTAATTTTAAATTTACGTTTCAAGTTTAATTTTTTTATAGCCTACTCCAAGGCTTAGAATTTTTGTCACTTGGCATTTGAAACAAATTGTTATGTTGGTTCTAAGGCCGTAATGTGTTGGAATAGGGTCATTGGATTCACTAGGGACTTGTTGAACCTATGGATCCACTTCGTTGTATGGGGTACACCCCATAATGTCATAGAAAACTAGTGGGTTGTTGAACCACAAGTTATTATGTCACTTGGATTAGTGGTGTCTGGACTATATGTGCCTATGTCCATAAGGTCACCGACCTCTTTGGGGGAGCTAAAAGAGAAAAATTATCTTTATTTTATTCCTTGGGAGGTATATGGAGTATGTGATACTTTGGGAGGTATATCGAGATGTTTTGTGATGATTTGGGATTTATATTGAGTTTTTGTGATGCTTTGGGAGATATATATGTATTTTGTTTTATGTTTGGGAGGTATATGTAGTCGCTTTGTGATGCTTTGGGAGGTATATGGAGTTGTTTTGTAATGCTTTGGGAGGTATATGGAGTTTTTCATGATGCTTTAGGAGGTATGTGGAGTTATTTTGTGATGCTTTGGGAGATATAGCGAGATGTTTTGTGATGTTTTTGGAGGTACATGGAGTTGTTTTGGGAGGTGTATGTGATTGTATTATGAATTATTCGTACTCATGTGGGTTTGGTTATGTTTTGTAATGTTGAGGATTTATGTTACTCATTGAGGTTACATTTTTATTCCCCTTTTGACACTTGTAACTACGAGTTATGGTCTTGAGTTTTGTAAAACCTTTTACATGTACTATTTGGAATTCCATGTTGTTATAGTGTGTTTTTGTTGCAAGTACCTTTTGAGTGAGGGGCATGTGTGTCAAAACTAATATATTGAGTGGGAGGTTTATGTTATTTCCATGGTTCGATTGCACTCTTATGATGTGGTATAGTCCTAAAGGTACATATCATAATGTCTTGTGCACCAATAGTATTGTATTTGGCTATGGTGTGTTATTGTGATGTCAGTTTTTGTTGGGGACCCAAAAAAATAAATAAACTAAAATCTTAAAATAATGAAATATTAAGAGATCGAGATTAATGAATATTGTCAAGGGAAAAATAGTAATTAGGTAATAGTGTAAATTGAAAACTACTAATATTCACATAATATTAAGAAATAATCAAGACTTTCCTTTTTACTTGTGGTCACGTTTTGGCAATAAATATTCTCTTGTTTGTGACATAAGTCATGGATTGTTCATCCTTGCTCATAAGTACCTCTTCTAACCTTAGCTTATGTTGCAATGAGGAAGATGATTTTACAAGAAGAGTGAGATGCAATGCCCCTTCTCCTTGTTGTATTAAAATAAAATAAATAAATCATTAAGTTACTGAGAAAAGGACAATTAATTGAGTTAGTGGAGAGGGTGAGTGAATTGAAAGTTTTTTATTGGTTAGAGACATGGGAGTTTAGCATGTAAAAAGAGATATGATAGGACATGACCATATCTTACTTCCTTACGCTTGCAATGAACCATTTTTCAATGATTTCTTAGTCTTTTTGGTCATATTGGGTAAGTATCTATAGGAAATGTTACCCTACATTTTAAATAGATGATTAAACTTGTTGTGGTTGTGTGGAATTATTTTCTTTGTGTGTGGAATTTTTACAACATTTTTAGTGGTTCACTTATTTCCCGTTTCATTTCCCTTCTTTTCTGGTAGAGAAAGAGAGTGATTTTAATTTCCATGCATGATGGAGAACATTGTGCAATAGGAGGTGCTAGTCTATGGTTACAATCTAGCAGATCAATGCTAGAGATTTAGTGGGATTTACAACCATCTCATTCCTTCGTTATTGGACATTTTCAGTCAAACCACTTTTTCTATGGTGTCTTCCTTCTATACTTTCTTAAATCAACATGATAACATGATAGTATATCAACATTTATAGGATTCATTTTCTTCAAATGAGAATTCAAATATGCCTTAACCAAAGTATTCTAATAGAGCTTATTGGACCATCTAAAGAGTGAACAAGTGTGAAGTAACTCCCAAAAATTACTATACCATGAGATTCATGAAGGAATTTTGTTGATTCCAAGTAATCTTGAAAAAGAAACCTCAAATACTAAAAAAAAGGAAACAAATCTCATATTTGTTAAATAAAAAGAAGCCAAAGATTCAAGTGTTGTAGGAAATGTGCTAGCCATTAGTGGAATAGCCTTAGAAATGAATGCAAAAATGAAAATGGGATTTTTTTCATATTTTGAATTTGCAAGTTCCTAGCTGACTTGGATGTAAAATGTACGAGAATACAGATGGAACACAAACTATTTGATAAAGTGAATCAAAGAAATGTGATTCATAGAATGCATTGATTGTAGGGTATGCACAAATGGGGTTGTTTCAAAGGTTTTGAAATTTTTAGGAAAATTCATTTGGCAAGTGTAAAGCCAAATTCTGCGACCTCTAGCATCATGCGCTCAATCGTGTCAAAATGGGAACTTTACTATAGGTTTTGGATGTCCATCAAGGCATAAAATAAATGAGGTTTTTCATATGTTGTGGTAGAACACTTTCTCTCTCACTAGCATATATAAATCCAAATTAACTCATATCGCCAAAGCATATCCTACCAACATGTGCAAGTTAAAAATTTTAGAATAAGGACATGGAATCCCATCAAGTAGCAAGGATGTTGGAAAACAAACTTATAGATGAAGTTGAGATTTTCCTAGTATTCATATATATAGACCTTGGGAGCCTAGATTAGTGTATAGGTAGGTATAAAAAACAAAAAAATATATGTTTTTAAAGAAGCATGAGATACTTTTGAGGAAAGGAAAGTAAATGGGTGTTTCCGAATGCATACAGATTATTTGATGGAATGCTAAAAGAGAGGTGGAGCCTTATTAAGTGTGGGTGGACCCACCGGAGCATCTCATACACCGCGAGATGCTAATATTTTATAGACATGGTATCCTTACCTTCATCTTTTATAATTTTCATGTCATGTGTGTTAGTGCAAAATTATAGCACCCGTGAATGGCTTTATATTTGAGTGGGGAATTCGGTGTAATCTACATAACATGGGATCATATCTCAAGCTATGGGACTTCCAAACTTGAGATGGTCCTCAAGAGAAAGTCAACCTCTTCTTCCTAATCCTAATTCTAAAACTACTTCTAAGGAATGAAATGCGAATATCTACTCCTAACCTAACAATGCCGAGGAGACAGGAGAGAGAGAGAGAAAGCATGAAAATAAAGAAATCCTACACTACAGAGGTGATAGCACCAAGAAAAGGGGGTTAATGATCAAAATCTCAGCTGCCTCAAGTGGAGAGGTGAGAAATGGAGAGGATGGAAAGATGCATCACAAACCAAAGATAGAGTTCACACAAAACACCACTTCAAACCCATTAAAGACAACTCCCAGAACCTGCATAGACATCAGAAATATTCAAGTATACCCCGTAATAAGGGGAGGCAAGAAGAGACAAAAAAATAAGCTAAGGATGGACCAAATGCATCGCAAAAAAATATCTTATTATTCCATGAGTTCACACAGTAAATCATCGGTGGGCAAGAGGTAAGAAAATGTCATTACAAACTAATGAGAGGAGGCTTAAGCTCCACAGTCGACCCTAGGGAAGAAAGAGAGAGGGGGAAGGAGAGAAAAAATGAACGACCTTTAGAAAAAATACCCTCCTTTACAATATATAGAAGAATGAGAGAAAGAGAGGAAAATTCAAATCCTACTTTAACCATGAACCATGAATCTACTCCAACCACCCTAGAAAGCATTGAAATTTTCCTGCAACAACGATGGTTTACCTAACAAAGCCCATGCCTTCATGTGTTGTTCCTTGCTGAGAAAGAAAGGAGACTCATTCTTTATCATGGCAGAGGTCGAAACTTGACACCTTGAAAATGGCAGACCAAATTTATCTTTTTTTGTTAATGGTGATAGGTGAGTAGTAGACACCAAGAGCTCTCCAAAATTTCCTCTCCCACTCAATTCCAAGAAACTAGTTGAAATATATGGCCTTCTAAAGGTGGTTTAGGTTTGGAGTTTATTTTCACAAGATCCACATGGCAGCCTTGTGCATCTTAAGGTGTAATCCCCCTATGTTTACTCTTGAAGTTTCACCGATTGGAAACATGGCATTGTCCACAGAGCTATTCTATTTCCTTTTTGTTTTGGCCAAGTCCCTCTGGATTTTACCTTTGGAGTGCATTGATGAGGCATGTGGAGGCTTTCACATTCTCTTAGAATTTTCAATGGCTGAATTTACCTTTTTAGTATCTCACCATGTGGTGATTCTTTACACATTTGGAGACTACCTTTTGGGTCTTACTTCTGAAGTTGCGTCAAGATGACACGCGACTCCTTCCATTGGCCTTAGAATTTTCAACGAGACACTACAAATTTTCGACTCTAGACATGTGGAGGGCTTGCACTCATTTGGGGACCCATTTTTATTCTATAGCCGACATGTGGCACCCTCCACTACTTTACATCTTTTTTTTTGAATTTTCAAAACGACTCTTCCTTTTGGGGCTTTGGACATGTGGACATCCTGCATTCATTTAGGGACCCGCTTTGGACTTCAACTTTGAAGTTACACCGATTGGACCCTTGGAGGCATCTTATGGCTCTTCTATACTTAGCTCCGATTCGATGGCAGGACTACCCCTTCTTAGACTCGCCACGTGGCATGCTTGCGCTTGTTGGGTGTCTCCATTTTTGACTTTTCTTTTGAAGTTGTCCCGATGGTGCATGTGGCACCTTACGTGGACATGTTGTTGCTTTGTTTTGAGTCAACTCACTCTTGAATTAATTTTAAAGTGTGGGAGTCGGGCGTGAGGTGCGGAAGGGAGAAAATATAACGTGCATGCATAGGAAGGCGTGGGGACCAATATGTTGTATGTGGGTGCCCAAGAGGAAGAGCAGGATGGCCAATTTAAGGCATCTACAAAACTACACGTGAGGAGGGTTTGAGGGGAAAGAAAGAATGCATGCTCATAGGAAAAGGGAAGAAAGAGGATACATGGGAGGGAAATGTGAAAGTGGGAAATGGAAGGGGGAGTAGAATGTGAAGGAAGAAGAAATAAGACACACATGGGTGAGTGGAAGAAAATAGGGCACACATGAAAGTAGATTATGAAAGCATGAAAGAGGGATGTCGAGAGAATCAGCCATTTTGGAAGGAATGTCTATAGAAGGGGGCACACAACTTGAAATGCGAGGCATCGAGTCGAATGAAGATACGGGTTACCCAAAATAACTAGGAGTTTTATTTTGGATAACATTTTTTACAACTCTTGGGGTCATCGCTTACTACTAGATGAAGAGACCAGTAGCCTTAGAACTCCATTGGGCATGGATTCAAGAATTATATCCTGATACTGATCTTTTACTTGAAAATTCTCCTTGATTGCTTCCACTCGATGACCCCGAACCTTCTCCATTATCCACACTCTCAATTTTCATAAGAAAATATTTAAGCTGATATTTTTAGAGTAGAAAATTGTCTTGACCTAGAGCATTGACCTTGTCCCTGAAATGGACTATGCACAAGAAAAAAAACAACACAACATGGCTATGTACAAAACTAGAAAATCATACATGCTTCGAGTGGAACATGAAGAGTGTGCAAAGGAATTTATTCTGATGAAAAAATCTACTCCTACTCCCGCACTAACCCTAACAAAGAAAAGCTAAACAAAGCTAGCTACGGGAAGGGAGAAATAGCTTCCTTTCTCAAAATAGGCAGCCATGTGTATGATCTAGATCCGAACATGACTATTATTATGAGGAAAAATCGACAAGAGGTCAATCCTCCACCCAAATCATCAAGGTATCAACTGGAAACAAGAAAAATACCTCTTTTATTTGCTCTACATTTATCTTGAAGAGGCATTGTAGTTGATCCTTGGTACTCATAAACTCATCCTTATGCTCGGAAGTAAGCATGATTGGTGTTGGCTTCTCCCTTAGCTCAATGAAGCCAAGTAATGTATAGGGCATGGTCTAGTCCTTTGAATGTGCCCATGGTTCTGAAATTCAACCCCAAGAATGGATTCTTCTTACGGACCTTCCTGGATGAATGGTGTGGAAGAGATGGTATCTTCGTACTTTTTTTCCTCCTCTGTTGTTTCTTGAAGATTGAATTTCTCTTGGATAGCCTCCTCCTCTAGTATGAAGTTTTTAAATTGAAATCTTCAATTTTTTCTCTAGAGAACTATTTGGGGTAGAAATGTCTTCTTCATAGCTCTCCTCCATCATGGATTCACAAATCAAATCATGCCCTTCAAATGAAAAAAAAATCTTCAATATTGCTTTCTTCATCAAGTGACCTTAACTTTGATTTAATCTCTTCCATTTGCTACTATTCAATGGGACTTAGACTGGTTGTGCACTTTGAATTAGATCAACATCCTCTTTAGAAAAAGTGCCATTATGGACATTGCATTTAGAGCATACATATTGTTGATCTTCTTCCTCTTGTTCTTATTCTTCTTCTTCTGCAAACTCATCTTCCACCACTTGTGGTCTGACCCTAGCCTCGTCTGAAGGTTTAATCAATCAGGGGATTTTTTAATCCCAAATCGAGAGCCAAACTTATGAAGCTTTTGATCATTTCTTATTTTTTTGCTCTCCTTCTTGCTACTCTCCTTGATTGGTTTTTGGATTCTCTCCTGACATGGACTTGGGAGAGTAGGAGGAGTGGTGGGTGGGGTCTCCACTAGTTGTTTTTTTATCTATGGTGGAGGGGAAGGTATTGCCTTTGTATCTTGTGGAGGGGACTTGGATTTGGAAGGAAAAAGGGAAGAGGAAATGAGATGAGATGGAAGATTAGAAGATGGAGAAGGGAAATCAACACTTGGGGCAGCAGATGGGAAGCTAGACTCATGACACTGCTGCAATGATACTGATTGGGGAAGAGGAAAAGAAAATATATGAGGTGGTGGACTTACCCATTGACAAGGTTGTCTGAAGCACCAAGCTCATAGGCCTCTATCTCCTCAGTCCACTATGCAAGTTGGGGCAGCATCTCAACCATGAAGTCAAGCTTCTCCTATGGGATGTAATGTCTTGGAAAAGGGCCTTCCCATGGACAAGGTGCCCTATAACAAACCCTGAAAGCTTTCATCTATACTATAGCCCTTTACTACACCATACTAGCCTCCATTCTTTGAATATTTTCTAGTATATCAATGTTCTCCACATAAATTTCATCATCATATGCGTACCCTTGCTCTTGATAAGCTCCATGGCCAAAATGGTTTTGACATTGCTCATATGGGTAAGCATAATGGTTCTAGATCTTATCATAATGTTGATCTAGAGGAGTTGGGAAATACATTGGAGGTGGACTACACTATGGTTGTTGTAAGTGTGAATTCCAGGATGGGAATGAAGTCATGATTGCACAACTTCATGGAATGGAAGAAAATGGAAGATATGGAAAGAAAATTGGGTGGAAATGAATGGAAGGAAATTCTGCAACTTAGAGAATGGGTTGTTGACCAGATGGAGTTGCCAGATGTGCTTGAAAGTGCCTCCAAAGGCTGAAATTTTAACAGGAACACACCAACCTACTAAAATGAAGTGGTAAGGTGCTTCAAACCCCATCCCACCAAGTGTGCCAAAGCTATTTATGAGGTCACGGGGTGGCTTAAGATTTTGTTTGATAATGAGACACCTTGGAAAGATGAGAAAAATATAACCTCAATGTCCCCGAGGTGTGCTAGAACTATTAGTGCCATCACACGGTGGCTTAAGATTTGTTGTTTGATAATGAGACACCTTGGAAAGATGAGAAAAATCTAACTGAGCATCTAACCTGGGCATGTAAAAACTATTAGTGCAAAATCATAGCACACCCGAATGGCCTTAAATTTGAGTGGAGCATTCAGTTTAATCTACATAACATGGGACCATATCTCAAGTTGTGGGACTTTGGAACTTGAGATGGTCCTCCAGAGAAATATGACTTCTTCTTCCTAATCCTAATGCTAAACTAATTCTAAGGAAGGAAATGTGACTATCTACTCCCGATCTAACAATGCTTTGAGGAGACAAGGAAAGAGAGAGCATGAAAATAAAGAAATCCTAAACTACAGAGGTGATACCACCAAGAAAAGGGGGTTGTTAATCACAATCTTAGCTACCGAAGTTTATAGAGGTGAGAAATGGGGAGGATGGACAGCTACATCACGGACAAAGATAGAGTTCACACAAAACACCACTTCAAACCCATTAAACATAGCTCACACAACCAACAATAGACATTAGAAATATCCACAATATACCCCGCAATGATGATGAGAGGTAAGAAGAGATAACAAAATAAGATAAGGATGGAAAAATGCATCACAAAACATATATTATTGCTCAATGAGTTCACACAGTACATCATCAGTGGGAAAGAGGCAAGAAAACACCATTACAAAGTAATGAGAGGAGGCTTAATCTCCACATTCTACCCTAGGGAAGAAAGAGAGAGAGGGAAAGAGAGAAACAATAACCACCCTTTAGAAAAATACCCCTCCTTTACTATATATAGAAGAATGAGAGAAGGGGAGAGGGAAAATTTGAATCCTGCTTCAACAACCCAAACCATGCATTGAATCCACCTACTCTAACCACCCCAGAAAGAATTAAAATTAACCTACAACAATGATGGTTTCCCTGAAAAATCCCATGCCTCCATGTGTTGTTCCTTGCTGGGCAAGAAAGGAGGCTCATTCTTCAGTATGGTGGTAGGTAAGAAACTTAACAACCTAAAAAATGATGGACCAAATTTATCATTTTTCATTAATGGTGAAAGGTGAGTAGCACATGCCGAGAGCTCTCCAAAATTTCCTCTCCTACTCAATTCCGAGATACCAAATGAAAGATATGGCCATCCGAAGGCGCTTTGGGGTTGGAGTTTATTTATGCAAGATCCACGTGGAAACCCTACACATCTTAATGTTTCAGCCCCCTCATTTTACTCTTGAAGTTACACCGATTGGACACTTGGCATCATCCGTAGGCCTATTCTATTTCCTTTGTGTTTTGGCCAAGTCCCTTCTATTTGGTGAAGCACTATGTTTGACCCTAGACACATGGTGGGGTAGTGTTTATTTGGGAACTACCTCTAGATTTTACCTTTAGAGTTGCATCGATGAGGCGTGGAGGATTCTCGTGGCTCTTATACTTTTCAATGCCTGACTTTACCTTTTCGGACTCTTACCATGTGGGCGATTTTGTGCATGTTTGGAGACTTCCTTCAGGTATTACTTCGAAATTACACTGAATGGCATGCGGCTCCTTCCGCTCACCTTATAATTTTCAATGACCAATGTAATTTTCCAAATCTGGACATGTGGATGGCTGTGCTCATTTCGGGACCTGATTTATTCTACATTTGACATTATGTGTTGAGTTGACACATGGCACCCTTTGCTACTCTACTTCTTTCCTTCGAATTTTCAATGGTCGGATCTTCCATTTTGGGGCTTTGGACATGTGGAGAGCCTATGTTCATTTGGGGACCTGCTTTAGACTTCACCTTTGAAGTTGCATTGATTAGACACTTGGAGGTGTCTGTTGTCTCTTTTATACCTAGCCGATTCAACAACGGTTGACTCGCCCCTTCTTGGAATCGCCACGTGGCGAGCCTACCCTTGTTTGGGGTCTCCGTTTTGGACTTTTATTTTGAAGTGCACCCATGAGGCATGTGGCACCTTCTATGAACATGTTGTTGTTTTTTTTAAATTCAAATCACACTGGGATGGATTTGAAGTGTGGGAGTCAGGCGCGAGGCATGGAAGGGAGATAGAGAGAAGGCATAAGCATAGGAAGGTGTGGGGAGAAATAAGGTGTATGTGGGTGTGCAAGAGGAAGAGTAGGGACAGAAAATTTAATGTGTCTTCTGAAGGGAAACACGAGGAGGGCGTGAGGGGATAGAAAGAAGGCACACTCATAGGAAGATGGGAAGAAAGAGGGTGCATGGGAGGGAGATGTGAAAGGGGGAAATGGAAGGGGGAGTAGAATGCAAAGGAAGAAGAAAGAAGGTGCACATAGGTGCGTGGAATAAAATAGGGCACATGGGAAAGAAGATCATACAAGCACGTAAAAGGTAAGTTGGAGACTCAATCATTTTGAAGGCAAATCTATAGGATAGGGCGCTCAACCTGAAATGTGAGGCATTAGAGTTAGAATGGAGATAGTGGTTATCTAAAATAACTAGGAGAGTTATTTTGGATAACAATGTGTTTTTTCATTTGCAATATAATAGAAATGTTAAACCATTAGATACTTAAACAATTGGTTATTTGAAATAGACTTGTATCATAAAATAATAAAACATCACCTTGTGACTTATGCATTACAAATAATCCTTGGTGTAAACCTTAAACATAAAACCACTTTCTCAGATGTTTGGAAACTCAATAATCAAAATGAATAGAGAAAACACCTCGAGTGGGTTAGGTTTGTTTGAGTTTGTCATAAAAACCTAGTTATCGTCCTCTAGTCAAATTAGGTAAATTGTGATTTTTGAAGACTCGCAGAACAACCTTCTAGGCACCAAAAAAGGGATGGAAATTTTCATCTATGTCCCTCATTATGTGGGGATTTGTATCAAGCTTTAGATTGACCCCGATTTATCATTTTTCTCTCTTCTTTGCCCTCTCTAAGAGCCTTGTTACCCCATTGTTGTAGTTCTAAGAAGTGCTAAAACCGAAAAAGTTGGCCTTCATATCATCTCACTTTGTTTGGACCACGAGCAAAGGAGCACTTTTCCACCTTCACAAACCTTTAGTATTTCTACAAGATAATTTCTTACAACATTGAGTTTGGGGAAAAACACATTTCTAGATAGTTTGGAAACATGGTTTAATAGGCCTCCAGTCGTAGTTTGACTATGTCAAACTAAACTAATTATGGCCATCGAAGCTTCTCATGGAGAGTCTAACCATCTAAGGTCAGTTTTTGGTTGAGGTTTATTATCCCTCAAGCTAAAATCGGTTGTTTTTGTAACTAGCCTAACAACGAGTGATGGCCCCATGAAACTACCTAAAAATTGTAAACCATTTTCCAATTTTGAATATAGTCACTCTGTGAACTCCCTGGTATATATGAGGATAGATAGAAATTTTTAAATTTTGTTTTTTGTCATTGGATGATAGTTTCTGAATGTGTTTTGTTGACCTCTAAGTGAAAATGAGATGTTTTTGCAAGTAGTTGAAATATATAAAAATAAGGTCATAGGACACTAGCAAGGATAATAAACTACCATGAAAACTTGTTGAAACGTATAAGAAACTCTATGAAAATCTCTCATGTGGCTTTTGGTAGTAAATTAGACTTTTCGAAAAATAGTGTTTCTCTCTCTTCCCTTTCTCTTTCTCTCTCCTTAGTTACGAAATGAAGTGAAATAAATATATGTCTCTAACCCTCTCCTTTCAAGTGTGAATTATTATTATTATGCGAATAGAAAAGTAAAATCTTTAATTATGATGGATTTAGGTGGATGTCATGCCAATGATTTATCACTGATTTCATGCTCACATGGTTTTGCGGGATGTAAGAAAGATGAGAAATTGAAATGGTTGTAATCCATTGTGTATTAGTGTATTTTATGCATGTTAATATATATATATATATATATTTTGTGTGTGTGTATTTTTATGTTATAGAAGACTTATTATTGAAATTTTATAATATGTATGAGATGCTAGTTTTAGGAGTGCTTTGGGAAATGTGCATTTAACCATAGGTGTCATTTTGATTCAGATTTACATATGGTAAAAAAATGGGGTTGGATATGCATGTTAAATGAAATTATATATGATAATTTAACATTTTGTGAAGTATTAAATAGTTTATTATTGAAGTTTTGTAATATTTTTAAGATGCTAGTGTTTAAGGGAAATGTTCATCTAAACATGGGTGTTATTTTGATCCCCAAATTTTGTATTGTAAAATTTGGATAAATATGTTAAATGAAATTTAATTTGACATCTTATAATTCTTTCTCGTTATGAAATTTATGATAAAATGTTGAGAGTGTTTTGTTCTTTAACCAACATATATAGAAAAGAAACATAAATTTAACAATCAAGCTTAGTTTAAGACTTGTGTATATCCACCCTTCTCGCATGAACTTTCTTAGCACAAAAGAAACTAAAACTTTAAAATGAACTTAAATATTTACAATTGATAACACCTTCTATCTTAAGTAAATAAGATCCCAAGTTTGAGTTTATCTTCATATCTATTTTTCTTAACAACATCATCGTGAACCCGATGGTTAGGAACAAGATGATTAAAATTTGTCTTGAGTATGTGGTTCCCTCCAATGATGGGTAATCATGTGCGTAGTAAGGAGAATGTGTTCTCAAAATTTAGTACTCCATGGGAATTGAGCATTAAATATAGTGTAAAATCCTATTGGACCAACACATGTGTTAAGTGGAAAAGATCACAAACTAACCTTGGAAGTTATCTTTAAGAGTTGAGATCGTAAATGAACTCGATACCCAATCTCATTTATCATTAGGTTTAATGGTGCAATACCAAGAGTTAGCTGTGAAAATTAACAACATTTTAATTTATGATTGGTTTTGGGGATGTAACCATATTATGGTGTGATAGGAGAAAATTAAAATTTAGATTGTTCATATAATGTGTTCAAACCATTCTTTGGTGAGGAACTAAATCCATGATATGTAATCCTTAATGAGAACTGTATTTCTTTAAACAAAGGATTATTCCCTCTTGTTTTCCACTTCACCTTTTGCATAATGAATATACACGTTGTGAAACTAGATATTCATGTTCTTGAGGAATTTCACTACAAGTGATAGCTATTAGTCCCACTAGCATGCAAATATACTTATTAAAAATAGATTACTCAACAAATTTAAAAATGCATTTGAAATCACATTAATAAAAATGATTTTAAGATGAATGTAGATGATTTGATCAGGTCTTATGTTTTACTTATGTACACATGAGAATAATCAGTGTGGATCCCCTTTAACCCTCTCAAACAAGAGTGTCATCTTGGAAAGAAGTATCAAATGTACCTAGAGTTACAAGATGATTTTTGGAGCATAACTATAGTAAAATTATAATTGATGCTTGGCCTTGGAAAGTGTAATCATGAGATGTTATTCCATAGGAAAATTGAAATATGATCTTACATGTAATGTGGTTAAACCATATTGTTTTTGATAAAGAACATATTTTGTATATAACACCTATTGTGTACTAAATCAATTATCAATATATAAATTATTGAAAGAAACGTGACCTAAGTCCTTAAGAAAAAATATGTGAACTTCACGTCAATTGTACTTACACATATTTTGATGTGAAATGAAGGTATGAAATAAGATAAAGATCCATTCCCTTAGGATAAAGTCATATGGATAAGACCTGGTAGATTTTTGTGTGTGTAATTAGCCTTTTCTTTAAGTAAATACCCTATTAACAAACTAACAAATTAAACATGTAATTTAAATAATGTCGGTGATGCTTATTAAATGAGATACACCATAAGTTAAATGTTAAACAATATAGAGGAAATATAGCAAGAGGAAAAGGAATTTATGATTCACATATTATGAACCTTTCTAGAACTTAAGTTAAATATTGAAACATAATTGTAATAAATGTGTAATCCTAAAAGATCGTGTTGTGGGAAGACCCTATTTGTAACTCTATATTGTAGTTGAATCATTATGTTGTGTCTCATAAAAAAAGGTGGCCTTGAGGTGCATCATGTGTTTTTATGTTATTTATGTCATTAATGTGGTGCCAAAATGTCATGTGTTGTGTGTAGTCCTAAGAGATATCATTTAGTGTCATGTGTGCTGACAATTTAAGCCAAAAACAAAAATATTCCAAGTATTTTTAGTGTTGTTTTTGTGTGTAAAATATGGGTGTTACATGTTGTGAATTGTATGATTACATGGGGATCGAGATATTTTCCATAGCTTCTTATGTCGAGTTATTGAGGTTTCTCATTAATAATTATGTGGTTTTATCGTCACATTTTTATAAACGATCATTAAGAAGCTAAGTTTGTTTAAAACCCTAACAAAACCCTAACTAGGAGTAGTTTACAAAAAGTTCTTATATCAACCTAGTTTTTATTGATAGTACATTTTTATACTTTTCTCGTTGTAGAGGAATCTTAAAGATTTCTAGAAATAAATGTTAGATCATGTGCCCATATGTGGGCCGCACTTAAAAATTCAAGTTTCTGAAGAGTTACAATTTATGGAGAAATTTTAAAATCAAGTATGGACCAAATTTCCATTGTGTGATGTATGTTAGCTAATATATATTTCAGTGGATTTTAGGTCATTTTTATGTAATTACATGATCAATTGTTCTTAAATTAGGTTTATTAGTCGAAGGACAGTTTTAATGGAGTAAAAAGAAGTGTTTATTAAAATGCATATAACATGAGCTAAAGGAGGATTCAAAAGGTGATTAAAGTTGTGTTAGAAAGAGGATTAATAGAAATTTCCAATTATATAATGTTTTATTCATGATGATTATATTTTATATGGTTTCCAAAGAAATTTTTTTGACAACAATACTTTTTACCCTCTAATAAAAAACCGTATTTGCTAATGTTTTAAGTTGGTTGAAGGTTGATATGGATTGATTTATTTTTTCTATCACCTGGAATGTGAGGATGGATGAATTTTTCATCTACCGAATCAATTTTAAGGTCCTTAAAGTGTCAATAAGATTTATAACCAGTTTCTTGTTGAAAACATCTTAGTTGCCATCATGATTTGGTGGAGGAAAATGTTGATGTGGTTTGAACCAATTATTATTTCAATAATTATAACTTTATTAGAAGTACTATATAGGTATTGGAATTTCCATAAAGTTGTCACATGAAATAGTTGAGGTGATTTTGTGTGATATAGAGGCACAAATTTAGTTTCATGATCCTAGATGGTGTTAGAAATAAGTGCTTTGATAATTATAAGAAGAAGTTGTCCCATTTAATGAAATAATCTGATTGTTTGGTGTAAATTATAGCCTTACAAGATGTTTAAATTTTGTTTTAAGCATTTTATTTATTTTTAAAGAATGACTAAATATATGTTTGATATTCAATGAATTTTCGCATTCAAATGCATGGGTTTTGGTGAATTTTTGTCCATGGAAGAAGGGTTTCTTCTAGGTCGACCCATATGGATCACTTATAAATGTTGTGATAAATTTATGCGATGATTTTAATGATTCATTTTTGAAAAAAGGTATATAACCTTTTGGTTGGAAGAAATAAAATGGTATGAAAGTGATGTTTTTGGTACATTTATGAACTACTACTATTGGAGGGAAGACGTGCGACCTAGGCGAGAGAGATTTGTAAGTGGTTATGCATGGTTTGAAGGATGAGGAATTTCATGACATGTTGAATTATTTTTAAAGACACGAGAGAAATGATTTAGATCCAAGAGAAGTTGAGAAAGAAGAAGAAAGAGCAAGTTTTATGCCCTAGGTTATGAGCTAGGTATTTGAGTTGAATATGTTATCTCCATCAGTTGTAGTAGTAAAAAAACTAGAGATAAAACTTCTACCTATGGATAATTTTGTGCTTGGTCATCCTAGTGGGTTTTATCCTCCTTTTAGAGTGGGTGTTTCAATAAATTATGTGTTGTTCTCCTTGGAGGATTGGTGATCTACTAAACTAGGGGTTGGTGTTCCTTATGGGGTTAGTGCCTCACTAAATCAGGTGTTGGTGCTCCTTGTGAAATTTTTTATTCACTAAATTTCATTTCTTTTTGTAATATAATCATTATTTTATTGGTTTTTCTTCCCATGAGGGTTTCCCAATTACATATTGGTATTCTTCTATTGAGTACTTTGTTTCTTTCTCTTTTGTTGATGTTGATATCTTAATAAGCACACATGGTTATGAATGTTGTATGAAAAATATAATTGATGAATGTATGGTTTGGTAAACAAAAGAAAAATAATTGTAGGACTGATTCACCCCCTCTCAGTCCCTTATGCTTCCAACAATTTTTATAAGAGCATGTCCTTAAGAAGTAAGTATAACAGCATGAAGGAGATCCTAGAAGTGCAAATGGGTAAGTTAGCTGATCTTTGGAGGAGAAAGTATTATATTTTGAGTCTTTGGTTTTTGAATGCAAGAGGTTATGATTTAAGTGGGGAAAGATCTTGATCATGCTATCAAGAGTTTGAAATCACAAGTTAAGAGTGTGTCCAAGGTCCCTAAGGAGAAAAAATTTTTTTTTGTCGAGTATGAAGAGAGGTTAAAAATGATTCTAACATGTTGAAAAATGTATGGAAACTTAGAGAAGATATCTGAAACTCTTGATGGGATTTTCGAATGCCAAAGAGTGGCTAATGATAAATCATGTCTAGGTTTTCAAAGAATGCATGTGAAGAATGATGAAGAAGATGGTCTAAATTACAAATCAGATGTGTTGGTGATTAAGAAGACTAATTTGAAAAGGTCTAACTCAGTTAAACAACCTAATTTATAAGTTATGGCACTTCCTTTAAAGGATATTGTTTTGTTTGTCATGATTTGGTCACGGGGTTAAAGATTGCAAGAGAAGGCCATTTGGGACTTCTTTAGGTGTTTTGAAGGGAAAATGTCATTCATGTTTTGAGTATGGCCATATATCTTAGAATTGTGGATGGAATCTAAGAGTGTTTGAACCAAGAAGAAGAAATAATGGTGTTGCATGTTGTATGTGTCACAAACAAGGACATGTTGTGGGATTTTATCTTCAAGGTGGAATCCCAAGAGTTGTTAGTGTGTTTCACGAATCCTATGTAATAGTTTTCAAGAGAAAGGTATACTCCATGAATGACTCAAAGAGTTCCATATCAGATCCAAATGTCAAGCATAAGGTTACTCATATCAATGAATTTAAGAAATATGATTCACATTCGAATTATAGCCTAATCCAATGAGATTTATCAAAAAAATTCTTGTGGCATCAAGGAAGGGTCCAAGTCAGGTCAAGGAGGCTTGTTTTCTTTATTTTAGGTCTTAGAACCCAAGAATATCACTTGTGGCTAAATGCTATGCACTCCCTATTCATGAGAAATTGAGGAATATTTGAGTTTGGAACACTTCAAGTGTTATTAGGTATGTAAAGTAACATATTATTGTGTTTTTGAGTTCTTGTAATTTGTAGGTGTCTTTTTGTGATAATTTGCATACTCAAGATCTAGGTCATTATCAAGACGTGTCTTAAATTATGTAGTCACGTTTTTGGTCCGAGTCGACTAGGAAAACTTGTGAAGTGTATATATTTTTCTTATAATGTTAGATTAAGGAAAATATGTTCAATCAAGTGTTGTTTTCTATCCTTCAAGGTGTGTCAGTCATCTATGGGTAATCTAAAAGAGTGTTTCATTTGTGTTAAAGTCTATCAATGCCATCAATGATGAGTATATGAGTATCAAAGGCTTTAAAGAGTGTTTATGATGGATTCCAATGTTGATCTATATTGCTAAACCCATACACAATCTTAATGAAGTCATCTAAAGGTCAATATAATCCCAAGTCATGTAAAAAGAAGGTATCTCTTGAATTGTGATGATGGTTTAGTCTATAAGCATCAACATGAAGATTTTCTTAGTAATGATAATCCAAGTTGTTGAATGAATCTTAAGATGAAGACCTTCCCCATGATTAAAGGTCCATTGCATTGCCAAAAGCCTGATCAAAAGAGGTGAAATATTTTACTTGAGGTCAATATTTTGTATTCTTATAGGTCTATCTTCTTCATGTTACAAGTTCCCAAGTAGTCAAAATGGTTGTTATTGAAGTAAAAATTATGTATGAGTCATGTTGATATTTGTGGGGTTACAAAGAGGTTTAATCATGTAAAAAGTTGTTTTCTTGATTCCAACAGTGTCTAATGGTTTGTGTATAATGTATAAGTTTTGTTTCTTGAGTGAATTTATTTTGTATGCTAGTGGAAGTAATTATTGTCAATATAATGTGTTTTCATGGGTTTTTTCCTTATTAGGCCTCATATTGTTCAAATGGTGAAAAGTAATGTTGCTTGAAAAAGATGTAAATTTAAAAGAGGAAAAATCACTCATCTTTTATGTTTAGTCAATCAAATGTAAGCAAAATATATGTTATGAAGGATATAGGTTCTTGATCTCTTGTGCATAACATGTCTTAGTATGTGGGAGTAGACATTTTAAGAGGATACAACTACATGAGCATGGAAAAATTGTATGACATTTATGGGTTACAATATGAATACCCTATTGCCAAACTAAAGGACTATGTTTGAAATGTGCTAAAGAAGAGGTAATTTTTAGAATGAGTGGCCTTAGGTAAATAAGGGTCTAATGGTAAATATTGCAAAGAATCAATGAAGGGTTGTAATAAGTGTTCTCATGTAATTGTGATTTATTGAGGTCTTGTAGCATGGTACTCTGCTTTCGGGGTGAACTATTTCTTGTTATAGAAGGTATCTTGCCTCTCCAATGTAACTAAAATTTAATGAGTGAACTCTGTTAGTAATGTTTTGAGATTTTTACATTGTTCATCAAGGGAAAGGCTCAATATAATGATATAGACCAAAGAAAGAGTTTATTAACATTAAATGAGAGCTTGAGAATTTTTAATTGTATAATCTTGATGGACATGATCTCCACTAGGGTTCATACTTATAAGTTATAGGTATCCATTGTAAGGATGAGTATCTACACATGTGTGGAGAAGGATTAGGTATGAGAAATATATGCAAGGATTTTTTACAAAGTGTATATTTGTTAAAGAATATAAAAAGGTTTCTACTATAGTTTTCATAGAGTTTAATATGGTATGAAGGCTGTGAATTTCTACAAAGTGGCTACAAGAATGTGGTTTAGGGGTTCAAAGGTTAAGGTGTTGTTGTTAGTCTACTTCAATAAGCATCAAATGTTTGATGTATAAAGCTAACCATGGACTCCTTGAGAGTAACAAAATAAGTTTTGAATCTTTTATATTGTGAGTCTCTATGGAATAAGGTATGTACAATGGTCATCAAGGTGTGTATGTCTTTAGGGATGAAACTTAAAAGTTATCTAGATTTTTTGGATTATATGAAACATGTTCATAACCTTATAAGGTCTATAACCACGATATGTGAAGAATCATTGAAATTAAATAAACCTTACAAGGATAAAATAGTATCAAGTGGTGAGGGTGAAGTCATACATCTATCTTAGTATTGGACGCATGTAAAAACACAAATAATATGGGTGCTGATTTTGAAAACAAGGTTATTCATATAAATCAAGAGTATGTCAAAAATAGAATGCATTTAAGGTACGTATGAGTCTAATTTTTTTGTGAAATAAGATGTTAGTATGGATTCGTTCTAGTCAAAAGAGGATGGATTGTTACAAGAATGAGAAAGAAATAAAAAAATCAAACTCTAGGATTTGTGTCTTAAAAGGAGTGCAATAATAGCATTATAATAGGGTGTGCAATTCTTGTTATGTATTAAAATTTGTGTAAGAATATTAGTAGGTTGATAATTTTATCTAAAGTGTGATAATTTGGACAAGTTGAGTAAAAAATAGGTTCAATTAAGACTCTTGCATCTTGATTGGCTTTGATGGAAAATAAAATCTATAGGTATATAGTCAAGACTATGAGGCATAAGAAGGCAAGGTACTTTGATCATAAGTTTCAGTGAATGGAAAATTGTCATCCTACAGGTTATCATGTATTAAGGAAGGTTTGGTGTTTATTTTCTACATTAGGTAGTTAAGTTTCCTTAAATGATGAGACAAAAATATATGTTCTCCTGATCTAGTATGAACAATACAATTGGAACATTGTATTATCTCATAAACTTCAACATCTCTTGTCCAAAATGGTACTGATTTCAAGTGATTCGAAGACAAATCCTTGATAGGGTTTGTGAAGAACTAAGAGTTATATGTATGTGTTATAGATTGTTACTTTTTATACCTTGTTAAGGTCTGAGATTGAATTTCAAAGATGATGGTTTATATGTGATGACTTCCAATGTTGTGATAGATATCTATATGGTAAAGTAAGGTAAGAATGGGTTATGTACTTGACTCCATATGTCTATGTATGAAACATTAGTTCTATATTGACTATGTAGTGACACATGTGGGTTATCCCTCTTGAAGAGATAAGAAGAATATCTACATTTGTGTATTTGAGTTCTAAGACAGGGAAGCTCGGTTTTGATCCTTGCTTAGGTAGATATGGAATTTTGAAACTATCATGGCTAAAAAAGGGTGAGTTGCATGTTTACTTCATGGATAAAGTGTTTTTTTATTTCAAATAGGTGTATTTATGTGAGTAATGGTTGAATTCACTTAATAACAACTTCAAGCGTGTCAAAGTGACTCATCTCTTACCATGACATGAAAACAAGGTGAGAACTTCTATTTATGCATTTTCAGTTATAGTTGGGTAATATTATCCAAGGGGGATAAATTGGGAGAATTTTTATGCTAAGATTGAGATGATAGAGCTTGATGAAGTCTGTCAAAATGACACTAAAGATAGTGATTAGGAACAAGGTCCTAAAGTGTATAATTCTAAGCTTGGAGGAAAATATGTGAGATTTCTTGAATGGTTCAGTCCTAAGAAGTGATCATTAACATGAATTAAGGATAAAATGGATATTATCTTCTCAGGATGATCTTTGTATAGGTCCAAAATATCATTAGATGTTGCTAAAGGAATCAAAGTGAATCCGATACTGTCCCAAGAGAAGTTATTTGAGCATGTAAGTCAAATTTGTCAATTGTTGTCATTGTGTGGTAATTATAGGATTTTTAATATATGGTAAAGGGGAGAGAGACATGTGAAACATGGTATTGAGGTCATATAGGTTCCTTTCATGTTGGTTGTCATTAGTGTTTTTTATGATGGTTGTCATTAATGACAATGGGGGATACTTTTGGCAATTGTGTTGTTATGTTTTCATTTATGTCAATCTCCTTTGATGGAAAATGGTATCATATAATGGTATGATCTCCTATCAGCTGTCAATCAGATGTCAAGCATGAATGTTGATTGGTAGTGTAAAAATATGGAGTGTTCTTGGAGGTTCTGGTGCTTGGTTTGTTAGGCAAAATTATGGTATGATATTTCTTTAGTTTTTTAGTGTGTGTCATGAGTCCAAAATTTTTGGTATGATATTGAATGAGTGTCTATGGATCTGCATGACATTAGAAAGGTCATTACTTGGAAGATTCAGATCATTGCAGGCTTGTTTCTAGCCCTTGTGCATGCGAGAACAAGGTAGAGATGTGAGATTTGGAGAAAAACGTCCAAGCATTATATCAACATGTTGATGGTTTACATGGAATTTATGTGTGTTTTAGGTCTCCATTCAATGGTTTCTTTCTTGTATGATGTCCTTGGGAAGCTACAAATGAGAAACATATAGTTTGGCATAGGTAAGTCACTGTGGCTAGAGAGTTTTAGGTATATCTAAGATATATGATAATTATGGAAAGGTATACTATGTTTTCATGATGCATCAAGACATATTTTAGGTCATTATTACATGAGAATCCCAAGTTATGCAAGTTTTAGCAAAATTGGGTAAGTTTCAATATTATTTTCAAGAAAATATAAAGATTTTGATGTTCTCTCTTAATTTAATGATTTGCATGAGGATCTAAACTCCTTGACATATATTTTTAGGTTAGTTATGAAGGTTTCACAAGAAGAATTATGTGGTTTGATTGTCTTGTTTTTATGAACGATCATTAGGAAGCTAAGTTGGTTTCAAATTGTAGCTAAACCCTAGCTAGGAGAAGTTTGTAGAAAAGTTCTTATACCAGCCCATTTTTCATTACTAGTAAAAAATTATGATTTTATGATTTAGAGGACTTCTCCAATGTTCTAGAGAGGTATGTTAGAGGATGTAGTCATATCTAGGATCTTTTAACAATGCAAGTTTGTGAAGAGTTACAATTTGAATAGAAAGTTTCTAAATGAGGCATGATCTAAATTTCCATTGTGTGGTATATGTGAATTCATATATATTTCCATGGATGTTTCAAGTCATGTTTTATGAATTTACATGGTCAAGTGTGTTTCATTGAGGTTGGTGGTCAAAGGACAGCTTTGAGGCAAGAAAGTTTGTCTTCAATAAAATATGCATAGCAAGAGCTATAAGAGGTGTTAGGAGGTTTTTCAAGTTATGTTGGAAATTGGATTTATATATATTTCACCGATATAATGTTTTATTCATGATGATAATATTTTCTATGGTTTCAAGGTCAAGGTTTGAATAAGACTATTTTTTACTATCCAGGACAAAACAACATTTACTTATGTTTTGAGTTTTGGAGCATGATATGGACTGGGTAATGATTTCTATTATGTGTAATATGAATAGGGATGAATTTTTCATCCAATTAGTAAATTTTAAGGTCTTGAAATTTTTAGGAAGGGTGTTAATCAGTTGATTTTTTAAAACAATTTTTTGGGCAACATGATTTGGTGAAGGAAAACATTTATCCGGTTTGAACCAAAGTGATTGTTTAAAGAATTATAACTTTCTTAGATGTGTGATATAAGTCTTGAAATTTAAATATATTTGTCACATTCCATAGTTAAGGTTATTTTTTGTGATATAGAGAGACAAAGTCAATTTTAGGTTCTGAAGGTGTTGGAAGCGGTGTTTTGACAAGTATAGGAAATAATGGTTCCATTTAATGAAAAAAACATATAGCTTTATGTAAAATGCAACCATGTTTGATGATTAAATGTTATTTTAAATTTTTTAATGAATTTTAAAGAATGAATTAAAAAAATTATGATGTTATTAGAACTTTGGCATTTCAATGCATGGGTTTAGTGATTTATGGTGCATGAAAGAGGGGTTTTTACTAGGCTAATCCATATGGGTAATTTGTAATTATTGTGATAAATTTATGTGATGATTTTATTGATGTCTTGGTTGAAACAAAGATTTAGGACTAACCTCCTTTAGGTTGGAAGAAATAAAAAGATAAATAAATGATGTTTTGGGTTCATATTTGAACTATTGCTCTTGGAGGAAAGAAGTTTGACCTAAAGGATAGTAATTTGAAGGTATGTGTGAATGGTTTCTAGGATAAGGAATAACATGACAGGTTGAGGACTGATTGAAGATATTAGAGAAAGTGTTTAGAGCAAGTGAAGTTAAAAAGAAGAAGATAGAGAAATTTTGATTCGCTATGGTATGAGATAGGGTTTTGAGATGAAAATGTGATCTCCATCAATTATGAAGAAAAAAAAACAAGAGATAAAACTTCAACATGTGGATGAGTTATTTCTTGACATCCTAGCTAGTTGTATCCTCCTTGTGGAGTGGGTGTTTCACTAAATTAGCAATTGGTGGTCGTTGTAGGGTTGGCGCTCCTTGTGGGGTTGATGCCTTGCTAAATTAGGGTTTTTTCTCCTTGTGAAGTTGGTGCTTCACTAAATTTCTTTTATTTGTGTAATATAAGCATATTTTTAGTGGGTTTTCTTCCCCATGAGGGTTTCCCACTTATATATGGTGTTTTTGTTGAGTTATTTTTCTCTTGCTCTTGTGGTTGATGTTACATATCTCTATAAGAAAACATGAATATGAATATTATATGAACAATATAATTGATGAATGTATGATTTGGTAAATGAGAGATAGCTAATTGTATGAGACATTCATCCCCACCTCGAGTCCCTTGTGCTTTAAACACTTGGAGCCCGACCTGCACATGGAAATCACTAGGTTCAAAATTGCTCTAATCTAACCTAACCTAGGGTGCCATCAAATAAGGTACAACATTCTTTTTCTTAAAAACTAGGGTCTTATTGACCAAAATAAGCTCACACTTATTTTGGGTCAATTGACACCATTTTCCCCCTTTTTGTGCTTCAATCTGAATTTTTATATATTTTAAGCACTTAAGGCCCTTGAAAGCATTTCCATCAGATAGGAAATTTCTTCCCCTTTCCAGAGATATAAAGAAGTCCTTCTAACTCCTCATATTTTGTAGGTTACGGGTGACGGACCTTGGAAAAGGTTTTTTAGCAAAAGGCCGCAGTGGGCCTAGGGAAGATTTTTTGCCAATGGAAAATGTGGACCAATGGGGCGATGGGAGATACTTTTACATTTTTTCACTTTTCACAAAAGGCACAAGTGGAAAATGTAGGATAGCGGGCTAGGAGATCTATTTTTGCCCAAGTAGAAAATACGGGCGAGCGGGCCTTGGAATAATTTTTGCCAAAAGAGGGTTTGCAGAGCCACGGAGGAAATTTTTCTCAAGTGTAAATGTGGTCAGCGGCAGTCATGGGGCATTTTGGAACTTTTTCACTTTTTGAAAAATGGTGTAGATTTTAAGTGTGGCCCAACGAGCCCGTAGAATCTTTCACCAAATGAAAAGTCACAGACCCACGGAAAGTGCCACGCGTTAATTCAGCACAAATTCAAGGTTAAAATCCAAAAAGAGACCCTAAATGAGTGAAGGATAGCCACATGGTCAAATTCAAAAATCAAATATAGGCGGGCCCAAATCAGTTAATTATAAAATGACCAGCGAAATCTTCCACATGTCTTAATGGTGCATCTTTAAAGGCGTGGCCCAAAGAAAGACCCTAAACTAGCGCCAGCCCTCCATGTGTCCAAGGTCCAAAAAGGATAGAGTTAGCCATTGAAAATTCCAAACGAGTAGAAAGAACCACATGTCAGCTCTGGAAAATTTTAAAAGGTCAGGCCCAAAGTGGAGACTCAAATGAGCGCCAACTCTCCATGTGTCTAGGGTCCAATAAAAATAAAATAGGTAGCAAGCCCGAATCGACTAAGTATAGAAGAACCGGTAGATGACGCCAAGTGTTGCATTAGTGAAAATTCACAAGCATGACCGAAGAGAAGGCTCAAACAAGCACCATCCTACCACATGGTTAGACTCGAAAAGGTAAGGTCAACCGTTGAAAATTTCAAAAGCATGTGGAGGCCTCCATGTGTCTCATCCACACAACTTCAAAAGAAAAATCTAGGGGCAGTTTCCAAATGAGCGCAAATCCTCCACGTGTCTCAATTTGGGCATAGTGTATTTGCCAATAGGAGGGACTCAGGAAGAATACAAAGGAGACCGAAGATCTCGTGAAAACTGCCATGTGTCAGTCTGATGTAATTTCAAGAGTGAAGGGAAGGGGTTGAATCTCCACAACAAGTGAGGCTGCCATGTGGCCCCTATTTAGACAGACTCTTTAAATATTATGACCCTGTGACCCTTATCTTTAGAAAACCATATATTTTGATTGGGAACTCAATTTTGAGCTAGAAGGGACTCTTTGGAGAGCTCTCGGCATTGGATTCTCACCCACCACCATTAATGTTTCAGCCCACTATTTTCTAGGGTTATCAAGTCTCCCACCTTCCGCCATGATGAAGAATGGGCCTCTTTCTTACTCAATAAGGGATAATGATGGAGGTATGGGTGTTGCAATAAAGCTCTTCATTGTGGTAGGTGGATTCAATGTATTGTAGGGGTGGTTAGAAAAAGATTTGAATTCTTCCCTCCTCTCTCTCTTATTCTTCCTATATATTGTAAAGGAGGGGCATTTTTCAAAAGGTTGGTCATTGTTTCTCTCCGGCCCCCTCTCTCATTCTTCCTTAGGGTATAATGTGGAGTCTAAGCCTCCTCCCTTGGCTCTGTAATGGCATTTTCTTGCCTCTTGCCCACTAATGATGTATTGTGTGACTTATGGAGCAATAAAATTTGTTTTGTGATGCATCTTGTCCATCCTTTTCTTATTTTATTGTCTCTTCTCACCTCTCATCATTACAGGGTATACCATGCATACTCTAATGTTTATTGCAGGTTATGGGAGATGTGCTTAATGGGTTTCAAGTGGTGTTCCATGTGATATTTATCTTTGTTCTCGTGATGCATCTTTCCATCCTCTCCATTGATCACCTCTCTCCATTTCAAGTAGTTATATTTTTATTAACCACTTCCTTTTCTTTTATATCACCACTTAGTGTAGGCTCTCTTTCATTCTTTCTCTCTCTCCTTGTCTCCTTGGAATGGTTAGATTAGGATAGATAGGTTTTTCCTACACTAGAGTAGCTTGTGGCAGGTAGTTTAGGAAGTAGGAACCAACCTTCTCTAGAGGTCCATCTCAAGTCCGCAAGTCCCACAGCTTGAGAAATGGTCCCATGTTGTGCAATCACATCAAATACCCCATTTCATACTCAAAACTTGGGTCATTTGGGGGTGCTATGATTTTTACACAATAGGAGTCCTTCGTTAATGGCACCGAGGACTATTCTTCGACTTTGAACTGAAATAGGAAGGATTTTTTTGATATTGAAACCAATTTAATTCCTCAAGTAGTGCCAATTTTCTCATTTCCTTGGCTCTTACTGAGTCTATGTTGGGCCTAATGCTAGTAAAAATAATATGGGTGCAATCCCATAACTCTTTGTTTCCCTAATCACCACAACATCTAGTACATGTAAATATGGAACATTTTCATTCCAAAAAGGTCACATAATGTGCTAGGGATAGAAAAGCTCGTGACCAACCTGTGTATCCACCCATAGTTTTCTTTGTTCCTAGTTTTACTAATGTATGTTATTATTATATTAATTTTATTTTACCATTCGCATATGTTTATCATTCTAGTATTTTAATTATTTTTTTGCATTTGTTTTTCAAATAATGGAAACAATATACATGACGATGGCTCATATTTTGTGTCATTTATATGTCATTTATGATATAGGATCTTCTTATTAGTGTGTTTTGTAACTTTTCATGTTACATTCTATTTTTCTTTATCATGGTGGTTGACCATGACTTTCTCAGTATGATTTCATCATGTTTTTGTGATTTCATATTGTATTGTTGAGACTAATTGTCTATGATTGAATTTTTTTAGATAAAGGGTAAAAGGTGGTTTTTTGACTAGTATCTTATGTGGGAACAAAGAAGGCCAAAAATCCCAAATAAATCCTTAAACAAAATAAGAAATAAAAGAGGAAGAATTTCCCAATAGCAAAACTAAGAAACTAGGTACGATGAATCGTTTTTTTGTGTTAGGAGTTTTTCTTGCTATACATCATTTTCCAACCATATTTGACATCCTCAATAGGAAGAATAAATTTAATATCTTTAATCGGGTGATATGTAATGAGGTTTAGAGTAAAAATAATATGAACATTTTCCTTATTTGCTTCACTAACTTTGGCTTCAATAATTTTGTTAGCATGAGCTTCAACATTTAAGCTTTCCTTATTTCCTTCAACTGATATTTCTCTAGGTTTAATTTTAGGAACCGAGTCAACCAAGATATCCAAATTCACTTTTGAGTTAAAATACCCCTTAACATTAAGAGAGGAATGATCCAGGAGATAATTTTTCCACCATTTTAATTTATTAATCTTATTTTGTTAGGTTACGAAGCCTATTTTCATGTGTGAAAGTGTTGAAGACTGTACACTAAGAGAATTGTACACTTTCCATAGTTGTCTCACCAGGTTTGGGGTTGGGTCAGGCCCTGAGTGGGTGTCCATAGGTGGAAGGCTCTAGTAAGAGGGGAATTTTGAGGCGCAACCCCGAAAAAAAAAAAATAGAGTTAAAATGTGCTTGATATACCAAGAAATGTGCTTTTCTCATATGGGCATGATTTTTGACCCATAGCTTAATGGGACGGTTTTGGCCCATGGTTTTAATACCCACATTTTTGTAAAACTGCTTAAGCAGTTATCTACTTATGTGGTTTTTTGCATATGGTAGGTATGATGTAATATTGCAGATGTGTTTTGAATTGGTGTAAATTTTGTAGAGTTTGTTAGCATAGCTCCAAACATATCTCGGTATTATATATAGAGAGTGGTGGCTTGTAATAAAATATAAGCAAGTGATTCTTCGTAGACATAGCCCAAATTTGGTGAACCATATTAAATACCATCTCTTTTTGTTGTGTTGCTATTTTATTTTACATTTTTATTTGAGATCTGTAATATTTTCTACATATTAGTTTCTCTTTGTTACGATTCCATGAGGGATTATTCCACATATTTTATCCCTTATTTCCTAACATATGTTTTACCATCACACAATTAACATTTATTTGTCCTAAAGAGAATCATATTCTACATCTAAAAGGAAAACCTTAATAATAAAGAGGTTGTGTCTAAGTTATGGTTTAAAATTTGAGCTGAATCTTAACAGGGAGGTTCTTTGAGGTAAAATCTCAACCAAAATTTGATCATAGGTTGTATGGGTAAAATTAGTCGTGTGGGAGTCAATGTTTAAAATATTTTCCAAAGTGTTTCTAATGGATAAAAGATAGGAATGGACCCAAAATTGTAGCGTTAAGTATGATAATGTAATTGAGATGGATTTGTGAGAAAAAACATTTGGTGGTGTGATTAAATGAGCGGAAACAAGATTTCATGACAAGATAGTTTGGTGACATGCACATATATTTTTAATTATGGTATCATTCCTAGGTATTGAAGTAAAAACAAAATTAAAAGTTCCCTTTGCACAAGGTTATATTTCTAACCTACCTTCGAGAAGAGGATGGAAATTTTTTGTGATCCATTCATGGAGGACTAGAAGGATGGGCCAAAAACTAGTAAATATGTAGATGACAGTGTGATCCTTATAAAATTTCTCAAGCATCATCACCAAAACACGAACATCATCACCAAAAGTAAACATGGGGCTATTGGCAACAAGCACCATGTTTTTATGTACATGGAAATTTTACTAATCCTCTCTCGGTATAATGACACCTCACTAAAGGATCAACTTATGTTACATGTTTTGGATCTCATGTTAGCTCAATAGAGATAATCACGCCTAACATCTCTATTACTCAAATCATCTAGAATAGGGACTAATAGGTACAAATACATGAATAATGTGAGGAAATATGACCATCATGTTTATCAAACTACTTCCATTATTACCTTTTTATGACCACCTCTCTAAAATGTCTATCCAACTCTGTGTCATAAATAAAGGGTTGAAAATGTGAATGGGGGAGCATAGGGGTGGAAAACATTAGGAAAACATGGTTATTTCCTAAATTTTGAGATGAGCCATGGATTCACTTTTTACCTAGTAGCTATTAAAGAGGGAAGGCATACTCCAATGTTGTGAAATATTCCACAAATAATTTTAGATTCATTTTCATGGAAATTTTCATCTCAAACATGCCCTCATCTCGGCTCAATTTTTACACTTTTATCTATAAGAATACCTTCGTGCCCATTCCCTCATCCCATTCCATGATTGAATTTCATTATATGATGTTACATGTTTTGGGTTGTGATGTTTATCAAAATAAATCTATTGTTGACTATATATATCTTATGACATTTGCATGAGATAATTATATTTGTATGCTTCATTTATATATCTTGTTGGCATATACTCTTGTATTTAGTCTAGCTAATTTTTCATGGATATATATATTATATTATACTAAAAAATAATCCCATGCCTTGGATTACATTTTTCACATGTGAGTTTCAATAATGAAATCATTTTATAGAAACATAACTAATCATGTTTATACAAACTACTTCCATTATTAATAACTTCCATTTTTATAAATGACACATGGATCACGAGCCTCTTATTAGTGATTCACAAGTTTCATTCCTTATTTCAAAAGGGGTGAAAATTTTCTTTTAAAAATATTTAGAGAGAATTTCCATTTATTGAGGCATATTAAATGATTCATTTCGATAATTAAGCACTCCCAACTTAAAAAGGGTAGGACCAAATCTCCAACCTTGGATTAGATCAACTAGAGCCCTTAGATTCTAGGTTTTCCTAAAAGCCCTTATTTCTCCTTATGATATACTTTTTCTAATATTTTAATTTGTTCTTGTGGGTTTTGAGATAGAGGATATAGAGGCTTGAGGGAAACTATGGAGATTTCTTATATTTTCAAGTTCTACAATGGAGGAAAATTTAATGCCATGTAATCTCATGGTTTAATTTTTGCATTCCCCTCTCTAACTTTTGGAATCAATACTTGAAGCCCTTTTTTTCCTAAAAGAATTTAACCATTTCTTTTAATTTGTTTTTGGGTATTTTCTCACTCTCATTGTTATATCAAGTTAAAATACATAGATAAACCCATGGTTTAATTTGGGTGGATATATATATATATATATATATATATATATATATATATATATATATATATATATATATATATATATATATATATATATATATATATATATATATATATATATATAATTTTTGTAGTGTATTAGGTTTCCGTAAGGGCTAGGTGATATAAAATATACGATGTGTCGTAGCTCAAGGTAGCAGACAAGGTTGTGAGTGCGAGTGGTGCCCACACCACAAATTAATTCTTTGGGGGATAGTCCATTCCCCTAAACTTTATTTTTTATATATCTGATTAAAAAAAAATTTGGGGGGGAAGTTTTCCCTCCCCCAATTAATAGTGTTTATTTCTTTTAGATGTTTTTGTTTAATAAATAAAAATGCCATGATTACCTATATATATATATTGATATTTATTTAATTATATATATATAATAAAATATAAAAATAAGGTAGGGATAAGATATATTTCTTTCTTTTGATTTAAAAGTGACTAGTTATATACATGGTTTTCAATAGTGTTCTTTATAGTGCGATAGTAATAATTTATGCACTAATTGGTGTAAAATTAGAATGAAAAAACTACATTTTAGCCAATAATTTCCATTTCTCAAACCATTCCAAAAACAACAAGACATACAATTCACTATCATTGTGATTCAAAGGAGAACAACTCAAATGAAATATAGATTTTCAATTTACTAACAGGTTTACATTATGAAGCATATCAAAAAAATAAAATAAAATGAAAGCGTATATCAAATAAAAGGTTTAAATAGGATTCATTTCAATAATATGTATACATTCAAATTCTCTTATTTCCACTTATACATTTCATAGTTCAACAACTCTTATCATATTTGAATAATTTCTTTACAAGAGGTTTAACACTTAAAATACAAGTATAAAAGCTCTCCACACAAAAGTGGAGATAACGTGGTAAATTTCACTAAAAATTATTTTTTTGTTGACAAATAACTTGCATCTGCATCCCAAAGATTGAATTTACATCTCCTTTTCTCCTTCATCTTAAACACAATCAACAAAGGAAGTGAGCTAGGAACCACTCACCTCCCAACCTTAGTCCAATGAGAAGGTGAAGCCTACCTTCTCATTGGCCCCCAAACCCCAACAATGGAAAAATAAGGAATGTTTGCAACCATGGTAACTCTTCACAAAATGGCTTCAACAATACATACATACAAACCAATAACACTTGCAAAACATACAAGAACAAAAACACTAAGGATAAAATCTTCAACCTTTAAGAACACATAGGCTCATATTTGAGAAAAAGGAGTAGGGAAAAATGGTAGCCATATATTTATTCCTCCCAACTGGGATAGGGGTCCACCCAAGCCTCAAATTTCACTATAGACAAACACAGAAAACCCTTTGTCTCTCCATTTACGGAATATATGCAATGATTTAATTTCATTTTAACTCCACATAGATGCATTACCCTTCCCACACTCCCTCCAAAAAATCCTCACACACTCCCTTTTACCTCAAAGAAATGGCTCCATTAACCTCTCCTATAACATCCTTATGGATAATTCTACCCAATCCCACATTAAATCACATGCATTCAACAATTAACAACACAATACACAAACAAGAGAACAAAAATGCCAAGGTATAAGACTCTACCTTACCATGGGAATCTTGTTCCACCATCAAGAAAAAAAATCGAAGCTTCTTTGAAAAATCTATCCAAGTCCATGCCAATTTCCATGCAAGTCCTCCAAAATTCCAAAATAGGTAACCCCAAAACAACCAAGAAACTCCAATAAATAGAAAATGGTCGAGAGGATGGTGAGGTGGCTCCATGAAGGATGCCACATCAATTCCCTCCAATCCACCTCACAAGTAAAACACATAATCCAAGACTCAATAAATGGATAAGGTGATGGTATGACACTTCCAGTCCTACACACAAACCACCATTCCATACTTTCATGGACATAATTAAGAGCTTTAGGAAAAGGTGTGGCATTAGTTACCTATTTTTCCTTCAAAAGTACATAATAAGGGGTAAATTGTACCCCTCATATTGTAGGTTGCATTGGTGGGAGTATTTAAGGAGTATGAGACAAGTATAACTTATCCAAAAATGGGCTCAAATCAAAAATCCGAGATTTGAGAGACAAGGATAGGTACACAAATCAAAGTCAAATAAAATCAATCTAAAATCATTAAGAGAACAAGGAATATCTACCACATTCATTTCCCCTTTTCCAAATCTCCTAATTAGCATTATCCACATAATTAATTAACTAAATCAAGAGCACACTAAATAAGTACAATAAAATGAGATAACATTACAATTCAATAAAATCACATACACAACTAAGATAATAAAATAAAAGGCAAAAAAATAACATTCACACCCATGGTCACTTATGAGGTTTCTCCCAATGGAGACCTCCTAACAAACAAGACAAGTAAAACATCAAAGCACATACACAACACACACATGGCTTCCAAGTTGAACAAGTTGAAAATATCCGGTATTCTTCCATAGTTAGTATCCTAGTCCCTTATTTTTTTATTATGATTTCATTTCCTACAAACAATGAAAACAATACCACCTTCGGCCTCAAGACCATATCAATAGGTCAAGAAACCAAAACACATAAATCATGGTTAAGCAATTCTATTCTAAGCCCATTATTTGCAATTACTAATTATCAAAATTTTACCATATCCATTAACATTTACTATCACCCTACGCCTAAGTATAATCCATCTATCATAATTCATATTTTTATGATGACCATCCTTTTCATACATACATTGTAATTTATTTATGTCTAGATGCATTGAAACACATTTGTTGATCACCTATTATCATCATATTATTAATAAATCATAACATCAATGTGCTCATATGGTTAATCCAACCATCTAACATAATCATCATTGTCAACAGATCTAAGATTTCAGCATATAATAAAATGAAACTAAATCATCATCATGTATTGCAATATCTATCAATGTTCTCTATATAACCATACACTCCATAATGAAAGAAAAAAAAATGATAATTACAATGTCCATTATGTCTAACAATAGGCTATCCATGATACAATAATAATTTCCATATAACTAAGCAACTAATAATCATCATAATACAAAAATAGGTGTTGAAGAGGAGTGGGAACTACAAACACATACAAAAATTTCAAATACTAGTATAGAAATAAAGTCCCATTATAAAGAAAATTTTCTTTCATGTTGTTATAAATATGAAAAGTCAAGGGAAATATTGTATGCTTACTCACATGATTTTGCACACATTCACATAGATAGGTGGGGAACTATGTGTGTAGTGTGATCCTTCTTCAGAATTATAGTACATAGGTAACACTTGGGACATAATAATTTTGTGATGAGGTATATCCAACCTGAAATACTAACTTTTATTTTAAGGTATCTTGTGATCAATCACACTCAATTACGCTTTTTATTAAAGATACACAAAACATGCATCATCGCATACATGAATGAAGAGATCATGCTTATATTATATATATATATATATATATATATATATATATGAATTTTCCCATCATTTTTAATACCTCAAGGTGATATGAAACACTTTTAGCAATTGTAGGAGTGTAATTTTATTAGCAATGATGTGGAAACTATTTCTCTTCTCCTTCTTATTTGAGCCTAGAGGATAACACTATTTTAATTAGTTCTAAATTATGTTGTAACCTTTGTGATAAATGTATTTTGTTGAACACATTCAAAATGAATAAATTTTATTTAAGTAAGCGCTTTTCACTTTATATTTTTGAGTTTAACTTTCTTTATTTCTATAATTTGAATTATTTCAAGTTGTAATTATAATTCATAACCATGTATGTAAAATATAGATTAAAATAATTGACAAGGTCGTATCATATCTCAAGATTCCCACGAAAAGGATATACTTCATCGAGGTCTCTATTTTTAAGAATAGTACCATTCATGTTATAGATCCAAAAGTTAATATTTCCATGCATCACATGGGAAAAGATTTTTTTGCCAATCGGTGAAGTCCACCAATCTCTCTACTCAAAAGGCTATTTCTATATACTAAATCACTTATGTTCTAATTAAAATGCAATGAAGTTCCTAAAAAAATTAGAAAAAGTTTAATTTTTCCCCAAGAAAAGCAAAAAGCAGTTTGCTTTTTACATGCTTTTACTTTTGAGTTTAGTTTTAGTTGTTCTTAAGTTTAGGAAAAGCTATTAAAGAAAATAAAACAAAATATTTGTATCAACACAAAAGCATTTGATTTTTAGCTCTATTTTTATGATTTGAGTGTTTTATTGTTAGATGAAGCCATCTATTTATTAGAGGAAATTGTAAGTGTTTTCATATCAAACACATTCAGAGAGATTGTATTGAGCCGAAGCTCTGAGAAGGAAGGAGAAATATATGCATAGAAGTGTTGATCTGAGTTTGCAATAATATGTTTTATTTACAATTCTTTATTTTATTTCTACTAGTTGTTATTTTATGTGCCTAATTTCTACAAATTGGTATCAGAGCATGGATTTTTTCAGCATGTTTCTAATTGACAACAAGTTATGGCTTCTATATCCGGTCTGCAGACACCACAATTTACAAGAAATAATTACAAGTATTGGTCATTAACCATGAAGGCACTATTTAGATCCCAAGATGTGTGGGAAATCATAGAGAATGGGTACGTAGAGCCCACAAATGCAAAAACATACAATACACCCTCACATGTAGAGAAAGACACTTTGAAGGAATTAGAAAGAAATATGGAAAAGATATTTTCTTCATTCATCAAGACATGCATGAAATCATCCTACCCAGAGTGGAAGTAGCCTGTAAAACACAAATTACATGAGAGACTCTCCAAGTTGCATATAAAGGTAAAGAGAAAGTAAAAACTCCCAAGCTATAGTTACTTCGTAGATATTTTGAAAATATGTCAATGAAATATTTAGATCATATAGAATCATTATTTACTTTTGTATTTGGTTTAGTCAATCAAATCAAATCTCATGGTGAAACTATTGAGGATAGAAGGATGATTGAAAATTTACTTAGAAGTTTTCCTACAAAATTTGATCCTTTGGTAGTTGCTATTGAAGAAACTAAGGATCTAACTTAGTTTTCAAAAGATAGTTGCATGCATCACTAATAAATCATGAAAAAGGTTGAGTAGATCACATGTAGTTCTAGATCAAGATTTATCATCACAGGTATCAAGAAATCACGGAAGACTAAGAGGAAATTTCAGCCCTAGAGGTAGAGGAAGTGGTTCATCTAGACGATGTAGCATCGATCCATCAAACTCAAGTGGAAGAGGACATAGTCAAGAGCACAATCATAATAATTTTTTAGGTTAGAGACAAGATAAATCACATGTGCAGTGTCACTATTGCAAGAGATATGGGCACTATGCTTTTGAATGCAAGAAAAAGTAGTATGATCAGAACAAGTAGAATCAAAATCAAGTTGGAATCTCTACTCCAAGATCCATGTTTATTGCATGCACAAACATTGCCGAAGAATCTTCTATTGAGTGTAATCTATCCCAAGAGAGTCCTAGTGATGTGTGGTATTTGGATTTTGGTTGTAGTAATCACATGTCAGGTAACTTAGATTTATTTTCTAATTTGGATGAGTCAATAAAGTTAGAATTTACCCTTGGGAATAATAATATAGTGACTATAAAAGGAAAAGGAACAATCAACATTCTAAATAAAAGGGGGAGTAGAATATTATGTAGGATGTTTATTATGTTGCAGGTTTGAAGCACAATCTTATGAGCATTGGTCAATTGGTACAAAAGGGATACAAATTTTACATTGAAGAAAATGAATGTGTGATCGTGGATAAAGCGCCAAGAACATATGTGATTGCTAAAGTGAATATTACAAGCAACATATTCTTTCCTTTGAAGATTATACCATCCACATCCGGAGCTCATACTATAGATCACTCCAAAGCTAAGGAGATTGAATTAGCTTTTCAATCAATTGAAAAAGATGAATCGTGGCTATGACATCTTAGGTTTTGTTATTTAAACTTTAGTGGTTTGAATTTATTACATATAAAAAATATGGTGAAATGTTTACCTTTGATTCAGAAACCAGATAGAGTTTGTGAAGGTTTTATTTTGGGGAAGCAACACAAAGAGTCCTTCCTAGTTGGAAAAACAAGAAGAACAAGTGCACCACTTGAAATTGTACACTTATATATATGTGGACCAATGTAAAAAACTTCTATTGAAGGTTATTCATATTTTATGACATTCATTGATGACTATACAAGGAAGACATGAGTGTACTTTTTGAGACAAAAATTGGATGCTTTTTATATATTTAAGGAGTTTGGGGCTTTAGTGGAAAAAAAAAGTTGGTACTACATCAAAGTTTTGAAGATAGACAGAGGAAGTGAGTATGTTTCCAATGCTTTTCTAAATTTTTGTAAATATCATGGTATACACAAGCAATTTACTTCTAGGTATACATCGTAGCAGAATGGTGTGGTAGAGAGAAATAATAGAACCATAATGGATATGGTGAGAAGTATGATGAAGGAAAAGAATCTTTTCAAATTAGTATTAGGTAGAGGCAAAAGTAACAAATGTTGGTTACATCATAAACAAGTTTCCAACAAAAATTATTCAAAACATGGTTCCTCAACAAGCTTGGACTAAGAGAAAACATAGTGGTTCTCATTTTAGAGTGTTTCGTTGTGTGGGATATGCACATGTGCTTAATGAGCTAATAAATAAGTTAGACAACAAAGGATAAAAATGCATATTTGTTGGATAATTTGGGAATACAAAATCTTACAAGTTGTTCAATATAGTTACAGTAAAGGTCATAATCAATAGATATGTATAGGATTTTGAAAATGAAGCATGCGATCGAAGTATTGAGAAAATAGTTAGTATAGCAACAATTATTCCTCATGATGATATAACAGATAAGAAAAATGGAGCATCAACGTATTGTATCTTCTTGGAATCTTGGACATGCACCACAAGTTGTAGCAAAAAGTACACCTCCATCTATATCTAGGAGATCTCCAAGATTTCGGGCATCTTTAACTATCCAAAGTAGATACCATAAAGAACACTAGAAGATACTCCTTCAATACAAAACAATCCATCATCAGATAGCCCTTTGCAGTGGAAAACAAGGAGTCTTAGTGATATTTATAATGTTGATACAACTAATGCTTTTTTTTGTTTTTTGCATTGTTTTCTCAAGATGCATATGTAGTATACTTTGAAGAAGCTATAAAAATGCATTTTTATTCAAGCCATGGATTATGAGATAGATGCCATAGAGAAGAACCAGATATGATAATTGGTAGATCTTCCGAAGGAAAGGACGTGATAGGAGTGAAGTGGGTCTAGAAGACCAAATATCATTGATGGTAAAATATAGAAATATAAAGCAAGGTTGGTTTCGAGAGGTTTTTCATAGTAATATGGAGTAGAGTACAACAAGACATTTTTACTTGTAGAACGTTTGGAAACAAGTAAGAATGGTTTTAGCAATTGAAGCTCAAAAAAATGGCTTATTTATTAGATGGATGTAAAATTAGCATTCTTGAAATGATTCATGTATTTTTCAGCCACAAGGCTAGATATTATGTATGGTGTGAGCCTCATCTCAAGGTTCATGGAATCTCTAAAAGATTCACATTGGAAAGCTAGAAAAAGGATTTTGAGGTATGTATGTGGAACTAAGAATCATGGAATTTTTATTCAACATTAGATGAGTTCAAACTCATAGGTTACACAGAGAGTGGCAGTGCAAGAATTATTGAAGACAAAAAGAGCACATATGGCTATTTTTTCACTTTGGAACAGGTGTAGTTTCATGGGCATCGAAGAATTATCCCATAGTCACACTATCTTTAGTAGAAGTAGAGTATGTAGCAATAACATGAGCAACATGTCTCGATGTTTGGATGAGAAGAGTGTTGAAAGATTTGACGTAGAATGAAGAGGATGCTACACAAATTTTTGTGACAACAATTCAATAATAGCAATGTCAAAAATCATGTTTTTCATAAGAGGAGAAAGCACATAGACAAGAGGTATAACTTCATCAGGGATTTGGTTAAAAACATGGAAATTTGTCTTGAATTTTGCAGAATTTTGCAGATTTCTTTATGAAAGCTTTGGGAAATTATTTTTTTCAGTATTTGAGAACTTGTTTGGGAGTTTGTGATCCTGAATATGTTAGATCTATAAGTGCACACTCAGGTCCAAAAAAATTAAATCTTGAAGGTCAAAATTAATGGGGAGTGTTAGAAAAAAATTAATTTTTCCCCAAGAAAAACAAAAATAGTTTTCTTTTTACATGCTTTTACTTTTGAGTTTAGTTTTAGTTGTTCTTAAGTTTAGGAAAAGCTATTAAAGAAAATAAATCAAAATATTTGTATTGCATAAAAGCATGTGATTTTCAACTCTATTTTTATGAGTTGAGTGTTTTATTTTTAGATAAAGCCATCTATTTATTAGAGGAAATTGTAAGAGTTTTGAGATATCAAACACATTCAGAGAGATTGTATTGAGCCAAAGCTCGAGAGGGAAGGATAAATATCTCTTAGAAGTGTTGATATGAGTTTGCAATAATATGTTTTATTTACAATTCTTTATTTTATTTGTGCTAGTTGTTATTTTATGTTCCTAATTTCTACAAAATTTGAATATCGTCTAATATTTCTTACAGGTTTTGAGAGTGGATGTACAGAGATCCTATCACTAATGTTTTTTGAAGATTGTGTTTCAAGTAATGTCTGTGGAAGTTTGGATACCAAAGAAAAGGCTAAGAAACCTACTAAGGAATCCTCAAATTGATTGGCGTATGCTTTGTACCATGAGAAAGATAGTTTAGTTGCAACTTATTTGTCTCTTGACAAAGAAAATCTAAGTAGTCTTTGGAGGACTCAAATATTAGGGCGAGATGCAACAAATTTTAGGATATAGTTAGATAAGCGAAGGTGTAATGGTTAAATGGAGCCCTTAACCAGCTTGTTTTTTTTATCCAAATTTAGGGATATATGGTATACAACAAAAGAGATGTATGTGAGAGAGGATTTTAAGTTTCTTTTTTAAAATGTAAGGAAGAAAATGAAAATGGAAAGGAAAGGAAGAGATGGGTAAGTACCCTTAACTACAGGTGATTGAAATGGAATTACAAAATAAGTAAGTGGGGAAAGAACTTAAGAGATTTTTGGTTCCCTTTGGATTCGATAAATGGCACAAGATATGAGAAAATGGGAAACGTTGATCTAGAATCGATTCATTAATAGGAAATTGTTTTTATGAATCCCTTTGAAATTGCATTTATATACAAAAGCCTCATCATGATTTCAACTATGAGAATGACTTCCGATCACTTCTATTAAGGGGGTAAAAATCATATTCATATGTGCTTCGATCTCTTCCCATGTCTTCTAAGATAGGATGTGTGTTTTTTCCATTTTTTTATTATCAGTCATTTAATCAATGATGTATGTTTTTTTCAATGTTTTTAAAAAGGAAACATGTTCGAATATTGAATAATATGAAGAAAAATTATATATTATTAAAAGGAAACATGTCGGATATTAAATAATATAAAGAAAATATTCCGATAAAAAAATAATTTTTATCACTCATCAAGTAGTTAACCAGTCTCTTACATAGAGTGGAAAACAACATATTAAAACTCTAATTTTGAGGAAAACCCCAAAAAATTGTTCCTATAAATGGAGGTTTGTCCTAAGTGATGCTCTAACCCTAGGGTGATACTTGTAGGTAGTGTCTATGCTCATGGAAATGGAATGATGCGCAATGGCCTTGGTGTTTTAGGGGTCAATGGCTTGACAGATGTTGTTAGTCGTCCAACGGTTGCAGCAAGAGTAATTTCCCTTGTTTCTTATGTGAATCGGTTGGGTGTTGTTCGGGGTTTTGGGGGAGTTGGTTCGATGTTCCCTCTATTTATGCATGGCCTCAACCTCTCTCCAATGGTGTGACCCTACAAAATGTTGTGAATGACATCTTAGGAAACGATGAGTTCATCCCTATTTTAAGAAGATCTAATGGGTGAAAACAAATCTATGTGGTAGTTAGTAGATCCTCTTCTTGGAATCCTAGAAAACCTTTAACATTTGCAAAGAAATCTCCTATTGTTTGTTTTGGCGCCGATGTTCTCAAATTTTTGGCTTACTTAAAAATAAATAGACTTATATGTAAATTCAACAATTTTTGTCCTCGTCTTCCAACTCTACATGATTAGATTTATACTTGTTGGAGGCCTCTCATGACAGGTAAATTGGATATTTACCATACATCTAGAGGTTTCTTCATTGTTTTTTTTTGCTAAAACCTCTAATAAAGATCTTATTTTTGAAATTTTTGGGATATTCAATCTCACTTTTTTGTTATGAAGTCGTGGATCCCTTTGTTTAATCCTATGACCAAAACTTTCCATGTCAAACTTGTTTGCATTTGATTTCCTTATTTTCCTCTTCATTTTTAGAGTGAGGAATGCTAAATTTCAATCGGGAATGCCTTGGGTAAATGCTTGGCTATTGACCCAAAGATGACCTTATATGACTATACCACATATGCCTACATATTGGTTGATATGAATATTTCTATTGATTTTCTTGCTTCTATTGAGCTCAAAGTGGAGGACAGAATCTGGACTCAAAATTTAGACTATGAAGGGTTTCTCTTCAGATGTTGAACGTATTTTTCTCTTACTCACTTAGTTCTAATTATAAGGTTTTGAGAAAAATTATTAAGAATAGAAATTCTTGGTGGAAGAATTCAGATCTTAGTCACTTGATTGTTAAAGGTCCCTTAGATAGTAATTCACAGGAGGATTCAGAAATCGAGGATGATTTATTTTCTAAGAATGAAGATACAACTCATGCTTCTTCTCCTATGGAAAAGGGTTCGCTTGCACAGGTACCACTTCACATCATCTTGCTTCAACGAAGCATCAAATTCATGTGGATACGGAGAACATTGAAACCATCATATCGGTTCACAATAATGAAAATGAAAATATGAACATAGGTGATGGTTGGACTACTATGTGTAAAAAGAAGAAAGGTAAAAATTTAAATGTGATGTGAATCCAGCTGCAAGAGGTTGAAATACCTCCAAAAACACACATAAACAGCTTTGCAAATAAAACCAGGAGTTTCAAAATATCTTACTTCTCATTACGGAATTCACTGTGATCTATTACATCATTACAATTCTCCTTTTATTTCAAGACTACTCTAAAACCCTAAAATGCCAAAACCCTAAAATGCCAAAAAACCCTAAAATGCAAAACAACTTGGATTGACCCCAAAATTTGTGTGCCAAATATGCATTCATAAATTAGGGTTCACGTGAAATTTGGACTTATTCTGACAAGCAAAACAAAAGTTATTAAAGTTTTAAGACCTAGTCAAAAGCGGAAAAAACATTCGGAGCCAATTTTAGGCCACTAGATGATGGAATTCGAGCCCGAAAACATGTCAAAATGAGCATAACCTTTTAGGCAAGTTGATTTGAGCATAGTAATAATGTATATCTACCACCCTGTAAAATTTTAGGACGATCCAATGGTCGGATCAAAAGTTATGGCCTCTGCAAGTTATGCTTCCACATCATTCTCTCCTGGTTGAAAAGAATTCAGCTCCTGCGAATTCTGTTGATGGAACTCATCTAATTTTGTGCTGTCAATTTTCCTCAACTCTCACTCAAGAATCCAAGTGTTTTCTTGTTGCTGCAAACCTTCCCACTATACCAAATATCTGTTGTAGCTCCCATGTCTAGTAGTGATTGTCTTTTGGTCCAAGACACGCATTACCCTCTCCTTTTTCCCCTTCAGCATCTATTTCTTCCAGTTTATTTCTTCCTCCTCTGCAACATTTTCATCATGACTTGGAAACTTATATAAATCGAAACATTAAAAGCGATGAGATAGCAAAGTTTTCAGGTAGCTCCCTTGTAGGCATTATCACTCATTTTCTTCAGAATCCTACATGGCCCAATCTTCTTATACTTGAGTTTATTATATGTTCCCTTTAGAAACCTCTCTTTTCTAAGATGAACCATCACCATATCTCCTTCTTCAAATACACTTACTCTCCTATTGGCATCTGCAGCTATTTTATATTGTGCATTACTCACTTTCAACTTTTCCCTCACTTCATCTTGTAGCTATAGAATGTGTTCTGCAAATGCTTCTACATCATCACTAGTTTCATCTTCACCTGGTAGAACAATTAGATCAAGGACCCCCTTCGGATTCCTACCATATACAATATGGAAAGGAGACCTCCCTGTTGACCTATTTATCGAGCTATTATATGCAAACTCAAGCTTGAGGTAAAGCTAAGTCCCATTGTTTTGGCTTTTCTCCAACTATACAATGTAGGAGATTTCCCAAGCTTTTGTTCACTACTTCCGTCTGCCCATCAGTTTGGGGGTGATATGCACTACTAAACTGTAGTTGTGTCCCCAATTTCTTCCACAGAGTCCTCCAAAAGTGACTCAAAAACTTTGTGTCCCGATCTGAAGTGATCGTTCTTGGAATTCCATGCAATCTAACCACTTCTGAAAAAAACAAATCTACAATTCTGGAAGCATCATTAGTTTTTTACAAGAAATAAAATGTGCCATCTTAGAGAATCTATCAACCACAACAAAGATAGAATCATTCCCTCATTGTGTGTTAGGAAGCCCTAACACAAAATCCATACTCAAATCAACCCATGGCCCTGTAGGGATAGGCAATGGCATATACAACCCAGTATTCTATGCATGACCCTTAGCCATTTGACACACTCTACATCTTGCTACAACCCTACTTATGTCCCTCTTTACCTTTGGCCAATAATACTTTTCTACGACAAGAGAAATTGTCTTACTTATACCAAAGTGTCCAGCCAACCCCCCACTATGCAATTCTCTTATAATATTTCTCTCATTGAACCAGTGAGGATGCACAATTATTTCCCCTAAACAAATAACCATCTGTATCAAATAATCAAAAGAATCACTACCTCGTAGGCTCCTTAAGCTTTCGACAACATCACCAAAATCGGGATCACCTTTCATAATATTCCTTAACTACCTCAAACCCTAGGACTTTATTTTCCATTGTTGTCAAAAAGCTACACGCCTACTCAAGGCATCAACAACTTGATTCTGCTTACCAGACTTATGCTTTAAAACAAAAGTATATTCTTGCAAAAATGAAACCCATTTTGCATGCCTACTATTTAGTTTCTTTTATGTGTTTACATACCTCAAGGCTTCATGGTCAGTGAAGAGTAAAAATTCCTTTGCTACCAAGTAATGTCTCCAGTTCCTTAATGCCTGAACAATAGCGTAAAATTCCACATCATAAGTAGAATATTTCCTCCTGACTTCATTTAGCTTTTCACTAAAGAATTCCATTGGTCATCCTTCTTGACTCAACACAGCTCCAATCCCAACATGTGAGGCATCATAGTCAACCTCAAAGACCTTGCTAAAATCTAGCAATACCAAAACAGGTGCTTCTGACACTTTCTTCTTCAAAATTCAAAACTATCTGTTGCTGCCTTGGTCCATACAAACTCCCTCCCTTTTGTACACTCTGTTATGGGTGCAACAATGCTACTGAAATTCTGATGAACTTCCTATAAAAAGTTTCCAATCCATGAAAACTATGAACCTCTGTCACATTCCTTAGAATAGCCATTCCAAAATTTCCTTTACTTTTTCCTCATCCATCCTCACTCCATCCTCTAATATGAAAAATCCAAAAAAAAAAAAACTCTTGAAGAAATCTACACTTCTTTAATTTTGCATATAGACTCTCTTTACGTAACAAGTCTAACACCAATTTCAGATGTAACAAGTGTTCTTCCACTGTCTTACTGAATATCAAAATATCATCAAAATAGACAACAACAAACTTACCATTGTATTCTCGGAGTACTCTATTCATCAACCTCATGAATGTACTGGGTGCATTAGATAGCCCAAATGGCATCACCATCCACTCGTATAATCCATCTTTTGTTTTAAAAGTAGTTTTCCATTCATCCCCTTCACGGATTCGGATTTGGTAGTAACCACTCCGTAGGTCAATCTTGCTAAAATATCGGGCTCCCGCTAGCACATCCATCATATCATCTAATCATGGAATTGGAAACCGATACTTAATTGTGATCTTGTTTATGGCTCTATTGTCTACACACATTCTCCAGTCTCCATCTTTTTTGGGAGTCAATAACGCTGGAGTTGCACATGGACTCATGCTTTCTCTCACTAACCCTTTATGTATTAGATCTATCACTTGTCTGTTCAACTCTTCACTCTATGTCGGACTCATCCGATAGGCTTCCTGGTTTGGAAGGGCCGATCCTATGGGATCAAATCAATATGGTGTTGAATATCTGCTTTGGGGTAACCCATCGGTAGCTCATACGGTATGACATCTTTGTATTCTTTTAGTATCTTTTTTGCTCTACAATAGGTATATTAAAGTCTTCTTTCTCCAACTTCTTTGACATTAGTGCATAACAACATCTAGCTTCTTCCATTTATATAACAAACTCTTTTATAGCCAATAATCCCTCACTCTTCTCTTCTTCCTTGAAGGGTAACAAGACCACCTTTACACCATCCTTCCAAAAGGTATATGTATTTTTCCCTCCATCATGTGTAACCTTTCTATCATATTGCCAAGGCCTACCCAATAATATATGACATGCACCCATTGGGATAACATCACACCACACCTCATCCCTATAGGTATTCCCAATTGACAACTTTATAAGGCATCTTTTATCTATGGTTACTTCATTTCCTTTCTTGAACCATGATATACGATAGGGATATGGGTGCTTGTCACAACTCAGATTTAGTTTATCAACCATTACAGTTGAAACCATATTTTCACAACTACCACCATCAATAATAATTTTACATACCTTTCCTCCAGAGGTGCATCTTGTTCGAAATATATTTGTTTGAAGCCACGAATCAGCTCCAGCAACATCACGTTCTTTCTCCTTCCTTGGGACAATCATCGTCCTCCTTATCATGAGGGTTTCACCCAAGTCTGCAGTAACCTCCATTTCTTCTTCCTCTTTAGCTTCAACCAGATTTACTCATGGTTTTCTCCTTGCCATCTATCTTGTGTAGGATAGTACGGACACTCAAAAGCTCTATGCCCCTCTTCACCACATCTATAACATGTATATTGCCTTTGGGGGCTATTCCAGCCCCATCCTCCATTATAACCTCTTCCCCTCTGAAACCCCCTACCTCTTTGGTAGTTACCATGGCTTTGACCGAGAATCTTCATGCCCTTACGTATTAGAGGATTCACCTTTTATAGATTCAAATCTACCCCTGCCTCTCATTGGAGATGATGATGGACCTCTCTTCACACCTCTTCTAAAATTATTCCTCTTGTTATTTTCTTCTGCATTTAATGCAAGTTGATAAGCATCATCTAGGCTATGGATCCGGAGCATACTCAACTCATCTTGTATGGTGTAACTCAACCCATTTATATACCATTGTAGCCTTTTGTTCTTCAAACTCTCCTGTTCCACCCTGATTGAAAACTTGTAAAATTCATTAGTATACTCCTCAATGATTTGAGATCCTTCGCCTTAGGTTTTGGAACCTTGAAAGAGTTCTCGAGCATAATCTACAGGAAGAAACTTTTCTTTCAGCTTCTTTACCATTTTATTCTAGTTTTGGATCTTGCCCTTTCCATTCCTTTGTCTTTCATTTTGTAGGTGATCCCACCAGATCAATGCATGTCTAGCTAACTTAGTGCATGCAAACTTAACCTTCTTCTCCTCTGAAAGGGTTTTCCACTCAAAGAATTTTTCCATGCGATTTAACCAGTCAATCAACTCCTCTGGTCGTAACCCTCCACCATAATCAAGAACATTAATCTTGATGTCGTCATTCTTTCCCTCTAAAGCCTTGATCAATCTCTCCTCAAATGGTCTCTCATTCAAGGTTTCTTCATCTCTCTCATTTTCTTCTTCATCTCCTCCTTCATTCATTAATGGAGGCTCTTCTTCAATATCACTATCTAGGTTTGCATCCCCATTTGCATGTCTCCTTCTAAGGCGGGTAACTTCCCCCGTGAGCTCAAGCAACTTGTCTCTGTAGCTCCTGCATATGCCTATTCATCTGGGCATAACCTCCCCTCCCACGTCTAGCCATGGTTATATAAAATAGAGGTAAAAACTACACATAAAAATGTAATATGTTACCTTAACTATTTCCACAAGATCAAAATCCTGCTCTGATACCAATTGATGTGAATCCAGTTGCAAGAGGTTGAAATACCTCCAAAAACACACATAAATAGCTTTGCAAATAAAACCAAGAGTTTCAAAATAGCTTACTTCTCATTCTAGAATTCACACTGATCTATTACATCATTACAATTCTCCTTTTATTTCAAGACTACTCTAAAACCCTAAAATGCCAAAAACCCTAAAATGCCAAAAAACCCTAAAATGCAAAACAACTCGGATTGACCCCAAAATTTGTGTGCCAAATATGCATTCATAAATTAGGGCTCACGCAAAATTTGGACTTATTCTAACAAGCACAACAAAAGTTATTAAAGTTCTAAGACCTAGTCAAAAGCGGAAAAAACATTCGGAGCCAATTTTAGGCCACTAGATGACGGAATCCGAGCCCGAAAATGTGCCAAAATGAGCACAACCTTGCAAGCAAAGTTGACCCCAGCATAGTACTAATGTATATCTACCACCCTGTAAAATTTCAGGACGATCCAATGGTCGGATCAAAAGTTATGGCCTCTGCAAGTTATGCTCCCGCATCAAAATGATGCCCTTAAGATGCATTTAAGATCCCATGGGAAGGTGTCTCATGGATAAGCTTTTTGTATGTTTACTTTTGATTCTTATTGTGGTGTTTCTCTATTTGTATCTTTGTTGTACCATTTGGAAGAGGTTGGACCTATTTGTTCCTCATTGATATATCTTTTTCTCCACTTGATTATGTTGTAACGGGGTAGGGTCCCCTCAACCCATTTTTACCATTAATAAAAAGACTAGTACAATAATTTTGATATATTCTATATTCTTGTTTATTGGTGTGTTTTGCATTGGAATTTAAGGAGACAGGTAAATTAAGAGTACGATTATTTTTAAAATGCTATTAAAGAAAAAAATATTATTGGTACTTATGTAATTTACAATGATAATTAAAAAGGTAGTGAACTGCAATAATTTAATATGAAAATAGAAATGACTGACCTTAAATTCAACACTCATTGTTTGATCCTTATATAGTTTAGTTAAATTGAGATTATCTATCACTAATAAATAAAACATTTATAGTTAAAACAAAAAATTCACTACTCAATTTAGAGTCAGTGATAAACCAAAATATGTGACTAATCCTATATACCTCCAAATCAATGGCTTGTCAGATATATATAATTCAAATATTATAACTAAGATGTTTATTTTTGCTTTTTGCTTAAATTGTTTTGGAAAATCCTGCTATTACCAAACTCACAAAACATTCACGTGGGAACACTCATCTGCTGGTGATGCAGAGAAAATAATGAAGCAACTCTGATGGTATCAACGACTAGTCTGTATAAAGAAAAATGCTAAAATACTGCCAACATTGTAAAGTGATATTATAAGAATGTATCTGACAACATTCTACAATATGAAACAAAAGATTGAGGCAGATAGAATCACATCATATCATAAGTATTCCTAGTGAAAATGCATCTGTCATCTTCCTCAATTTTGAAGACGCCATCGTTTTACAAACTGACAATACCTGCCCTTTTACATGGATGGAGTCTTATTCAAGCATACTATCAGCACAAAAAAATTAAAATAATTCAACGTGTTAAATTATTTGTAGTGTTCCATCGGCCAGATGAGAAATTATTTAATTGAAAAAGGCCTTTGAATCATGGAAGTGTGGATGTATGTCACAATGGATGTCGCTGGTTCTCATAACTTATATATATATATATATATATATATATTTTCAAACAATAATTTTGTATAGTTTAGTTTGGGTTGGGCTGGTTTATGTTAATACAAAATATTAGTATATTTAATTTTTATATAAATTACTTAAATTAATCTATTTACATATTTAATTTTTCCTCTCTTTTTTATAAATTTTTAATATTTACATTTAAAAACCAAAAAGTGAAATAAAATAAATAATTTTTTTCTCTACAATACATTTTTGATTATTTTTATTACTACAAAATTTACATTATTCATAAATATTTTATTATTATCCTAATCGGTATTATAAATTCTTTTAGCCATTACAAAGTGTTGTACTCGGAATTCTTTTCAAAGTTTTCACTTCCTATTAATTGCTTCCAAAATTTTGGTATTATATGAAGTATTCTCAAATACAAAAAATAGTCACAAATTACTTTAAAGCCTTTGTGTACAAAAATAATGTACATAAGTTGGTTAGTTGATTAGCAATGAATTGTATGTTTTAATACTTCATTTCCCTTATAATCATTGGCTCTTTGTTAGGAGTTAAATTTGAAGGTCACTTATGTATGTTTAATATTGTTAGGGAATAAGAATTTTCTAATATATTCATTCAAAATTGAAATTAATTATTTATACAATATAAATAATATTATTTTATGTTTATTTAAATATTCTTAACATATATTTATGTATAATTTTTTTGAGATGTAAATTAGGGTTTTTAGGTCCCTTTCACACTTATATTAACATGTCAAAATAATACATTACAAAAACATAATAGACCATAATGGTCATGAACGATGGAGCTACTACTCAATGTGTCATATATCTCAGAAACCAATATAGACATGCCTAGTATGTAATTGAGCCACCAAATCGGACACTAAATTCCTAACAATCATATATAGTTAGTGATGCAGGAGCTTAACTTCCAAAGATCATAACTTTTGATTGACCATCAAATCGTCTTAAAATTTTCAAGATGTTAGATCTTGAATATTAATATCCCATAGAAAACATTTTCATAAAATTTGGGTCCCATTACAACATATTTACATGGCCAAATCCTGCATTTAGTGGTCTACAATTGGCTTACAATTTTTTTATTTTCCTAGAACATAAAATTTTAATATCTTTTTCTCTGCTTTATAGAATAAGAATATATTTAGCATAAGCTTTCATGTATGAAGTCATGTTATTATGCAAAATTTGGGGCCCATCCGAGACCTTTTACTTTTTAGTATTTTTTTGTGTATTAGGTTTTTTTAGCATTTTAGGGTTTTTCTTAGAAATAGTTTGAAATAAATTGGAGATTGTAATTTTTACAAGACCAATGTAGATTGACAAATGATAAGGAAAATTTATTGAAGCTTCTAGTTTTTTTCAAATGTTTTGTGTATTTGTATTTTTGAGGCATTTCAACCTCTTGTAGGTGGTTCCACATCGATTAGTATTAGAAAAAGATTTTGATTTTAAAGAAATAGTGTAGGTAATATCTATTATCTATCTATGTGATTTATTACCACTATTTTATATGATCATGGCTAGACACAAGAGATGAGGTCATGCCCGGATGACTAGGCATATACAAGAGCTATAAAGATAATTTGTTGAGCTCGGTGAAGAATTTATCCACCTTAGAAAAAGAAATTAAAATGTTTATGTAGACCTAGATTGTGATATTGAATAATTACCTCCATTAAGTAAAAGAGGCAATGAAGAATAAAATGTTGGCATCAAGATTTATGTTCTTGATTATAGTTCCACTCCCTCCCTCCCTCCCTCCCTCCCTCCCTCTCTCTCTCTCTCTCTCTCTCTCCTCTCCCTCTCTCTCTCTCTCTCTCTCCCTCCCTCCCTCCCTCTCAAATATTTGGAGGGAAAAATTGATGGCATCAAGATTTATGTTCTTGATTATAGTGGAGAGTTACAACAAGAGGATTTTATAGACTAGTTGAATTGCATGGAAAAATTCTTTGAGTGGAAAACACTTTCAGAGGAGAAGAAGGTTAAGTTTTCATGCACTAAGTTGGCTAGACATGCATTGAGTTGGTGGGATCACCTAAAAATGAAAGATAAAGAAAAGGAAAAGAAAAGATTCGAAAATGGAATAAAATGTTGAAGAAATTGAAATAAAAATTTCTTCTTGTAGAATATGCCCAAACATTATTTCAAAGGTTTCAAAACATAAGATAGAAGGATCTTAGCATCAAAGAGTATACCAATGAATTTTACAAGCTATCAATCAGGGTGGAATAGGGAGAGTATAATGAAGAAAAGGATATAACGTATGTAAATTGGTTGAGTTATAGCATACAAGTTGAATTGTTAATGGTTTGTATCCGTAGCTTGAATAATTCTTATAAACTTACATTGAAAAAAGAAAAAAAGAACAAAAAAGGAGTAATTTTACAAGAACGGTGAATAGAGGAGCATCCTCATCTCCAATGAGAGGGAGATTTATATTTAATTCCTTAAAAGGTGAATTGTCTAACATAGAATGCCATAAAGAATATAGTCAAGGCCGCGGTATCTACCAAAGAGGTAGTGGGTTTTAGAGAGGGATAGGATATGGTGTAAGATGGGGTTTGAATATTCACCAAAGGTAGTATAATTGTTACCGATTTAGTGAAGAAGGGCACAAATATTTTATGTGTCCGCACTATCCTACATATCATAGATGAAAAGTGAAACAACCATGAGTAAACCTAATTGATGTTGAAGAAGAAGAGGAAATGTAGGTTTCTATCAACTTGGATGAAAATATCATGATAAGTAGGATAACAAGCATCTCTAGGAAGGAGAATGAACAATATGGTACCAATGGTGATTCTTAGCTGAAAAAAACATCTTTTGAACAAGATGCATACCTCTAGAGGGAAGGTATGTGAAATAATTAGTGATTGTGGTAGTTATGAAAATATGGTCTCAACTATGATAGTTTGTAAACTCATTCTAAAATATGCGAAGCACTCATATCCTTATCACATATCATGTTTCAAGGAAGGGAATAAGGTGACCATATATAATATATTCCTAATAAAAGTTTCAATCGGTTAAACCTAAATGGGAGAGGTGTGGTGTGATGTTATGAACATGGATATGTCATATATTACAAGGAGGCCTTGAAAATATGATAGAAATATTACACATGATGGAGGGAATAATACTTATACTTTTTACGGAAGGTGCTGTTAAAATGTGGTCTTGTTACCCTTCAAGGAAGAAGAGAAGAGTCATCTCTTATTGGATAAAAATAAGTTTGATGGAGAAATGGAAAAGATTGGTTAGTGCTATGCATTGATTGAAATTAAGTGGAAACATAATCCTTTGGTATACCCGATGCGGTAGTATAGGTACTAAAATAATACGCATATGCCATACTAGATGAACTACTATATGGGTTACCACTGAGGAGGTGTAGTGACCACTCCTCTTCAAAAATATTTCATTATGATGATATTACTATTAGATTGATACTTAGATGTTTTGATAACAATATCATGATCAGTAGATATTAGAATATGAGGATATTTTGACTATTGATATGTTATGATTTACATTTTGGTTATGATGTCCTAGATGACGATGATCATGGAATATATATATATATATATATATATATATATATATATATCCATGTTAGGAATAATATTAGATATTGTGAACATTATTATTATGAGTGTTGACTCCTAGAATCAAGGAGATCAAACTCTATATATGTAACCTCTACCTGTGAATAATATATCCCAAATCATTTGAATCTATAATATCATTATTCGGTGTATTTTCTCTGTGCAAAACTGGTTGATTGCTATGATTTGGTATCAGAGCAGGTTGATGGTCTGATGGGAGAGATGGAAGATCCACCATGATAAAGGAAGGAGGAAAATTTTCATGGATCCGGTTGTTCCAAAGCTCTGCGTATTTCCTATATCTTTCTCATTTCATGTTCACTACAGTCATAATTCCCAATAAGGAAACGCATAAATGATTTGAAAAGGGAATATTGTTTAGAATCATTGTATATTGAGATCTGGGCGATACTGTTATATTATTGCCATTTCTGTTTCATTTGATTTGGTTTGGAGACTACACGTTTTGGCTATTTAGTTATTATCACCATTCTTATTTTCATAGCCGTGTATTTATACTTAGCTGTCAAGATCAAAAGGGGGACTGCTCAAGCCATTGCCACGCACAGATCTACCATTCGTGCTCCTGATTGACAAGTTTGTGTTTGCATGCATTGTTAATGGTCTGCATGTTGATCTACTGCATTCAAATCTAGTATGTGATCTTCATAAGTGGAGCCGCTTCTATCTTACAAGCTCAGAGATCTACTTTGTTGGCTTTGCACAGCATGATCACCTTCAACTTGAACTACAAATCAACACTCAGGCCAGCTTTGAGGAACGAAAGTGAATACAAAATGCCATATCTTATCTCTGCGATTTGAGGAGAATATATGTGCGCAACAGATTAAATAGCAACAGATTAATGATGATGGCACTGAATTTCACATGTCTGCATACATCTCCAAGCAGTAGTCGTCTGATTTAGAAACTCAAAAAGGGAAATGGTAAAGAGTAGGAAACGTACCATATTTCCTTCATTCGGCCTCCCTACACGTATTTTTCCATGTCTCCTCCTGCGGGCTGTATATTTGCTAATTCCCTCTTGCCATCACGTCGACTCACAATAAATCAATCTTCCACCGAAAAATAGGTGCACGTAGATCTCTCATTGCCAGGTGTAATGAAAATGTTAGATTGACTCGGGTGTGTGATTAAAATACAATCATATATGTTGCAGGTCGGTTATATAGTTTTAAGTGTTACTTTGTTTATAATGCATCTAAATAAGTTCTTACGTGAGGTCTATAGTGTTCATGTTACGGTATAAAGACAATGTCATTTTCATCTTGGTAGGGTCATTGTGCTTTGTTTAGGATAAGTGTCAAAAGTCTTCTATTAATTGTAATGTCGTTAAAAGTATTGTTTTAGTCTTTAAGTGTTATTATTTTGTATCAGTAATTTTGTTGTCAAACAGTCAGAATATTGAGTTGAAAAGTTGTTACTAAAAAAAAAAAGGACAAATGAGTGCATTTTCGGTGTAATCCGACACTCAAATTTTTAAGAGAAAACGTAAATGAAAACCGTTCCCGGCTTTGGGGGCTCCGCCCCTCGACCCCGCCTGTATCGCGACATGGAACGCGTATCATCCTCGACTATACTTTCTTTCGTTGAGTTAGCGACATTGATGGAGGTGGGATGCACGAAGGAAGGAGGACAACCAACGTCCTCTCTCGGCCCTGCAAGTGATGGGGCCACATAATGAGTTTGTGGCATATTTTCAGTTGTGTGTTTCATTGTTTGTAATAAGAACAGATGTCACATTCCTATTCAGAGTTGTATTTCCTTTTATAACCTCCGATGTAAATATGTTGTAGTAGAAAGATAAAAGCACAAGAAAAAGTAGCATCATGTTTTTCTTGAAGAGGATGAATAGAGGTTCATGAGCAGGGGCTCGTACCTAGGACAGAGGTCCGTTATTTGTCAAACAGGGGTTCGTATTGATGAACAGAGGTTCATGAACAGGGGTTCTTACCTTGGACTGAGGTCCATATGTGTACCAAGATCATGAGCAAACAGGGGTGTGCAAGCTGTAGAGAAAGTGTAACTATTCTTTTCTACATTGTTCACATTAGGGGAGTGTATGTGTGGAAATAATAATGTTAACAATAGGGGAGTGAATGTTAGGAATAATATTAGATATTGTGAACATTATTATGAGTGTTGACTCCTAGAATCAAGGAGATCAAACTCTATATATGTAACCTCTACCTGTGAATAATAAATCCCGAATCATTTGAATCTATAATATCATTATTCGGTGTATTTTCTCTGTGTAAAACTGGTTGATTGCTATGAATCCGGGTGTTTGTGTTGAATTTTTAGTATTCTGATTTTATACTAACATTTCATATTCTAGATGCATAGCCTATGCTGAACATTTTGAGTAGAATTATGATTTTATGGATGATAAAATCGAATTAAATTATCTCGATGATAGATGATAGAATTTCCAATTTTTAAAGATGATTATTGATTTCTATATGTATATTATTCTCGATGTTTTTGATATGATAGCAAGGCTAGAGAGGTATTTTTGTGTTGCAGGGACATTTTATCACATACATCGAAAGGGGATAGGGGACCAACCACGGAAGGATGTCGGGTGTTGTGCAACATGGCAAAAATTTGACAACTTGTGTATAATGTTATGTTGTGTTGTTACATGCTTTGTTAGGAGGTTCCCATAGGGGGGTAACCTCATTTATGTGGCCATGGGTGTAATGTGTTTCCTTTATTTTAATTTTTTTGTTAATTTTTTGTGCATGTGTTTAATTTTTGGGAAATATTATTACTTTATTAACACTTGCTAATGTATCTTAATTAACTAGTTTAACTCAAATTTAAATTAAGAAGGAAGATATGACATGTGGGAAATAAATTGGGTAGATATTCCTTGTTTGTTGCATGATGTGAATTTAATTAAATGCATTTAGGTGGTGTGTACTCCACCATCCTTCCCAAATTCGAATTTGGCCTTGTTGGCCACTTTTAGAGACTTGAGGGATAAGTTAACCTTGTCCCTCACATCTCAAACCCTCCTACAAATGCTACTTATAAAGTGTAGGACATATTTTTACCATTTTAATGCATTTTGAGTGTAAAAAGGGTCAATAATTGTACTTGTTACTTACCACATTTAAGTTTTTCCTTTATTTTCATGGTGTGCAAGTTGCAGAGTCATGTGGGCATGCGATAAGTCTTTATATGCATTTAATTTCTTTGGGATTGGTGTTTGACGTGTGTGTTGGAATGGAGGGATGATGAAGTGGCATCCTACATGGAGCCACCTCATCATCCTCACATCCCTTTTCTATTTATTGGATGATTTTGATGGATTTTGGGTTACTTTCCTTATTTTCTTATCTTGCACTTTTGAAAATTGGTCTTGTTTTGCATAATTGGAGTTTTCTATTCAAGTTGGGTCTTAGATTGATCTTTTTGTGAAAGATTCTAAATATTTTGAGAAAATGAATTGGAAGCTTGATGGAGAGGTAGGATCACCTCCTTTGAATTTTTGTATTAATGTATTTTGATGTAGAAATTGTGTTTGTTTGTATATTGTATGAGTGTTGTGGTTATGTTTGATTGTGAATGGGTAGCTTGCCTTAAGTTGTGTGTGGGAGATGGATTTATGGGACCATTAGGGAGGGAAAAGGGAGAAGTGAGGCATGCATTTTGGAGGGAGTGTGAGTTTGAGTTCCACCTATGGGAGTGAAAAGTATAATATGGATATATTTTTCATTTTTGCAAGTGTAGAAATAAGGATTTGATTATGTTTTGAGTTGTGCACATGGAGGCTTTTGGGTGGAACTCCTACATCACTTGGGAGAAAAAAGGAGGTGGTGCCCATATTCCATTGCTCATTTTCGGCATATTGTTGTAAATTTTTGTGCTTGATTGGAAAGTTGTAATTTTTTTGAGTATATTATTTGAGTGTATTGAATTTTTTATTTTGTGGAATGCTTGTTGTTGAAGCCTTATGTGAAAGTTGTAAAATTTTGCATAATAACCCTTATTGTTCTTTTGTTGCGGATAAGGGGCCAATAAGAGGATGGCTTCTCCTCCTATTGGATTATAGGTGGGGTGGAGAGCATCGCCTATTCCCTTTTACTTCTATTGTAAACCATGATTTGAGGAATTTAAAGAGGTGGAAGAGAAAAAATAAAGTTTTAAGGAGTCATGCTATGTTGGAGCCAAAAGAAGCACCTTTGAAATGTTGTTTCAATGTTGAAATAGAGAAAGTTGTAACTTGTAACTTATTCTTTCATATTGTTGGAAAGAAGAACCTTTGTATTGAAATAAAAATGAACTATGATCTTGAGAAAAAGGGGGTGTATTGTTTCCTTGTTGAAAATTGTATTATTGTAAAAATAGAAGTTCTTGTAGAGTTTAATATCAATTTTTTTGTATTAAAAGGGTGAATGAAGAATGTAGAAAAGTAATTGTTTATTTTCTTTATTGGAATGGCATCACTTTTGTTGTGTAAATATAAGAAACACTACATAGTAATTAATTGAATTTCTTTTCTATCTTTTATATCTTATAAGTAATTTTATTGAAAAGGAAATCTTGTAATTGTTCTTATACACTATTGCAATGGAAAAACTATGTACTTGGTAATTTAAGTCATGAAACGAAGATATGACATAAAACTATCAACTAATGAATTGTAGACACCTTAATTAAAGTTAATGTTTCCTTAGAAACCAACCTAAGTAGAAAATTGTTTGAAAAATGCTTGAATTTAAAGTTTTGTTTTCAGAAACAAATCCGCTACCTTGTGCAGAGCAGAGGTTTCCTAATCATCGCCTAGTGCAAAGCGGTAATCAATAAACCACCCAATAGGCATGGCAGTAGTCACAAGACCACTGACTTGCTTAGGGCAATGGTTTTGATCACTTTCAATGGAAAAATAAAAATAACGATTGTGAAAAATCTGAATTGAATTTAAAGAAAATCTAAGTTTTAAAACTTCAAGATGAAACTACCAAAGCAACTAGTAAATGATCAAACTCATTTGTTTAAGCATATAAATCCTCTTATGGGAATCCAAATGTGTAAAATCTCTTAGATCTAATGAAATGGGGTTTCCCCAAATATTGAACTCAAAGAATGTATATATTAAATAGCAAAACCGATTCATGGTGGAATCTCTACAATAAGCAAATGAGGAACCTTACAATAACAAACCCTTAAATAAACTAAACTATGAAGAGAAGAATGGAGGAAGATTTCTCCATTTGCAACTAGAACCAAGAAAATTTCTCCATGGTTTCACTTCTTGCTTTCATGGCTTCTCCTCTTTCTCCTCTTCCAAACTTGCAAAACAAGAATGAACAAATGAGGATGAAATTGGGGCAAATAGAAATAAAAAGAAACCTATAAGGATATTTAGGGAAACCCAAATCCAATGGCTAGGATAGATTTGATCTAATGGCTCAGTTAAACCCTACATCACTTAAGTGGGAGGTATTTTTTTGGGAATGAAATTTAAATAAAAAGTGCATGGGTAATGGGGTGAATGGGGCCACTTAGTGGCTAGAAAAAATAGTTAAAATTTTGTTATAGGAAATAAAGTAAACTTGGTGCATGGTAATTAAGTAAACTAATGGAACTTGGTAAATGTTTTAAACCGTAAATATTTTTAGGAAGTAAATTAATAATATTTAATTATTAATTTAATTCTAACTTCTACAAGGTCGTGTAGAAACCTTAATTAGGAAATTTATTAATTGTGGATAATGTCTAACCTTGCAAACCTTTTAAAAAAACTACTATAATTTTGACTATTAAATTATTATTTTCTATTTTGTTTGAGACTAGAGTTTTTTGGGTTTTACACCTTGTATCGTAGTCGTGGGTTCAACACTTGGACCCCAAGCACACTTGAAAACATGAAACACAACAAGTAAACCTAACACAACTCTAAACCTAGAACACACAACATTGCATGATATTTTAAAATGTAGAAAACTTAGAAAATTGAAACAAATCCTAGATTATGATAAACTAACTCCCGTTTTTGTCTGTGTAGGAGACATGGACTAGAAGAGGGATTATTACACATGAACCTCGATCTACCACCCCCAGATCAGGGAGTAGGAGCTATATTGCCTTAGATATTGTAAACACTACAAGATGTTAATGCCACTTTATGTGGAGAATATTTAGGAGAGAAAGCGTGTGAGAGAATAAAAATATCCATCAATTGAGGCTCATGCAAATTCATGTCATAGTGTTGAGGATAGGGCATAGAACTCACACATGCAATCAGTTGGGCATGAGTCACCATATAGAGAGCACAAAGATAGAGCTATAGGACAAAGAGACAGATCTAGGATCCCTAGGCTGAGGGATGATAATGTAGAGAAACCTAGGGGTCAAAAATTGTGACGGTGGAAAAAATTGACAAGAGTGGAAAATCACATCAGAGAGATACATAAGTTACATCCACCTCATTTTTCTAGAGACAAATGAGGATTTCAGCTGAGGGGAGGTTTTAGGGAGTAGATACATATCCAAGTGTTGGTTGGTTATTTTGAGCGTAGATACTTCAAAGCTATGTCCTTATCTTAGAAACATGAAATCTTGTGTTACTATCGATTTTCTTCTAAGAGATGAAGCCATAGTTGGGTCGAGGATCGAGAAGTAGACTTGGGTGGGGAAGCTCCATGTAGATTCTAAGACATTTACTTAGGAGATTTTCGAGAGAGTTTTAGGAGTAGATACATATCCATGGTAGAGATTAATGTAGTAGTGAGTCGATGAGTTCCATGATCTGTAACAGTTATCCATGATCTTAGCAGTTAGTATGAGGGACAATTTTGGATTTTCTTCACTATGTTGACTATACCCTTCACAATGATGAGCATATGGGGGTTCATAGGTTCATCTAGAGGACCAAAACTTAGAGACTCGGGTGGGGTAGTACATATTCATTTTCCATGTATTTGACACTATCAAAGGTCATAGAGAAGGCCTACATTCCATTGTGATGGAATGGTTTTCCTAGTGAAACTAGGGGGAGTAATTAGTAGGATCGAGATAGAGTGAGAGGAGCATTATCAGCATATCTGATATGTATTTCAATTGCCAGGTGAGATGGGGTCATTGCGCTATATGCTATCGTTGCATGCTTATCGCTGTCATAGTCACCAATCATAGGATGCTTGGGGTCGACCACACTCGAGCTAGTGATCTTGGTTAAAAATAAGGATGGACTATAGCATAGAAGATAAGATAGGGGATACCATATTTTATAATATTTATCTTAAGTCAAGATACCATAAACAGGAGGATTGTGGAGGAAAATATCCACAAGGGATCAACTCCTTCTCCTCATGGTAGAAACACTTCAGCAACGTCTTCCTTTAGGACTCATCCTCCTCCTCATCAATATCAGCAACAAATTGAACCACCCTTTCGACCTCACATAGGGAAGTATCCAATCATGTGCAAGAGAGAAGGCATAGAATGGGACCACTAAGTGGGGGGCCATAAGGACATAGAAAAGGCTTGATTCTTTCATTTCTCTTAAGTGGAAAGGGAAGAAGTTTGTCATTAGTAGAGTGATGCAAGTTGGTACAAAAACACTCGATTCTTGTAGTTTAGATAGGGCCTTAGTTAGGATGTAGATATGTCTTATGCGGAAAATATCTTAATTTTGGACTCCTTAGTTAAGTAGTGTGCATTAGCAGACACTCAGATGGAGCCTATGACCCTTCATAATGACTTTGGATCTTTGTATCCTTCCCTTGGGTTCATATGGATTCATCTTGGGCATGGATTGGTTGACTGCACATAGAGCTAGAGTTGATTATTTACAGAAAATTTATATCTTTTTAGATGATTTGGGTGTGGATTCAAAAAGGATGATATTTGGAGTTCTCGAGCAAACTCATCTCTATTCACACCATATCATCGATATGTATTTGAAGCGTTGTGTGAGATGGGGTTGTCTTGGTTTTATGCGGGGTGAAGGTATCGGTTATCACAAAATTTTCTTACTATATAATCAAGAGCTTGAACCTACTCTAATAGTCACTAATCATAGGATGAGTCTCATGGAGGACCATCACTAGATGGCCACTCCATTGTGCATGTGTTTTTAAATGGTTTTCCTAGTGAGTTATCCATTGATAAGGTATCTAGCATATGTTACCTCCCTACATGAGATAGACTTTCATATTTATTTGGTTTTGGGAGCTACTAAGATTCGTATCTCATGTGCACAATATAGATGACCACACATTTACTGAGCTATGTCAACTCAATTAGTCCTTTCACTATCTTATTGTGGACTAACACACGATCTCTGCTAGAGGAAGGAATTTCCCTTATGCCTATATGCCCAATGTCATTCATATTCAACAAATATTACCTTGTCGAATATGTCCTAATCAATGCAATCATCTTTTATATACTAACAAGGTGATAACTTCATGCATTCAAACCTGAGATCATGCAAATACATTCCATATATCCCTATTTTGTCCATCTTATCAATCCATCATCCAAAAGCGTGCATGTTCTTTGTTTAGTATAACAATACAACAACATTTTCACAATGGTTGCGAGGGCCTTCTTGAGAAAGGAATTATCCATCCTAGTATATCTCCTTGGGGGTGTATTCATCTTCCAACTTCCAGTGATCTTGGTTAAAAATAAGGAATAATATTTGTGTTTTTGTGTGGACTACGGAAGATAATTATATAAGGTAATGATCAAGAATTATTACTCCCTTCCTTGCATAGATGATTTATTTGATAAGATGAAAGGGGATACCATATTTTCTAATATTTATCTTAAGTCGATCAGATACCATAAATACAAAGGATTATGGAGGAAAATATCCACAAGATAGATTTTCGCATGAGATATGGAAACTATGAGTTCACAGTGGTACCCTTTGGTCTAACGAATGCCTCTACAGTATTCATGAGTTTGATGAATGGGGTGTTTAGGATGTCTTTTGATCGCTTCGTGCTCATGTTTCTTGATGAAATTTGATTTACTCATGCATGCTCACGAAGAGCGGGAGCAACACCTTCACTAGGTTCATACTTTGGTGCTTCTCTCTGCCTTTAATCTCAATTTCATACAGTCTTTGTGTAAATGATACTCTGGCAATCCGTACAAGAACCTATGAGAAGTATTCCTATTTTTCCAAGTGAGAGTTTAAATAATTAGATCACATTATTTTTGGGGAAGGTATCACAATCAATCCTTCCAAGATTAGAGCTATTATGGATTGGGTAGCACCAACTAATGTGACCAAGGTGCGTAGTTTCATGGGATTGGAAGGTTATTAAGGAAATGTATTCTAGAACTTGCCTCTCGGATTACGTACCCCATCACTTCCCTTAAGTGGAAAGGGAAGAATTTTGTTTGGTCAACTGATGATAGATGTGAGCAGGCCTTTAGTAAACTAAAGGAATTCCTTACAAAAACACCAATTCTTGTAGTTTGTTTGAGATCTCGAGAAGGATTTCTTCATGTTTTCAAATGCTTCTTTGGTAGGATTAGGAGGTGTTTTGATGCAAGATGACCATATCACAAACTCAAGGATTATGAGCTTAATTATCTTACTCATGACCTTGAGCTCACATACTTGCTTCCTTGTTATTCATACTGAACATAAACACAAGCTTAGTAGTAGTGCATGCTTTGGCATCTTTCGGCATTATTTTCTTCTTTGCGGAAGGTTCACTCTCGGGATGAGACATTTGAGCTTACGTTACCTCTTCATAGATCCCAATCTAAATTCTCATCAAAGGCATTGGATGGAGTTTCTATGTGCGTATGAAATGGAGATAGAACATGTGAAGGGGAAGGATAATGTGGTTATAGACACTTTGAGTTTACGAAGACATTTGGTTATGGTTACTTTAGTGGGTACAAACTTGAAGTGCAGATTTTGCGACAACTTCCACATGATAGCTTCTTACCTTATAGCTACAACAGATATTGAGTCTCGAGAGACCCCTTAAGGGAAAGTTTGATGGATTTTCATTTGATTCGAGATGGAATTTTCAGACAAAAAGGATAGATCTATGTACACTAGGGTTTCTTGCTATCCGAGACAAAATATTTTGGAAGAGACTCATCATGCACCATATTCATCCCATTCGGAGTGTGAAGAAGATGCACGCCACTTTGAGATAGTTGTACCATTAGAGAGCACTACGAAGATATGTATCTAATTTTAGGTCTTGGTTTTTGAGTGTTAGAAGGTGAAGGTCGAGCATTCTCTCTATAGTGCATCATCTGGGCCTAAAAGCTCTCTCTACTCAAAGCACGTTAAACTAGAGTGGAAATGGGACACCATTTCCATGGATTTCATAGTAGGGATACTGACATCAAGATACCACCACGATGCCATCATGGTCATGGTGGATAAGTTAACAAAATTGGCCCATGCTCTTTTTTTTTCTAGTGAAGACCACCTATACATCTAGTGCTTGTCAAATACGGTCCTAAGTGGCTAAAAGTGTACTTAGATGAGATTGTCGGACTATCCACACATGATTCCGTGGAAGATTATTTGTGACCGCGATCCCTTATACACCTCTCATTTTGGACTACCATGTAGCATGCCCTTGGGATGAGTATCAACTTTAGTACAACATATCATCTAGAGACAAATTGATAGACAGAGCAGGTGAATCAGATTTTAGAGGACATGCTTCAGATGTACATCATGGACCATCAATCGAGGTGGGAGGAGTATTTGTACTTGGTGGAGTTTTCTTATAATAAAAACTTTCATAGTTCTATTGGTATGGATCCATTTTAGGAACTTTATGGTAGGGAGTGTAGGACACCATTGAGTTAGGATAGATTGGAGGATAGAGTATCTCTTGGGAAAAATTTGTTATAGGACATGGAACAACAAGTTGTTTTGATCAGACAGAGACTACATGAGGCACATGATGATAGACAGTAAGAAATATGTAGATTAGAGGAGAGTTGACCACAACTATTTGGCGGGCACAAAGGTGTTTCTTCATGTCAGACCTCATAAGAGCTCTATCTATTATCAAAAAATAATCTAATTTATCTCGTAGATTTGTGGGTTCCTTCGAGATCTTGGAGTGAATCAGTCCCTTAGCTTATCATCTAACATAGCCACCTAACTTTTGTCATGTACACGATGTGTTTCATATTTTTATTCTTAGGAGATACATTCCAGAACCCTCTCATGTATTAGATTAGACTGCATTATAGGTGGAGGAGTAGGGGTAGGTGAATGTGTAGCCCATGTGCATCATAGAGTGCACAACCCTAGAGATTCGATCCCACAAGATTGACTAGGTGTGGGTCCAGTGGGATAGGTATGATGAGACTACGCACCACGTGGAAGGATGATACCTTGTTATGGGCCCAGTTTAAACACCTATTTTAGTGAATTCCATGAGAAATTTGAGTCTAAAGGGAGGGGATGTAGTGCCCACTCCTCTTTGACACTATTTCATTATGATGATATTATTACAGTTGAATTGATACTTAGACATTTTGATTATTATATCTTGATTAGCAGATGATAGACTATGCAGATATTTGGACTATTGACATGTTTGTATTTACATTTTGATTATGATGCACTAGATGATGATGATGGACATGTGTGTGTGTGTGTGTGTGTGTGTGTTTAATTTGTAGTTTTATGATTTTATACTAACATGTCATATTCTGGATGCATAGCCTATGTTGGATATTTTGAGTAGAATTATGATTTTATGGATGTTAAAATTGAATTAAATTGTATGATGATAGATGATAGAATTACTAATTTTGGATGACGATTATTAATTTCTATATGTATATTATTCTCGATGTTCTTGATACGGCCACAAGGCTAGAGAGGTATTTTGTGTGTTGTAGGGACATTTTATCACATACATCGAAAGGGGATAGGGGACCAACCACGAAATATGTTGTGTGTTGTCCAACATGGCAGAATTTGACAACTTGTGTATAATGGTATGTTGCGTTGTTATATGGGTTGTTAGAAGGTTCCCATAGGGGGTAACCTCATTTTGTTTCCATTGATGTAATGTGTTTCCTTTCTTTTACTTTTGTTGTTAATTTGTTTTTCTTGTGTTTAAATAGTTGGGAAAATATTGTTACTTTATTAACGCTTTATAATGTATCTTAATTAACTTGTTTAGATCAGATTTTAAATAAGAAGGAAGATATGACACATTGGCAATAAATTAGTTAGATAGTCCTTGTTTGTTGCATTTAGGTGGTGTGTACTTCACATCCTTCCCAAATTCTAATTTTGCATTCTTGACAACTTTTAGAGACTTGAGGGACAATTTAACCTTGTCCTTCACATCTCAAACTCTCCTACCAACCCTACCAATGAATTATTTTAAAGTTTTTGAATCTAAAAAGGATCAATAATTGCACTTGTTACTTACCACATTTAAGTATGTCCTTGATTTGTATGATTTGCAAGTTGGGGTTTCATGTGGGCATGTCATAAGTCTTCCTTGTGAATTTTATTACTTTGGGCTTGATTTCGACTTGTGTGTTAGAATGGAGGGATGATGAAGTGGCATCCTACATGGAGCCACCTCATTATCCTCACATCCCTTTTCTAATTATTGGATGATTTTGATGGATTTTGGGTTACTTTCCTATTTGCTTCTCTTGCAATTTTAAAAATTGGCCTTGGTTTGCATACTTGGAGTATTCTATTATAGTTTTTATTAGATTGAGCTTGGTGTGAAGGATTTTAAAGCCTTTTGAGAAAATTAATTAGAAGCTCGATGGGAAGTTAGGCTCTCCTCCTTTTACATTTTTGTATTAATGTATTTTGATGTATAAATTGTGTTTGTTTGTATATTGTATGATTGTTGTGGTTATGTTTGATTGTGAATGGGTAGCTTGCCTTAAGTTGTGTGTGGGAGATGGATTTATGGGACCATTAGGGAGGGAAAAGGGAGATGTGAGACATGCATTTTTGAGGGAGTGTGAGTTTTAGTTCCACCTATGGGGAGTGAAAAGGATAACATGGATATATTTTACATACTTGCAAATGTAGAAATAAGGATTTGATTATGTTTTGAGTTGTGCACATGGAGGCTTTTGGGTGGAACTCCTACATCACTTGGGAGATAAAAGGAGGTGGTGCCCATATTCCATTGCTCCTTGTTGGCTTGTTGGGAAAGTTGTAATATTGTTTGAGTATATTGTTTGAGTGTGTTATTTGAATGTGTTATTTTTTGGAATGCATGTTGTGGAAGCCTTGTGTGAAAGTTGTCAAATGTTACATAATACCCCATATTTTTCTTTGGTTGGGGCTCGAGGTCCAATAAGAGGATGGCTTCTCCTCTTATTGGATTATAGGTTGGGTGGAGAGCATCGCCTATACCCCTTTCCTTGTATTGTGAACCATGATTTGAAGAATTTGAAGAGGTGGAAGAGAAAAAAATGAAGTTTGAAGGAGTCATGCTATGTTGGAGCCAAAAGAAGCACCTTTGAAATGTTGTTTCAATGTTGAAATAGTGAAAGTTGTAACTTGTAACTTATTCTTTCATATTGTTGGAAAGAAGAAATTTTGTATTGAAAGAAAAATGAACTATTCTCTTGAGAAAAGGGGGATGTATTGTTGCCTTGTTGAAAATTGTATTATTGTAAAAATATAAGTTCTTGTAGAGTTTAATATCAAGTTTTGTTGTATTAAAAATGGTGAAAGAAGAATGTAGGAAAGTTATGCTTGATTTTCCTTGTTGGAATGGCTATCACTTTTGTTGTGTAAAGAAAAGAAACGGTACTTAGTAATTGGTTGAATTTCTTTTCTCTCTTTTAGAGCTTATAAGTAATTTTATTGAAAAGGAAATCTTGTAATTGTTCTTATACACTATTGCAATGGAAAAGCTATGTACTTGGTAATTTAAGTCATGAAATGAAGATATGACATCAACCTATCAACTAATGAATTGTAGACACCTTAATTAAAGTTAATATTGCCTTAGAAACCAACCTAAGTAGAAAACAATTTGAAAAATGCTTGAATTTAAGGTTCTATTTTCAAGAAACAAAGTCATTGCCCTATGAAGTGCGGCGGTTTAACAACCACCACCCAATGCAAAGTGACCGTCGATGAACCACACAATAGGAAGGGCGGTGGTCATAGGACCACCAATACGCTTAGGGCAAGTGGTTTCGTCACTTTTGACAAAAAAATAAAAATAACAAATGTGAAAAATCTAGATTGAATTTAAAGAAAATATAAGTTTTAAAACTTCAATATGAAACTACTAAAGAACTAGTAAATGATCAAACTCATTTGTTTAAGCATATAAATCCTCTTATGGGCATCCAAATGTGTAAAATATCTTAGATCTAATAAAATGGGGTTTCTGAAATATTGAACTCAAAGAATGTATATATTAAATAGAAAAACCAAATTCATGGTGGAATATCTACAATAAGAAAATGAGGAACCTTACAATAGAAAACCCTTGAATAAACTAAACTATGAAGAGAAGAATGGAGGAATATTTCTTCATTTGCAACTAGAACCAAGGAAATTTCTCCATGGTTTCACTTCTTTCTTTCATGGTTTCTCCTCTTCCAAACCTACAAAACAAGAATGAACAAATGAGGATGAAATTGGGGAAAATAGAAATAAAAAGAAACCTATAAGGATATTTAGGGAAACCCAAATCCAATGGCTATGATAGATTTGATCTAATGGCTCATATTAATTCCTACATGAATTAAGTGGGAGTTATTTTTGGGAATGAAAATTAAATAAAAATTGCATGGCTAATGGGCTGAATGGGGCCACTTAGTGGATAGATAAAATAGTAAACATTTGTTATAAGAAATAAAGTAAACTAAATAAAGTAAACTTCGTAATTTTTGGTAATATTTTTAGGAAGTAAATTAATAATATTTAATTATTAATTTAATTCCAACTTCCACAAGGTCGTGTAGAAACCTTAATCAAGAAAATTTATTAATTGTGGATAATGTCTAACCTTACAACCCTTTTAAAATTGAAAAACAATTTACCATAATTTTGACTATTAAATTATTAGTTTTTTTAATTTAAGAGTAGACTTTTGTGGGCATTACGGGAGGGATATAAAACACCATATTGATTTCATCCTAAGATCATTCCTTTTGAATCAAGAAGCTAAAAGATGAGCCTAACACAAAGTAAGGATTTGAAAATGCATGTGATAGATCTTATAAAGAAAGTTTTAGTGAGAGAAAGCACGAGTCCATGTGTAACTCTAGAATTATTGACTCCTAAAATGGATAGAGGGTAAATAATGTGTGTGGATAGCAGAGAAATAAATAAAATCACAATTAAGTATTAGTTCCCAATTCCAATATTAGATGATATGATAGATGTGGTAGCGGGAGCCCAATATTTTAGTAATATTGAAATACCAAGTGAGTATTACTAGATCCAAATCCTTAAAGGGGATGAATGGAGAATGGATTTCAAAAAAATTATGGTATGTATGAATGGATTCTAATACCATTTGGGTTATCTAATACACCTAGTAAATTAAATAGGTTGATGAGAAAATTTGTGAAAGAATACAATGGAAAGTTTGTGGTTGTCTAACTTTATGATATTTTGATATTTAGTAGGATAATGTAAGAATACTTGTTTCATTTTAAATTTATTTTAGAACTATTGCAAAAAGTGAGTTTCTATGTGAACTTATAGAAGTATAGATTTATAACTTAGAAAAGTATAGTGTATTTGGGGTTCATCATCTCAGAGCATGAGATAAGGATGGATGAGGAAAAATTGAATGTAATTTTAAAGTGGCCAATTCCAAGTAATTTGAAAGAGGTTCATAGTTTTCATGGCTTGGAAAATTTTTATAGGAAATTCATGTAGAATTTCTATAGATTTGTTGTACCCATAACGGAGTGCGTGAAGGGAAATGGATGTTTATAGAAAAAGGTAGCAATAAATAGTTTTTGAATTTTGAATATAAAAAAGTATTAAAGGAACCTATTTTTTGCAGTACAGACTTTACCCAAGTCTTTTAGGTTTATTACTATGCCTCACATGATGAGATTAGAACAACACTCAATCAAGAAGGACAACCTATAACATTCTTTAGTGAAACTTTGAATGAGGTTCGGATTAAATATTCTACATATGATGTGGAATTTTATGCTATTGTTAAAGCATTAAGGCATTAGATACACTACTTGATGGTTAAGGAATATTTACTATTTCTTGAACGTGAATCATTGAGGTATGTAAACACACAAAGAAACTAAATACTAGGCATACAAAGTGATTTTCATTTTTGCATGAATATAATTTTATCATTAGGAATAAATTGAATAAGAAGAATCAAGTCCATTGTCCCTTGAGTAGGCATGTAGTGATGTTGGGAATAATAGAAAATGAAGTCGTAGGGTTTGAATTAGTTAAGGAATTATATTAAAGTGATCAAGATTTTAGTCATGTTATGAGACAACGTAAGAACCCTTCCGTGGGTAAAGGTTATTTTGATTATTTCATGTAGGATAGTTATTTACTAAATTGAAATTAGCAATTGGGCATCCCTTTTGGTTCAATGAGAGAAAATATTATAACAAAATTGCATGGTTGGGGGTTCATTGGAAACTTATGTAAATGTAAGACAACTTCTCTTGTGGTAGAGAACTATTATTGGCTGAAGGTATAAAGGGACATATGTAGGATCATATCAAAATGTAAAGTGTTCCCAATGGATAAGGGTGATACACAAAATATTGGGCTATATATGTCATTACCTATCCATTCATTGCCATAGGTTGATTTGTGTATGGATTTCATGTTAAGAATTTCTAAAACACAAGGGGAAATGATCTTATGTTTGTTGTGGTATATAGATTATATAAAATGGCACATTTTATTTTCTCTATACAACCATTGATGATGTTACGAGTTGTAGATTTTTTTTTAGAGGTGGTTAGGTTGCATGGAATTCCAAGAATGATCAATTTAGATTGGTTTGCAAAGTTTTTAAGTCACATTTGGAATAATATGTGGAGGAAAATTGTTACACAACTATAGTGTAGTAGTGCATATCACTCACAGATTGATGGATAGATAGAAGTAGTAAAAATGAGCTTGGAAAATAATCTACAATGCATTATTAGAGAACATACAAAACAATGGGATTTGTCTTTACCATAGGATGAGTTTGATTATAATTGAGCTTGGTAAAAAAGTAACCTTGGAGCTATCATTTGCATTTTTAATGATAGGAACCTGAAGAGAGTGTTATATATGATTTTCCTTCCCCGGTGAAGACAAAATTAGTGATGACATAGGAGCATTAATAAAACACATGCTACATTTGGAGGAAAAGCAGTGAGGGAGAATTTGAAATATAGTAATGTAAAAAGAAAGCATTTATGGATGGATGTAATAGAATAAATGCATTTGAAGTAAGATATATGGTTATGGTTCATCTTAAAAATAGATATTTCTAAATGGGACATATAATAAATGATATTATAAGAAGATTGGGAAATGAAGGATTCTCAAGAAAATGAGTGACGATGCCTACAACATGGGGTTACTTGAGAACTTTTATATTTGATGATTTTTCATTTTTATGACATGTATAAGTTTCCAAGTCATGATGAAAAATGTCAAGGAGTAGGAAGAAGTAAAATGGGAGTAGTAAATTCCAAGGAAGAAAAATGAGTGGGTAATGTGTGTCTTGATAAAAACAATGTCAATTTAACAAAATACATGGATTCCTAAGTGGGAGTTGAAGAATAGTGACAATGGAAAATTGGATGAATTCCATCAATTGAATTCGTAGAGGCATAAATATTTTTAACCAGAAGTGAATGATGTGGGAGCATAACTTCTAGAGACCATAAATATTTATCTAACCATCAAATGTTCTTCAAATTTTCCAGGGAGTTAGATATTTATTATTAATATGGCATGGAAATATTTTTCACAATGGCTAGGTACAATTTATACATAGTTTCGATGACAAATGCCTTCATCTAGTGGTCTAAAATTTGATTTGAACCTTTTTTTTTTTTTCCTAGAAATTGGATTTTTAATATCCTTTTCTCTACTTTATAGAATCATACAATATTTTTAGTAAGCCTTAATTTATGAATTCATATCTGTCATGCAAAATTCACATCTCATCCGAGGTGTTTTCATTTTTAGGGTTTTAATGTATTTTAGGTGTTTTTTTACAATTAAAGGTTTTTTCTTAGAGATAGTGGGAAATAAAAGTGAGATTCTAATGTTTAAAAGATCGATGTGGATTAACTAACTATAAGGAAACTATTGTGAATAGTATAGAGTTTTTAAAAAATTATGTGTGTGTGTGTGTGTGTGTTTAAGACATTTCAACCTCTTGCAACTAGATCCAAATCAGTCAGTTACATAATTCTTAAATACTTACCAATAATTTGGGGCCCTATCTCAAACCTGACATCCTCTTGCATTTTAAAATATTCATCAACCTTTATATTAGTACACCCTCATATTTCATCACCTCCATAGTTATAACTCCATCTCCATACATTACTTTGATGCCCCTAAAAGAAGAATCAATTATGGTAATTCCAAAAGTTATGCCAAGAAGAAATAGATCCATTTATCCTTAAGACATTGGGACATGATTTGAGACTCTAGTGGTAGGATAAGATGATGAGTGAGATTCAAATCTACAATGGAAATAGTTATACCTTGTGTAGAATTTCTCTTGGTGTATATAATGATCTACTTTGCAAATGAGGACACAATCATAAACCCCCTTTCCGATTCCGTGTATACCTCCATATGAAACAAGCTCATCCCGAGATAAGCCCATTAGAGGAAGAGATGTAACCAAAAGGTATATTAACTAATTCCCCATCCAATCACCTCGATGTCAAGACTTAATGCACAAGCCGCTTTTTGTTTGCTAAAAAAATAGCAAATTATCTAAAAATATAAAATCCACCTCTAAATTAACCTTGTAACGAGAGATCATGGAAATGTAATCCTCACTTATCACTACTTTGATGACTTCCATAATCGATTATCAATTGATATTGAAAATGTGGTGTAGATGTTAAGGTGTTAGGGTTAAAATAAAGCTATATGGAATAAAAGACCCATTAAATGAATTCGTGGGAATATGGGATGCATTGTTAAAAAAAGTGAAATATGTGAATCTCTTGCTGATGAATTATACCAACCATCCTTAGAATACAAATAGAGGGATTGGTGAGTGGATATCCACCAACTTTTAAGTTCCAAGTTCCCAAACATTACAATGATGTGCTAACATTTATATTAGAAATCCAATACATATGAGTTCCCTAAGTAAGACAAGTGATGTGGAATTTAGCACATGACATGGGTGGTGAATGTGGATGGTGGGTTGCGAAAGTATTGTGAGAGTAGCACCCACAACCCATACCATGGATAATAAAAATTATCAACCACATAACATCTTAAGTTTTATGTCCTGAAAATTGAAATTAGCCAATAGATATACTACAAATTTGGCATCCCCAAAACAATGTTTCATTTCCTAGCATTGAATCTCATAGAGAATTTTTTTGGCTTGGCATAAGATATTATTGTTATGGGAATGGTTAGACCTTATAGAAAACTATCTTGAAGAATGAACTTGGAATCTATAATGCCCTAATTTACCCCAGGACATTTTCAACAAGGGATGTATACAAAAATTATATAAAGAAACATAGAACTAAACAGAAGATCGAAATGAATGTGAGAGGTTTGACATCGGTGGCGATCTTGAGCGGGTCGTATTAAAATTTGATCCAAATAATAATAATAATAATTACGTAGGACATGTATATAATAGTGAAATAAATGAAATAATTGAATGTCTATATTATAAGTAAATAAAAATAAATAATAGTACAAAGTAATGTTTGAATGCTCGAGTAGGGGGCGGTTTGAGAGGATGACATGAGGTTCACAGAATGGTGGTTGGTAGTGAATTGGAATGATTCTAGAGTGTGGCAGGGGTCATATCCAGAGGCAATATGCAAGTTGAAATCCATGTCAACATTCTAATTTAGCATTATTTGGATAGTTGTAGTGAGGGCGGTGTGAGATAAGCAGAGTGTGGTACGTTTCTTGAACAGGTTATGGGCATCTTACGTAACATTAATGTTGTTTCATTATTTTACCAATTGAACGGATGAGGTAGGTTCTCATTGAATGTGATTGGGTAGTTTACAGAAGACATGGGTTTCCTCACGGGATAGTCACATTGTTTCACCTATGCAACAAACAAGTCTCCAATTTTACCAGTTTACATTTACCTTTACACTTCGACCAATGCCAAAATCTGCGAGCTCTGGTGCAACGTTTGGATGTCCATCAAAGCATAAAGGATAGAGGAATTTTGTCATATGTTGTAGTTGTAAATTCTTTGGTAGACATGTATGCAAAATATGGAAGCATAGACAGCACATGAACTATTTAAAAGAATGTCTTAAACAAAAATGTGGCTTTGTGGACAACATTGATTATGCAGGATATGCAGAAAGGGGTTTGTTGAAAAGGCTTAGAAACTTTCAAGAAAATTCAATTGATAGTTGCAAGCCGACTTCACAAATTCCGACCATCACCTCCTTCCATTGGCCATTGTATAGTGTTAGAGATGGAGTGGGAAGTGAATGTCTTGGTATTTTATGACTTTGGGTGTAGCATAATAATAATAAAAAAAAGGAAATAAAGACCAGATGTGTGGATTGTTAAAAAATAAATAAATGCATACAAGAAATGCATCATCATGGACACCCACAATTAGAATGCAATTGTTTAGACAAATGCCTCAAAGAAATGTGTTTGATGGGTGAGGGATTTTAAGATATGGGTATTCCATACATGGATAAGGTTAGAGGAACATAGTTAGATGTTGCAGTTGCTCGTTCTCTGGTAGACCATTATGCAAAGCATGGAAGATTATGCAAAGCCCATGATTTCCTTGAAAAATGTAAAGGAAGCGGGGTCCCATCAAATGTGATGTTGTGATTCGCCTAAATAAGGCAACATCTCCTTACCTCCGTATTTTTAATTTTTGTATTTTGGTTCTTCATTTGCAATATAAGGAAATAGTAAACCAGTGGCTAATTATACATTTGGATATTTAACCAAACTAGATAGTTTAAATCAACAAAACTCGACCATGTGATTTCTGTAACAAATTCGCGCCTCATCCATCAATAGGGATTGTTCTTAGAAAATCATACATTGTTAATCAAGGGTGTAATATTTGGGCACTCGTGTCCGGTATTCATCGAGTTAGCTGATGATGAAAAAATAAAACAACCATTTCTATCTACCACGCAAAGTTAGAAAAACACAATTTTCAGAGTCTCTTATAATAACCTTCCGAACCTTGAAAAGAGATGTCATCTTCCACATGTGTTCCCTAATATGTGGGAATGATATTAAACCTTAGATTGACCCCAAGTGACTATTGGTGCTCTCTTGCCACCTTTCTAGGAGCCTGGTTACCTAATTTTGAACTTTTAGGAAGTTGTGAAAAATGAAAAGTTGGGTTTCATTTCGAATCACTGTTTGAACCCTAAGCAACGAAATGATTATCCGCCTTCACAAATATTTAGTATTTTTACTAAACAATCACTTGTAACCTTCATTTTGGGGAAATACACTCTTCTTTATAGTTTGGAAAGTGCAGTTTGTAGGGCTCAGGTCACTGTTTGACTAGGTCAAATTGGCTCAACTATGACTACACGGCCCTTTCCAACCCGTTTGCGCTTTTTAGTTCCGTCGAATCGTGAATTCTAAATATATAGGAGAGTATGTAGGAAATTTTATGTTGCACGTTCATATAGTGAAGGTCATTTTTGGATGAGGTCTTCTAACCCTTCAAGTTAAAATTGTTTGTTGTTGCAACTACCCCACTTACAATCAATGGCGACAAAAACTAGCCACCAATTGTAAAGCATTTCACCAATTTGGAATTCCGTCAATTTCGTGAATTCTTGGTATATAAGATGACACGTAAAAATTTACTCATTGTGTATTTTCTCATCGGAAGACAAATTTTGAATGTGTTTTCTTAGCATCCAAGCCTAAGTGAAACGTTTTCACAACTAGTAGAAAAATGTAAATTAAGATCATAGGACCCTAGCCAAGACGCTAAACTGTCATGAATTTTTTTAAAAATGTATAAGTAAATCTATTAAATGCTCGTGTGTGGATTGTGGTGTAGGAAGTGACTTTTTAAAAATAGTGTTTCTCTCTCTTCCCTAACTCTTTCTCTCTTTTCTTAGTCAAGAAATGAAGTGAAATGAAATGAAATGAATGTATATATCTAACCATCTCCTTTTGAATTGAAATTATTATGATTATTATGTAAATGGGAAACTAAAACCTTCATTATGCTATATTTAGGTGGATGTCATGCTAGGGATTTATCGTTCATTTCATTCTCACATGGTTTTGCAGGATGCAAGTAAGATGGTGAAATTATAAGATTATAATCCATTGTTTGTTGTTGTAAATTATGTATGTTAAAGAAATGTGTGTGTGTGTTATTATGTTAAAGTGAAGACTTATTATTGAAATTTGGCAATATGAATGATATGTAGTTTTAGGGGTGCTTTGGGAAATGTGCATTTAACTATAGGTGTTCTTTTGATTTAGATTTACATATGGTAAATATGGGGTTGGATTTATATGTTATGTGAAAGTTTAGAGGATATTTCAACATTTTGTAAAGTATTGAAAGCTTTATAAGTGACATTTTATAACATTTTGAAGATGTTGGTGTTTAAGGGAAATGTTGATATAAACATGGGTGTTACTTTGATCACAAGTTTTACATTGTAAAATTTGGAAATATGTGATAAATGAAATTGAATTGATAGCTTATAGTGTAATTCCAATGTACAACCTGATGATTAAATAATTGGTGTGTTGGGTTTCTTTGCTTAAAAATGTAATAAAGATATCTAAATGAAATAGTCCACCTAATGTGAACTTCGTTTATAACTACCCTTCATGTGTGATTCTTTGTAGCATAGAAAACTAAAACCTTAGTAAGAAATTAAGTTATTTACACTCAATGACACCTTCCACTTAAGTAGATAACATCCCAAGTTTGAGTTTATTGTCATATCCTGTATACTTAGTGACATCGTTGTGAACCCAACAACTAAGTGAAAAAATAGGGAATCCAAAGTTTGAAGTTTTTCAGACTTTAGATGTTGTAGATTTTAGAGTTTTGGTAGCTAGGCAGGGGAAAATCAAGAAAAAATCCCAAAATCCTTAAAAACCGAAGTCTAAAAGGGTTCAATGTCTAAGGGTTAAACTTGAGTTCGGGGTCAACACAGAGGGCATTTTAGAATTTTAGAGGTCTTAGTTTCAGGGGTTTGTTTCGGGCTTGAGACAATGCGAAGCTCGAAAGGCACAAGGTTCGAAACCTAAAGTTTGAATTTTGTAGTTTGGTGTTTTGGAGGTTTCGGTAGGTTGGCGAGATGAAAAGTGTCGTGGGTCCAAAAGGCATAAGGTCCAAAACCCTAACTCGAATTTCAGACTTCGGGGTTTTGGGGTTTTGGAGGTTTCATGAGCCCAATCGAATGAAAAGTAACATCAGCCTCCAAATTCAAAATGCCCGAAGGTCTGAAATTTTAAATTTCAGAGGTTGCAATGCATTTCAGAGTTCAGATAAATAGAGCCAACCACTCGTATTTAATGAAATATGCCCCCCTAATCTTCAGATGGCCATAACTTTTAACTGTGAGATCAGATTTGCACAAGAAAGGAATTTGTGGAAAGCTCTCAATGTCCTCTACACAACTAAGACCAAATTCTAGAAATGGAGAAATACAATTTTTCATTTTAGAGGGTGTTTCCATGTTTCTCACCTATGCAAATGATGAAGGTATGGGATTCCTCTCTTGTCCAAAAATGCATAATACATGGAGGTATTGCTTTTGTAGCGGTACCCATCATTGTTGTAGGCGAGTTTATTACATTTTGGGTGGTTAAAGCAAGATTTCAAATATTATCTTCCCCTTTCTATCATTCTTCCATTTATTGTAAGAAGGGGCATTGTTCTAATATTGGATAATTTTTTTGCACCCCCTCCTTCTCTCTTGTCTGTAAGTTAATTTGTGGAGTCTAAACCTCCAATTCAAGATGTAATGCAATTTTTTGCCTCTTGGCCATTGTAATGCACCTTGTATCGGATCGTGGAGCATAATATAAGTCTATGGATGAATTTCAACCCTCTCTTGTGTTCATTTCTTTCTTCTTATCTCTCATTGCAATCTTAGTTATCTATGCATGGTTATTGTATTACATGTTTAATGGTTAGTGGATTCTCATAAGTGGATTGATCTGTGGTGTATTTTCATCCTTCTTAATCTGATTGTGGTTTCCATCTCCATGCAAAGTAGGTGTTTAACATTCCTTTTGGTGCATCACCTCTATTAGTTTAGGTTTAATTTCTTGTAATCTTCTTAACCCTATCTCCTTGGCAAGTTAGAGTAGATTTTAGACTAGATCATTTACAATCTGGGTGTGTGAATGAGAGTAGAGGAATAGGAACCGACCTTCATCCGAGGGGTTATCCCGATTACAAAGTCCCAAACTTTGGGATAAGTCCATGTTTGACGAATCACACTGACTACCTCAACCATCCACTTGTGAGCATTCAGGGGTGCTGCGATTTCACCATAACAATGCCTAGGGAATTATCCACGGTGCAAGATATCAAGCTATATTTATTAACTCGAGAAGAATAGATTACATGCAAACTCGTTATGAGTTATTTTTAATCTCCACAAAAATAAATACACCTAATTGGCGAAGTATAGTTAGGATTCCTCCTCCTAAATTAGAGTGGAAAAATGCCATTAGGATTTTCCTTTCTCGAAATAGAACTAGTTTCATTTCGTCTTTCTAGAAAAAAAGGGATTGATTCCTACAACATGAGTTGGGGGAAAGCCCCCACACCCCCTTCTAGAATTGAGCTACAAACCGCACCGTAAAGGCACCCAAAACTTTAACTTTTTTGTCACATTTATAACAATGAAAACATGGCGTTAAGTGATTTCACTTTTCAATACTAACATTCCCTCAATAAGGTGGATTTATAATTTTTATTTTTTTCCCAAAGAGAAAGAAGAAATAAAATTGTAGGTGAAAATGTTCACATATTTATGAAATAAAAGAACAAATATTAGTGTTTTTTTCCCCTTATATTTGAATTTCATTGGTACTTTGGTTTTAGGTAATTGTATGATTTCTTATGAAAGGATAACCACAAGTTTATAAATACGAGCAGTTTAGAAAGCATCCGAGGTTTCCAGTATAGCTCTTAACTACTGACAAGAAATTTTTCCAAAGTGGTTGTTTTGCTTTTTTTTCCTAAAATACAGGAGAGAGCCAAAAGTTATATAAGAGGTCGGAGCAGTAGGACATGCACAGTGTTGTAGACTCAGCCACCGCAGCTTTCTCTGTCTCAAATCAATCTCTGGATTGATATGTCCACATTCTTCTTTTTGCTGTATGCATCGACAATGCTTTTCAGAAGACCGAGATCTCTTCAGACTCTGCTTTAACCAAAAATAAAGTTGATTCTATTGGAAAAACATTTGGATTGCTGTTGAAGGAATATATGTACTTATCTCTGGTGTCCACATCATTGTGTTTTTTTGGTATTTTAATTCTAAAAGTACGATATCACTATGATTTTGCGTGCTAATTTCACTTCCATTGCCGTAAATCAGAGGACAGAAGATTGAGCAATTATGGCGCTGATTGAAAAGAATCCCCCACACATATATAAAATGAATTATCCCTTTATGATCTTCTCGACTGATTCAGTAATCACATATTTGCTCTACCGATGCCAACAATCAAGCCGTATTAGTTTTCTTTAATCAGGATGAAACAATTGAACTAATTATTAATGATTCTTTTAAACACTTAATATAAATACCTCAAGTAGATATTAATGTTACATTGGTAGAAGGTTTCAAACAACACATTTTTTAATTTTTTCCTACATACACTTGCAACAAATTAAGTTTGTTGTTGTGTTTACTACGTATAATTAACCAGAAGTCCTTGATAAGCACATGATCTTCTACATGATTATTTCATTTGTGTAGCAATATTTATGTGTTTATTTAGAATTTGTTTACACCAAGCTCTTTTTAGTGTTTGTTCTTTGTGTTTATTCAAAATTCAAAATTTTGTAGCATACATTTCACTTATCAATTTTATTTTCCACTCCAGTTTATATCTACTCCCTCCATTAATAGATTTCAATCATTTAGTGTCAACAACTGAATCAGATAGGAGAGTTTTTTCTACACTTTTTTCTAAGACTGATGCACGAGTTTTTCTGATGCAATTTGCATCAACCTAGGAAACATTAAATAACACTGTTATCTGCATCATAATTTTACAGGTTCTTGGATTTCTTATTCACACAGATTGCATCAAGTAAAATTTGCAGAAGAGTATATCCATTGAACTTCGTAAAATTTTAAAATTATTAATTTTTAAATTTTAGATGAAAAAATTGTAGAAAATATATAGTGACACTTTTGCACCAGATATTTTGAATTAGCATTTGAGAGTTTTGCTTCAAAGATTTGAAATATGTGTCACAAGAATTTTTTAAAAGGATCTATCATTATTAAAAAACTGTTTTTTTAAGATGTTTGTACATGATCCACAACCACCTGTATAGACTTCCTAATATTCCAAACCTACATTGCAACCAAGGAAATCATCAGCAACACATTTCCAACATTTTCGAGCAGACTATATTTCAAATTAGTTAAGATTAGTCGACTAGGTTAAAAAAATTTCAAATTTTGAGAGTAGTGAGCTCCATTCTATTCATGAATCATGAGATTAGTTTTTCTTGTTATTTCAGGGTTAAATATTCATCTCATACCCTTCAAGAAAAGAATTGGAGTCACTGATAATGGAATTTCATCACCAATATGTTTTCTAATTTAGCTAACTAGTTTCAACCATTTCATTGCCTCTTCCATCTACCTCCAATTTCAATTAAAATTTATAAGAAGGCATTACAATAATTGATTTCTATCACATAATTCAAAAAGTTTGAAAAATCACGAATAAAAAAATATACCTTTCCTTACCTCAGCTTCAACATACAAGTAAATGGTATTGTTTTACTAAATACAATAACAATCTGATAATTTTACTCAATACAACATAATTTATACGAAATTACGCCGAAATTCCTAAGTATTAAAACACTTCTTTCACATAAATTATGGCATGTGAAATCCATAAGCATATAGTTTCTACAAACTTTCAACGTAAAATACATTCAATTCATCATATTTGTATCTAAAACCATTCGGATCATTTATAGTTTAATCAATGGACATATGATTTGACCAATAACATATGTTTTAGATATGATCTCATGTAAGAGCAAATCTCGTAAGTTTATAACTTACTAAAACTTATTTTGTCTTATTCATTTTTGTTATTATGGCATCATTGTTAATCTTTAAAGAAAAATAAATATTGTATATGATGTTTTTTTATTAATGGTTAATGGTTTTGACGGGACCGAAACCCATAATTACAAAAAGGCTCAAAATTCAGATGAAACACAAGCCATATATGGCAAAGAAGCACAAAGGCATAGGAAAATCTTCCAACATGTAGGCAAAATACAACAAGACTACAACAGACAACAACAATTGCAACACCATGGATGACTATGAAACCTAAATCATCTAGGTGGAGAAACGATATTCTTGAGAGTAGATTTCTTCTTTTTGTGCATCATTTTCCATCCTTCTAAAACCATCCGCAATAGGAAGAATTACCTCAATAGAATTTATTGGCAGAAATGTGCTTTTTTCCATAGGAAAAGGAGGGATATTTTCCTTTGCCGCATTGCTTTCAATTAGAACAACCATTTTGTTTGTTTTAATCAAGTCTTTTGTATTCTCCTTGTTTTCAACTACTAGAATTTCTGAAAGAGGTGTATTTTGGACCGATTTGGATCCACCATTTGATTTGGCATTTGAGTCCAAATCCTCCTTGGTATCAAAAACCATATGTTCTAGAAGGGCATCTTTCCACCATTGTTTTCTCTCATTTTGGCGCTTTGCCATCCCACATTCAACAATAGTGTGACCTAAACAAAAACACCTTCTACATCTAAAAGGTAAACTTTCGTAATCGAGCGATTTGGTTCATGTTCTATTTTGCACTTTAAGATCAATGCTTGCAGGAATGGTTTTAGAGGTGTCAAATTCAACTAGGATCTGACATATGTAGTATGGGTGAAGTCAGTAGTTTGAGAGTCAATATAAAGAATATGTCCCAAAACATTGCCAATGGAGATCAAACCATCACGACTCCAAAATTGCAAGGCTTAAGCAACCTATGTAATGCCCACTCCTCTTCGACACTTATTTTACTATGATTTTTATTATTGTTGATTGAGACATGGACTTTATTATTATATCTTGGATAGCTTATAGATAGACACGATGGACATTATGATTGTTATTGTGTTCTGATGACTATATTTGGATTATTGAACTAACCCTGTGAATTCTTGGATGTTGAGAGTTGTTAATGATGTGAGGATATTAGGGATCAGTGATATGTTGTGAGTGCATCCAATAGATATGAGTTATAATAGACGTACGGAATTCAATAGTTGTCGTAAAAATATGAATTGTTATAGCTAGTAAATGTTAATGGATAGGGAAGAATTATAATTGTAAATAATTAATAAGTGAAGTATGTGTTTTATCCTTTGACAAATTGATTGTTTCTAAATGATCGAGTTGGCGTTGATGTAACACCCACAATTTTCTACCCTCAAAACAAGCAGAACTAATAAATTAATAGTTAAGATTACTGAACGATTTTTTTTTTTTAATTTAAATTTTTTTAACAAGGTTAAGCATTTTCACACTTAACAACTTTTTTTGGTTAGTGGTTTTCTACACAAGTTGTGAACAATGGAATTAAATTAATAAGTAAATATTATAATTTAATTCCTAAGTTATATTTACATTTTAAAACATCTACTAAGCCCATTAATTAATTTTGTTGTCAAGGACCAAGGTTATATTGTTTTCTAACTTAAAAGATTTAATTGTTTACCTAGCCACAAGTGGCCCCATTCACCCCATTACCCATGTTCTTTATTTTTAATTAAAAGTTACATTCCCACAAAATACCTTCTCACTTAAGTGAGGTAGGGTTTAATTTGGGCCATAGGATTGAATCTATCCTAGCCCTTAGATTAATGTTGCCCTAAATTTCCTTATGGTCTTCTTTTTAATCCCTATTTTCCTCAAACCAATTCGGGGTTTTATTTTCTTATTTGCAGTTTTGGGAAGAGGGTGAGGAGAAGAGGAAGAGGATGATCCATGAGAGCAAGGAGATCCCCCATGGAAAAAATTTTCTTGAAGTTAGATGAAAGATTTCTCCATTGTAATGTTACCCATTTGTAGAGATCTTATTTTGGATCTAATTTGTTATTTTAATAAAAAAATCATTTTCTTTGATTTAGAGTTCAACTATTGGGGAAACCCCATTTATTTTAAATCCAAGAGTTTTACACATTTGAGTGTTATAAAAGAGATTGGATGGCTTGAAATGTTAAAATTAGTTGATTCCTAGTTGCTGGAAGGATCCTTGTTAAATTCTTAAGCTTACATTTTACTTAAAGTTAAATATGGATTGTTCTCGGAGGGAAATAAATTTTTCTATCAAGAGTGATGGCGCATCACAACGTAGGTCGCAGCTTTGTGACTACCACCCTAACTCGGGGCGTTTCACCGATCGCCGCTCGAGCTTGGTGGTGGTTAAAACCATCATGCACAGGAAGCGGTCCTATTAACCAAAACATAACCTTCACCCAAACATCATTTTCATATATTTTCTTCTTGAGTTGATTTTTAATGAAATACAAATTTTAATGAGGGTGTCATCTATTCATTTTTTGGTAAAGTGATAGTATATCTAGATTTGTAGTTTCAAATACAAAACAACAACTCAAGTTCTATTCTTCCATTTTTGCAATAAAAGTAAAAATTGAGTATAACATTACTATTATTCATTCTAATTTGCATATTCCATTTTGCCGATAAAAACAAGAATTCAAAACACTTTATTTCAATACATCCTTTTTCTTTTCCAAAAATACATGTATACATATTATAATATTGCAACTTTGAATACTTGCAACTCTTATGAGAGTTTAATTTTTAGGCAAATAATCACTTAATATTTCCTTTCACTATAATATTACAATACAACTATACGATCAAGTAATTTTTCCAAATCATTATTTTTCAAAGCAATACTTTAAATCATTTTCTTTCACTAAGACTAATCCTTCCAATAAGGTAGGTAACTAAGAGATATTTCTATATTTACAACTCATTTAAATATTGAAAATAAATGGGATATTACAATTTTCCTTCAAACATAAAAATATTACAAACTTCCACTCAAATTGGGAATAACAAGATGATCAATACAAAAAGGACATTTTCCACAAGGCTAAACACAAGTCTTCTTCTATGTCTTCTCCCAACTTTAAACTTCAACCTTGCAATTCTTCAATCTTTCCAAAGCTAGGATCACAATACAAAGAAAGGGGAATAGGCAAAGCTCTCCGTCGAACCTTTAATCCATTAAGAGGAGAAGCCATCCCCTTAATGGCCCCTGAGCCCCAACCAAGGAATATTTAGGGATCTTGAGAAACAATGAAAACTTTTCAACAAACATGACTTCCACAAAAAAATATGCATTCCAAAAATATTCAACACATCAAAATGGACACACTCAAGAAATCTTACAATTTTTTCCAAACAATACATAGGTTTAATATCAAACCAAATGGAGCATGGCCTATGGGAAATCACCTAATTTTTCCTCCCAAGTTAAGTGGGAGTTTCACCCAAAGCCTCCATGTGCACAATACAACAAAACAACCTTATCTCTCCCTTGCAAGTATGCAACAATATGACCATGATTTCCTTTTCACTCCCCATAGGTGAAACTCTCAATCACACTCCCACAAAATGCATGCCTCAAAAACTCCATTTTCCCTCCCCAATGGTCCCATAAGTCCATCTCCCACACCCAACTTAAGGCATACTACCCAACCACACAAAAACACATTCAAAAACTCATACAATATTAAACAAACACCATTTTTACATTTACAAACCTAAATAAGAAAAAATACAAGGATGGAGATCCTACCTCTCCATCAAGCTTCCAAGAAAACTTCACTCCACAAGTATTTCACACCTCAAGCCAAGAAAATTCCAAAGCAACTCCAACAAGCTCCCAATTCCAAAAATGTAAAAGGAAGAAAATGAACAAGTAACCTCAATTCCATCAAATTCCATCAATAAATAGAAATGGAATGTGAGGATGATGAGGTGGCTCCATGTAGGATGTCACTTCATCATTCCTCCATTCCCACACACAAGTCAAAATACCATGCCCAAGACAATAAATGAACATATAATACTATGACAACCCAAAATACACTCAAACTTGCACACCATGCCTTCCAAGGACAAAACCTAATTGATTTAAGTAGGAAAGTGCAATTATTTTCACTCTTTTACACTCCAAAAATGATAAATAAGTAAAAAATTAACTCCCCAACCAATAGGTAGGGTTGTTGGGTGAATTTAAGAGGCATGGGACAATCTTAGCTTGTCCCACAAGCCTTCAAAAAAACCTCCCAAGTCAAAATCCGAATTTTCATCTGTGGGTTAGAGTACGACAAACAAAACCCAAAACAAATCCCACTTACAACGTCAAGATTTCAAGGACCATCTACCCTCATAAATAGCCAATTATCACATCCTTATTTTAGTTAACAATTTAAGTTTGATTACATAACTAGGACATAATTATAGATGTTAATAAAGTGATAACAATATCAAAATTTAAATACATATAAAACAAAGTAAAGCACACAAAAATTAAACTAAATGAAAACATTACACCCCATGTCCACACATGTGAGGTAACCCCCCATGGAAAACTTTCTAACTAGGCATACAAAAACACCACACTATAACATTACATAAGTTGTTGAATTTTAGTCATGTTGCACAAGACACAAAATCCTTCCGTGGTTGGTCCCCTGTCCCCTTTCAATGTATGTGATAAAATATACCTATGCAACACAACATAATACCTCTTGGCCTCATAGCCACATCAACAACATTAATACAAATATTCATATAAAAATCAATACTCATCATCTATCAACATATCAATTAATCCGATCCTAACATCCATGAGATTATAATTTTACTCAAAACATCCACAGTATAATGTGTCAGATTATAAAATTCAATAGTGTAAATAAACATATATCAAATTGTGTACAAATGTCATATAGTATAACATAGTAAAAATTTGAATCAAAACATAGCAATAGTCAAGAATATGCATAGTCTATCATCTCTTGAATCAATGTATCACAATCAAAATGTCTAAGTATCAATCCAAAAGTAGTATCAACATAATGCAAATAGTCTCAAAGAGGAGTGGGCACTACAGACCTTGTTGATGTTGGTGAAAATAGTGGAATTCAAATGGTTAGAAATTGTAAATAATTGATAGAATTGATTAACTTTGATGATGTTTTAGCTACATTATATGATGATGTTAATTGATGGATATGTATGTGTTTTATTACTTGATGTTATTGATATGGCGTTGATGCCAAAGAGGTATTGTTTTGATTTTGCGGAAATTATATCACAACAAACAAGAAGGGGATAGGAGACCAACCATGAAAGAATATTGGATATTGGCAACAAGGTCACCTTGGCAACTTGTGTTCATGTATATTGTTATGTTATTCTTGAGTTTTTAAGAGGTCCCTAGTGGGGATGACCTCAAATGTGACCATGGGTTTATGTGTTTCTTTTCCCTCCTTCATTTTATTTATTTTGTGAGTATGTGATTTCTTTATTGTAATGTATTTCCACTTTAATATTGCTTAGTTTTTTTAATAGCTAAAGCGAGTTGAAGGGACCATTCCATATTTACATAAACGAAGCTGACCTCAATATTCAAAGAAAAACAACAAAATCAAAAGAGAAAAAATGTAGTTGGATATACACAAACATAGGCCACTATTATCCAAGATATAATATAACTATAGTACTAGGAAGAGAGGGATTACTCTTAGACCCAAGGCGACAACAACACTAGCAGCCTGAGACACCCGACCAAGGCCCAGATCATCTTGCATTTCAACTTTCACTTCAAAATACGCACAGTTTAGCTAGAGAAATTCATAGGCCCCTATTGTAGAAAGCCGCAGATCGGTCCATCCAGGTGGGATAGGGTCCAATGGAGCACAGAGGGTCTTAAGATTAGGAAGCACAAGGCGGGCACGGTTGGCAGCCCGGTCCCGGGCATACACCACCAACTACTTAATGAATTCTAGGATAATGCTAAACCATTTTTAAGTTCTCTAAAGACACCCACAACCACCCCTAACATGTGCTAAAGACTCATGCATAACCCGAACTGCCAGACAACAATTCGCCACTTCGGAGGCCAGGTTACCATAGTATGCCAGTCAAAGCCAATGTAGAGCTAGACTCATAGCATCTACTTTAGAGGGATGGATTATCATAGGTTCTCAATGAATACAGAGGCAACACCATTGTTGATGCGTGGCCAACCAATAATCAGATAGATAGTCTTCACCCAGGATTCCTTTAATGGCATCCAACTCTTTGACGTAGGAGAGACAAAAATTCTTTTCAGACGGTTGTCTGTTATCCTAGAACGAAACACCATTTCACATAGATCACAACTCAAGGAAATTCATAGTAGATGAGGGAAAACCATAGCTAGAAAATGGAGAAAAAAATATAAGGAGAAGCCCTTGTCCAAAGCATTAAATAGACCCTTCACATCCCGCAAATGTATCATTAGATGGCGTGTGCTCTGAAATCCACCTCACGTGAGATCAATATCCTGAATCCTTCCCATGCTTTGGAATTAAATGCCACTATCTCATGTTGTTTTCTCTCGATCATTTTATTTCTAGCTTGTCCACACAATTATTACTTTCCCAAAACATGTGCTTAATGTTCCACGCACTTTGAAATTCTTGAGTTACAAAGGACCTTTTTAACTCTTAGGTCCATTTCAAACAGGATTCTTTTTAATTATACCATTCACAATTACTAGCGAATCCCCTTTGATTTTAAGATTTTCTATCTTTAAGGAGGCCGCTAGATTTAGACCTTTTCTTAGAGCTTGTAGTTCACCAAATTACAAGTACCATCCCTAAACCGGTAGGAGGTGGCACCGATTAATAATCCCTTTTCATTTCTTATAATGCATCCAGTGCATTTGGAGATGCCGGGGTTACCTCTGGCTGCTCCATCAAAATTTAGTTTGAGGAAACCCAGGGTGGGGGAGCTAATGGGCTAATCGAGGAAGTGAAGGCCGAGGAGATCAAAGGGCATTGAGCACTGCTTTGGGCTTGACAATTTTAGGCCAGTTCTACTAAATTTCCTTGTCAATGTTGGAGAAGTGATGAAAGTGGGACATATTAGTAGAAACTACCTCAGAGATAACCCATTCCAACCTAAGAATGACCATGTCCATCGAGTTATACTCCTCCCTAAATATTATTTTGTTACGCTCCCACTAGATGTGCCAGAGAAGTAGCATGATACCACGTAGCCAAATCGAGAAGGAGATAGAGTGGAGGTTTACAGGCTAAGCCAAAATGGCTTTCGGGAGTGTAGAGGTCTGGACCCACAAGAGATTGAGCCTGACACACAACCAACTCTAGCATTCAAGCGGTGAATGGGCAATGAAGTAGAATATTCTTGAAATCTTCTCCATGCTTCTCTCATAGAAAGTGCATTGAGGGACCATGAAAACCAAATCTCTTCCTCCTTTCTTGAGTGATAATTTTTCCTTTGAAAGCCATCCAAGTGAAAAGGCTAGCTTTAGGGGGACACGAGGGGGACCAGAATGCCTTCCAAATTAGAGCCTCATCTTCCTACTCAACATGCAATAGTTTATAGCCACATCACAGGGATTATTTCCTAGAAGGGGCCGTAGTCCAAACAATTTCATCATTACCCCGGAAAGCACTATCTATCGTTCCTGCAGAGCTGAGTGAAAACTATCCTTAGTTTCCAAAGAGAGATTTAGGTGATCAATACTTTTCCATTCCAATAGAGCAGGAAAATTTTCAGAATCAGCCCATAGTTGGAAACATATGGTCCCCATTCTTTAACTAAGAGCCTCTTGATTTCCCCAAACTCAAGATTTTCCCCAAGCATGGGAAAACCATTCCAAGGATCGTCCCAGAATAACACCCTATCACCTTTTTCAATTTTCCTAGGCCACATTGAATAAGAAGAGATCCTAGAATTCAACTAAGAAGTTCCATATATGAGAACCATGAGGGGGATTAGCAATGTGGAGAATTGATTCCGGAAGATGGGCCCCCAGATATTTTTTTCTCCACCACTTGGCTGCAAAGACACAAAGTTTTGTGAGGAGATTCCAAACAAGCTTGGCACCTGGGCCAAGTTTTGAATACCCAAATTGAGGATGCTAGCCCTGCCTAGATCTTTGGGTTTGGAAAAATTTTCTCAAGCTGAGCAATGCTATTTTCCTTTCCATAGATGGACCTTTCCATAAGAACTTTTATATAATCTGGATAAGCTTTGATAGAACATGCTTTTATGGATTTCAGTATGGAAAGCATGTATAAGGGGGAGGCACTGAGAATAGATTTGATGAGGACCAGTCTTCCAGCTAGTGATAGCCATTTTCCTTTCCAGGAGTTGAGTTTCAAATTAACTGAAGAGAGGAGATCGTTCCACATCAAGAGATCGACCGAGCCACCAAACAAAGGCACACCAAGATATTTGACCGAAGGAGCCTTTTTTGAAACTGAAGATGCCAAGAATTCTAGCTTCCAGAGAAGGGGGATGTTAAAAAATAAGATGAAGGATTTGACATGGCTAACCTCTTGTCTAGTAGTGAATGCATAAGCATCGAGCAACCCCTTCAGTTCTCTGGCCTCCTGAATGTTGGCTTTTCCAAACAAGAAAGTGTCATCCATGAATTACTGGTGAGAAATAGGATCCACCCCCTCCATAATTTTTAATCCTTGTAATTTTCCTTCCTGAACTTTATTGTTGATGGCCCTACTCAACGAGTCAGCCACTAAAATGTAGAGAAAGGAGGAGAAAGGGTCACCCTATCTTATACCCGATCACCTTCAAAGAAAACTTCAGCATTACCATTAATTAACATGGAGAAAGAACACCCAACTATGTAATTGAACACCCAATTAAAAACTAGACCAAAAAACCAAAATTTCTAAGGATTTTGATTAGAAAGGCCGATTGATCTTATCAATGGTCTTACAAATATCTAGTTTTAGTAACATACCGGGGATTTATTATAGGAGATAGAATCAATGACTTCATGAGAGAGAAAAATACTATAAAAAATCGACCTCGTTGGCAAGAAACCATATTTCTCGAAGAGATCATAAGTTCTAAAGCACTTTGACTCTTGAAGCAATGGCTTTGAGATGATTTTGTAGGAGGTATTGCACAGAGAAACTGACCTGAAGTCTACGAATGAAGAGGGTTGAGGGATCTTCGGGAAGAGACTTATAAAGGTACAATTTAGTGATTTAAGCATTGAATGGGATCTATGAGATTCTTCCACAGCCGCCCAAACATCATAGCCAACGATGTTCCAAAATTTCTAAAAGAAATCAGCCTGAAAACCATCTAGACCTAGAGCTTTGTTCTTGGCCATAGAGAAAACCACTTTCTCCACTTCACTCATAGTGAAGGGCTTAAGAAGAACCAAATTTTGAGCATCAGTGACCAGCGTTGGGATATTGTCAAGGAAAGAGGATTGCTATGAATCAAAGGATGCGATGTCACCTTGAAGGAGGGAAGTAAAGAACTGGACCCCTTCATCAGAAATCTATTTTTGATCAGAGAGGACAATACCATCATGACTCTTTATCTTGGAGATGAAAGATGAGCTCCACCTTACTTTTACGGATGAATGAAAAAACTTTGTGTTCCTGTCCCCATCCTTGAGCCATAATTCCTATTATTTTTATTTCGAATACCTCCTCACATAGAAGCAATTCACCAAGTTCGACTAGTAACAAATTCTCAGAAGAAACTCTACCTCCCCCATGCTAAAGACAAAAATTAACTCATTCGAGCTTCCACTCTATCCTTTTCTTGGAGGATATGCTTCCACTCATTGGAAGATATGCTTAAAACAAGATTTGTTCCAAGACTTAGATCCTTTTTGAGAAGTTCTAGTATTTGTGCAAGAACCAACATTTTGAACCTTCAACCTGATAGGAGTGCCACCATTGTGAAATGTTGTTTTCCAGATAGGAATCCCTCAACCACATAAGCTCAAACTCAAAAGGGGATTTTCGAGGGGAAAATTTGATATTGGTGATAGGGAAATCGGGAAGTGATCAGAGCGGATGAGGTAAAAATCAAGCATTCTAAGACAACATTATTCAGAGACCACTTAGGGCCGGCTAAGAACCTATCGAGCCTTTCAGCAATATTACTGAAGCCCTTCCTACGATTGCTCTAGGTGAACCAACCTTGCTTGGGCTCGATATCTAAAAGAGAGTTGTCAGAGATAAAGGAACAAAAATCTCCTGGGATTGCCAATTTCTAGAAATACCACCTTTTTTATCTTTCTCAGAGGTGATAGCATTGAAATCACCACCAAGAAGAAATAGTTGATCCTCGAGGGGGAGAAAAGACCTGGAGATGTCTTTCCAAACCTCTCTTTTTCCAATTATGCTATTCGGACCATACACATTAAGGAGGTAGAAGACTGAAATGAGAACATTTTAGGAAAACCCGACCCAACTGCCAACTATGATTTTGGTGGATAAGATCAACCTGAACCTGAAATTCCTTCCACTAGAATCACAAGCCCCCGAGGCCCTAGTAGCATCGATGAAGAAGAAATTCAAGCCCTTAACTTAATTTTTCTAGAGTGCAAAGCACCTTCCACCAAGGCCATCTTTGTTTCTTGAAGCAACACCACACTCTCTAAGGAGAAGAGATAATGCTTAAACAAGCGTTGTTTATCAGGGGTGTTGATACCTCTAATATTCCAAGAGAGTATTATCATTTAGGAGAGGGAAGGACATTTGCCTTTCTGGACACAACTTTGGAAAAGTTTAGGACACTTTTTTTGCCATCATCCACTTCCATGATGTCGGTTCTTGTTTGGATTTTCTACCTTTTTTGTTGGCTGAGCCACATATGGCCTCCTTCAACCTTGCTTGAACAAAAGCCAATTTTGAGGAAGCTAAATTTGGTACCAGTAGATCCAGCTCAAATTCTCCTTCCTCTAAGATGTCATCACCTAAAAGGGACTGAAGCTTATTTGTCTCAACTTTATCTAGGAGCCAAGATTGTAGCGAGTTCAGGGAAGCTACTTGCCCTTGATCGAAACCTTCCTTAATAAGGGAAATTAATTCCCCAAAGTTTTTATGCACTTCTTCAGTTTATTTTAGAAGAGAAAGAGGTGAAATATCACCCACCAAGGGTGATGCCATTTCTCTCTCCTCCAACCCTTTCATCATAGAGCCAACCTTTATGAGAATCCAACTCCTTGGAAGCCTTGGCCAGTTTCAAAGAGCAAGCCTTACTCAGATGACCCAACTGCCCATAATAAAAACACTTTGCATTTAGACCCTCATACTCAATGGTAAAGCACTTGGGGCTGGAATTTGTTTAGAGAGTCAAAGACAACGGCAGAGGGGTAGTCAGGTCCATCGCCACGCAGAAAAGACGCACCAAGATTTTGTGCTAGAAATTTAGGGCAGGATTACGGATGGGCACGAGGGTCCCCAGGGAGTTCGCAATTGGCTTCAGAATAGACCATTTATGGAGATCCAAAGGTAGATCATGAATGCTTAACCAAAGTGGGGCCTTGGAAATTTTTTCCTTCCAGGGGTCGAAATTTGGTGACCAAGGATGAAAGTATAGGCTGGAAGAGTTCATGAACTAGGGTCCTTCTTTAAGCACCAAATTCAGCAAATCAGGGGAGGGGAAACATACCTGGAAAAAGTTTTGGCATGGAAAATGACTTTTGGTTTAGCATTTGATCCCAAGAGGCACACAACCCGGCTTAAAATCCTTATGTGAGAGAAACAAGTGCCTACAAACTTGCAGAAAATTTCCCTTTTCACCCATGAATCAGAAAAATCAGCTTTGGGAGGAGGAGGCACCAAGAGATGTACACTTTCTATAACAATTTTGAAATCAATTCCATCAACCTTGAAGTCTTCCAAGCTCTTCATCCTATCAGACCCAACCAGGGATGGATTGAAAGAGACCTTATGTATCACCTCAACAGTAGACTCAGCTTGCACTAGACTTTTTCCACCGCCATGTTTTCTAGTACCGACTCCCCAAACAAAGAAACTAGGGTTGTGATAACCAAGCTAACATTTAATTGTCCTATCAATTCAAGCACAACCTTTTCCTCTTCAAGTTCATGGGCTGACCCATGGGTGCCACCCCACACAAGAAATTTCCCTGGGATCTTGTTCGCACTAATGTGGACCTCGGCACTTGGTGCGGGAAACCCATATCCCGCCACGGCCTTTATTATTTTTTAAAAACAAGCTTTTTCCTTTTTCTCATTTTTTGATTTTGTTATTTTCACAATTTTTGTATAATTCACATTTTTACTAGTGTGACACTCCATCTGAATTCATTCCACCAAAAAAACAAAAATTTAGTCTAAGGATGTACCCCTAGGTGACATGCAAATATTTAATATTGCTTAGTGATTGTGCTCTTGATTAGGATAATTAATCTTGTGATATTGGTAGTTGGGATGTGACCAAGGAGGGATTTAATTGTGGTATATTTTCCTTGTTATATTATGGATTTGAAAGGACATTTTATTGATTTTGGTATAGTTTTATTTCAAACTTATATTTTTGGAGGAGCTTCCTTTATTTCTTGGGGAAGCTTGGGAGATTGGTTTCTCCCTTAGTTTGTAGTTGGAAAAGCTTATATATTGTGCTTGTGGATTTAATATTCTTTTAATAACATGGTAGGGTCTTTACCCTTGCATTTTTATTTTACTTGTTGTGTGTTGTATGTAAAATGAATGAATGTTGTGTTGTTTTGGATTTGGGGTAGTATGGCCTTAAGGTTGTGTGGGAGAAATAAAATGGGGCTGTATTGACGGTGGAATAATATTTGTTCATATGCATTTAGAGGGAGTTTGGGTTGGGTGTCCCACCTTGTGATAATAAGAAATATTTCTTGTTTATTTTGATATGTTTCATTTGAGGGAGTGATAAGATATTGAGGGAGAGATAAGAGTTTGAGGGAGGGATAATATTTTTTTTTGGTTGTGTGGATGAAGTTTTGGAGGATTTTAAGGTGGAAAATTAACCCATTTAGATGCATAAGGGATTTCCCCATCTTTATCTTCAACCTTTGCTTATATTTAAAACCTTTGTGCTTGTTAAAATTTTATATTGTTGTCATTATTGTATTGTGCTTGTTGTGTTGTAAGTTTTATGATGAATGGGTGTATGTTGAATCCCTTGTAAAAAAATTCATGGTCGCTTGATATCCCATTTTACTTCATTTTTAGGCTTGGGGTCAATGAGAAAGGAGGTTTCTCCTTCTCATTGGAATATAGGTTGGTAGGAGATTGTTGCCTACTCCCCAGGTTCCTTGTTATTGTGATTTTAAGATGAAGTAAAATATATGGAGCTGTAATATGTTAATGGGAAGAATACATATGTATTTGAGATCCAAGAAGGCATCCTATTGTCATAAATGTCATCATGGTGTTTGACTTGAGTGGAAGGCTTGTATATACTTGTATTTTAAAGAGATTTTCTTGTAAATTTATTTACAAAACTATGTATTGGAAATGGTTAGAAGGAATAACTCGTAAGTTGTATATTATTTGGAGTGTAACTATTTCAAATCAGGAATTTAATTAATAAAAATTACATTTTTATTCCATTTTGAAAATGGTCCTCCTTGAATTGAACACATATGGAAAAATATGCATTCTTCCTTGAGTATTCGTATCAATTTTGGTTGTAAAAGGAAAATTAATTTTCATTAGATTATGTCATGATTTTATTTCTTTCAAATAGAGTGGAACTCAATGGTAATCTAGTTGGTTGTTTCAAGTTTCATGACATTGCACAAATTAATACAACTAGTTCCTTTCAATTAAAATAAAATGTTTTCCCTCTACCTTATTTTATTATATATATATATATATATATATATATAATTCACTAGTACCCAAATCACCTATACCCAAATTGGCTGGCATCTCTTAGTAAAAAAACACTTATTTTAAAGTAAAATGGGGCTTGATATTATGTTGAAGGCAATATTACTATGGAAGTTGCCATTGTTATATTAAAATAAATATTACATGGGGTTTCAATAGTGTAACACCCACAAAATTACGCCCACAAAACCCAAAACGAAATGAATGTTATAATGGAAAAAATATGGAATAATTTATTTTTTTGTTAAAGGACGAAAGAGATGATAAGCTAAACCTTATGCTTAATAGAACGATCGTCACAAAACTAATTAAATTATAATATTTAATTTCCAGTTAAGTTTAAAACTTCACTCATATAATCCTTAATTAATTTAACAAAGTGGTTCGTAAAGTCATTCAATAATTTATTTATAAAAAGTCTACGTCCAAATTGTTCTTCCATTTACAAATTATTATGAAATTAAATTCCTACAATGGATATTGCTTGGCTAGAAAAGTGTAACTTTGATTAAACTAATTTCAAGATAAAGGGGCTTTTATCAAAGAAAATACTATTTAATAAAAATGTTATAAAATACAATTAATCCCTACACCACTCAAGTGGCCCCATTCAAAAAATGACCCATGTGATCAAATGATGGTCTCACCTAACTCCCACCTAACATTTGTAGGGAATATTCCTAACCATAGGATGGGATTAATCTAAGCCCTTGGATCTACTATATTTAAAATCAACCCTAATCTCTATGGAGAGTTTCTTTTATTCTTTTCATTTGACTTATTTGCTCATTTTTTTGTTTTGTAGGTTAAGGAAAGGATGAAGAGAAGGAAGCCATGGGAGAGGAGGAGAAAGCTTGGGGATGGATACACACATCCCAAATCTATTCCATTTTTTTAAAGTTAATCTATTCTACCCTATTCTAGGGTTTGTAATTTCCATTATTTTTGTAAGCTTGATTTAACAAAAATACCCATTTGGGTATTTTTCATTTGCCTAAAAGATCTCTGTCTTTCATTAGACATATTTTTTTATACAAAGAATACTCTCATTTTTTATTTCTTATGAGTATATATACATGGGTATATATATATATATATATATATATATATTATATGTGTGTGTATATGTATATACATAATTATATTTATATAGAATATTCCTTAATATTATAAAAACCTAGAATATAATTATTAAAGAAGATATCTATATAAATAAATACACACACATAGGGTCGAACCCTCCTGCCTCTGACACATGACAGTGACGTTGACGGTTTTGATTTATTCTCGTACATTGAACGTTGATTAAATAAATCTCCGCCATTGAAGTAATGTCGAGGGTGTCTGACAAATATGGCTGCTTTGGGCAATCTCTGCCATCCTCATGGTAAGCCGTATCGTCGACCTCAGGTAAATACCTACCCACATGATCCGTTGTTATTAATAAACCTTTTACGGTCAATTTTTCCCATCACATCAATGTAGTGTTGTTGTTTGGCTCGCTGTGGACGAGAAATTTAGGCACTTGTTTGGAGACAAAGATAAGGCGGTGCCGGTCAGATGCTCAGAGAAAGGTTTGTTTTTCCTATCCTAAAATTTTTTGTGTCTTATCTCGCAGGTTGTATATTGCAACTGTAAGTAGGCTACAGCCCCCACCATGAACTGTGGGAGAAGAAATATTTGAAGCGAGGAGCTTCGCCGATGACCCCGAAGATGTGAAAAGATTCAACAAAATGAAATGTTATGCGGAGGCGTACATTGATCCCAACCACGCAAGTGGACGACGACACGGAACGAACCCTGTGTGGAACCACAAAATGCTTCTCCAGGCAGATGATTCCCTTCTCTCAGATGTCCTGGTGGCTATAAAAGTGGACATATACGCCAGGGGTCATCTGCGAGACAAGCTGGTCGGCAACGCCAGGATCCTCATTTCTCAAATCCTTAAGGGGGGCGACACTAACCCTAACCCCAACCCTATAAATTGCATCGTTGTTCAGGCGTGGAGACCCGCAGGCCATCCTCAGGGCATTCTCAAAGTCTGGATTCCTCCCGTAGGTAAATTTCTCTTGCTTCGCTTGTTTATGTCCGTGAAGAAAAATGATCAACCATATGCACTTCAAAATGAGGCAGAGAACACGATTTCTCCCAGTGCTCCTTCCGCAATGGAAAACACAAGTTCTCTCAGTGTTCTTCTCGTACAGGGTTCTCCCAGTGCTCCCTTTTCACAAGAGAACATTCCTTCCCTTGCAAAAGCTGAGTAATATTCACGTCACTTGCTTGTCTAGTATAACTTTATTTATATTGTTACTATTCTGAAATCTTAGGTTTTCTTTTGTTATCTGTTAAGATCTGCTCCCTGTTGAGATATTTGGGGAAAAAATGGTTTATTTACCTAGGTTTATTTCTGGTTTTCAAGCCATGTAAAGGTTGCTGCTACTGCTACCCAACGCAATGTTTGAGTACAATTTGTAGCGGTCATTTTAACGCTTAAAATTACATTCTTGTTTTTTCTCCTAATTTCTTTTCTCATCTTTCAGGGTATTCATGTTATCGATATGTAGTTTATCTAGGGTTTTAGCTTCAAATGACAATTTATTTGGTGTTTTCTTTGAAAGTAAATAGGGTTTTCTTCAAAATTGAAATCTTTGGCATGGGAGATCAAATATAAAGGAAATTGGATTTTTAACTTTTTCATGGGAGATCGGTGGAGATCAATATGAATACGAGAGAAGGAGATGGAGATGATCTGTTTGAACTGTAGAGGTGATGTCAGACAAAATAATAGATTGTATTGATGGATTATTCAAATATTGTCTTTTAGCCTTACAATGACTAGAGGTTCTGGTGGTAGTTTGTATGCCTAATGCTGCCCATAGGTAGACATTTTTTCTTGTCCAATATTTACAGTTTATAGAAAACAACAACCCTGGTCATAGGCCTTTTGCCCAAAATTTTACTGGAGTTCTGCTCCCTCCATGGGACCCTTAACGTAATATACCACAATCTATGATACTCGTTGTCCCCACTTTGTGCAGTTAAGTAACTTGCAAGTGCTTAACTATAGCTCAAGTTGAAATTTTTATATTTTAACAACCCATGATATTGATAAACTTGATAGAGCACTAAGTGTTTAAAAAATTAATTAATACTTGATCTTTAAAATAAGGGTTTAAAAGTATACATGAATCGGAAAGTTTAGAATGTGCAAAAGGATCAATTTCAACCTACAATCCGTTAATCTTATAATTATGAATTCAAATTAGTTTTGTGATTTCAACGAGATTGATTGAAACGAAGACAAGAAAAGGAAACAAAAGAAGGGTGAAGTATATGATTCTTCACTAATTCAGGTACCCTTGGCAGGTTGTTTATAGCTTGGCCAAAGTTGGTATGTTGATTTATTACTGGCTATATGTTTGGTTTATGGCGTTCTAGACCTTGTTGTTAGTTTTTGTAGTAATGTTTTATATGATTACCTAATAAAAACAAAAAAGTTATAATGGATTTAATTATTATTGTAGCATATTTATTTTGATAGGTGTTATTACACCGAAGGCATTTTTCAAGTTGGGTTCAACCTTCTCCCCTCTGACAGTGAAAGCGATGTGGGCGGATGAGCTTCAGGTCATGCTTCATCGATTTGCAATAAAATAATTAATTTGCAATTACTATAATCATTGTACAAAACATTTGGGCATGAACTATAGTCTTTAGGAAAACAATGTACAATTTGTACAAGAAATAAAGAAATAAACAAGAACAACCGACTACATAAGTACCAAAATAGTATTCCATCGCATTAACATACATTGTAAAAATAAATGGATGTGATTATCGTCTACAATGACATCAAGATTTTCAGAATAAGTTTTTAAAATATAACTTGTTGTAGAAATCAACAAAAAGAGTCATAGTCCACAAGGGCAGAGCTGAGATTTGACGCTCATTTGGATGTTTTTACTTATTTTAACCTTATTTTACATTTTGTAAATAGTCTTCCCATCTCTATTTGACGTGGATCAATTTAAAAAAATTGTCATTATCACTATAAACACAGTCAATATAACTATAAACACAACATTACATAGAAATTGAAATACCATATTTTACCGATAATGTGATTATACGTAGCATATAATGCCTGAAACTCGCTTAACACTCATAAATACAACTCAAGAAAATAATGTATATTTTAAACTACCATTTAAAACCTTTTAACCGAAAATCACAGATTTTCAGTTTGACAGGAGAAGTCAACTATCAAATCTCATCCTTGGATGGGGGAAAAACCAAATTGATGTGTTCATGCATCGATATCCAACATTTTGATCGGGTGGAATTTACTTTAGGAGAAGATTACTCTGATGTGACAAGATTTCCTTACCTTGCGCTATTGAGTCACTCGTAGTGAGTCATCAATTCACAATTGGATCATAGAGGTCAAACATTTCAGGATAAGTTTTTAAAATATAATTTGATGTAGGAATCAACAAAAGGAATCGTAAAGCTTAAACTTCTCACTAATTATTTTTTGGGATTCTTCCATTAGGACTGGAAATTGAAAGGTTGTGGGTCGTTTTGTGTGATTTTAACCATGTTTTATTAGAAAAAATTTAGGTACCCGTACAAAATGACAGGCTAAAAATTTAGAAAACCGTATAATTTCCACATATCTGTATCAATGACATTAACTTTTAATTTTGAATGAGTAATGGGCGTTTCTTGCTGGATTGTCCCACTCTTGCCTTCTTGTGAATGTTTTTCATGTGTCCTTTAGCTGATTTTCTGGCAGGTCGAGGTTTCAAAGCACGTAGGTTGACATTAGTAGAGGGATTGACTCCCAACCGCCACTTGACTAATCAGTACATATTCATGAGAAAAGACAAAAACTTCCATTCAAAGCATTTTTGTACCAATTTAGTATGTCGAATCTCAAGTCTGCGAAGCTCATCAAATGTGGGGGAAATTATCCTGGAGAAGTAGTTAGAAAAGATGTCCGAATATTTCAAATTTTGTAGCTATGATATAAAATCAAGGAGCTCTACAACATAGGATTAGAGAGATAAATAGCCTCCTCCACACATCATGCCTTCTTCTTGGACAACCGCCACAATACATCATCTTGAGACCCATGATCTTTCAAAAATAACCATATGGATGATGGATCAAGGATTTTACTATTCCATGTTTCTGTAAGGCGGTTTTTGGTGATATTATACAGGTGACAGATATGGTGTGAGAATTGTTTTGTCGTCAATTACCAATACCATTATCTGCCTTCTAACTTACATGTTTTTCTCACCTTCATGCTTTGTAAAGCCATGCCAATAATGGAGGGGCTCAATTTTTCGTTCTTGTTCACACATTGCTTGTTTTCATTGAATTGCTCGAGCTTAAAACTAAAACAAACTGCTACAAGAGACCAACATTGCGTTTTTGTTTCAATGTGGAACCTATTGGATTTTTGCCATATTTTATTTTGTCCAATGAGTGTAAATTGCATGCACTTGACTAATGTGAGCTTAACAATAAAGCAAAGCATAGATAGCAAATAGATCGTCATAAAGTTGCCCCAATTATTCCGCTTGATGCAATAGCCACTAGAGCAGGAAGTCTAAACCATGATACAATAGTGGTCCCAAAACTACTAGAAAAATCCACAATTAGTAAAATCATTCCCAAGTAGTTTTAACTAAATAGACTTGCACCAAAACGAGTAATGAACAAACATTTCGATAATACCATGAGGTGATTTAGCTCCATGTTACGCCATTATCATAGGCTATATTATACAAAGTACACATAGGGAGGTGAATGTTTATCTTTCTTGTGAATCTACATGACCACAACCATAATATAGTTTTTTTATAGGAAAATAATAGTGCATGAGTAAGAGTCGTGAAAAAGCAACATAACATCAACTTGCATTAGGACACTATAGAATGCATGTTATCAAGATTTATCTATGACATCAGATAGTGAAGATGAGCCATCACATATCCTCTACCACCCACCGACCTACCCTGCCCTGCTACAAATAAAAATGCCGAGTAGATGCCCCTCATTGCAAGTCAGCGAGAAGATTGCACTTAATAATGTAAGAAATTGTAGGGAATCTAATTTTAAAGTTTATGCTTGGAAGATAAATACTACTCAACACTAATATTCCTACCTATATGGAGGGATTCAATTATCCTTGATTATTTGTGTGTCACTTGTGTCTCTGGAAATAATCGAGCTTAAAAGTGAAAAGGGGCATACAATGTCCTATAACAAGCCAACATTTTGTTTGGGTTTCAAACATAGAATCTATTAAAGTTTTCCTCTCCTTTTGTCCCTTTTAAGCATAAATTGTGATCATGTAAATACTGTGAAGGAGGTCAAAAGATAAAATCAACACAAAAGCATATATTAATTACTTAGGAACAATCATGCCATGTTGAATTCCCACATTTAATTCCCCCATTTTCTTTCCAACTTTCTATTCACATCTTTGTCTTATCTAACAAAATAAATGTTATCCATTTGATAATGTTGACATCACTTCTTGTTTCTTAAAGCCAGGCCAATGTTGGGGGCTCAATTGTCTATTGTTGTTCACACATTGTTTGTTTTCATTTATTTACTCGAGATTAAAACTAAAACAAAGTGCTACAATAAACCAACATTGCATTTTGGGATTCCAATGTGAAACCTATTGGATTTTCCCCATTTTTATTTTGGCCCCAAAAGCGTAAATTGCATTCCCTTGAATAATGTGAGCTTAACGATAAAATATAGCATATAAAACAGATTGAGCGTCATAAGTTACCCTATTTATTTCATTCGATGCAATAGCCACTAGAACGAGCAGTCTAAACCATGTCACAATGTCGGTCCCAAAAAAAATCCAAGAATAACCCATAGTCAATTTAATTCCCAAAAAATAAAAGCACTACAATTATAACTAGCTATTCACATTCGTAATTTTGATTGATTACTCCTAACCTTCTAACTTATCTCTGAATTATGTTGTCTTGTTACCTTGCACACCATACTCATTTTCTCCTTCTAATGATTGATAAAATTACGATGTGGTTATAACAAACAAGAATTCAACTTTGTTTCCCCCAACCAATTCTCCTGACCTACGACTTCTCCTCCTTATAACCCTTCTTGATTGTCCTTGTTCGTTTGTGTTTGTTTTATTCCACAATATCAATCTTCCAACATATCCCCTTCGGCGTTTCCATCGCACATTTCAAGTGCGATTGCTAGTAGTTAAAAAAGCTACGAGGTGGGAGTTAACGCTGAGTGGAGACTACATTTGGCAAAAGTCATTCGTTGGTTTAAAACAAATTTTAATATATTTGGGTGGGGGCTCAACCCCCACCATTTTTTTATTTATTAGAAAGTTGGCTTGGGGGATAGGTCACCGCCCCACCCCAATCCATATTAATATGGGTTGGGCGAGGGGGTCCCCCAACCCACAAACAAAAATAAAATATAAATCTTAAATGGCTACCATAACATGGCACCCTTAAACATTAAAGCTTGACCGATTTTTTTCAAAAGTTCATTTTTTTATTTAATAATATATATATATATATATATATATATATTTGTAAAGAATTTTTATAATATATTTAATTTATAATTTTTGTATCGTATTTAATATATAAATATTTAGTAATAAATTTATATAATTAAATATATTTTTAATCATAAAGGTGTATATGTATTCTTGAAGTTTATATAAAAAAATTATACCCTTTTAAGAAGAATGATAATAGAGAAAACTAATAGGATTGTTTATTCAAAGAAATTTGAACTATATTATTTTCTTTTGTTTCTTTTAAAATGACAATAAAAAGAGCATCCATTCCATATAACAAGACAATTTAAACAAGATTTTCAATGTCTATAAATAAAGCATAATGTAACACCCACAATTTGGACACACAAATACAATAATAAAAATACTGGAATAATTTTTTTTTACTTTAAATGCTCATTACACAACACCACATGGGCTCCAATAGATAAACTTAACACCACATAAGACACTTACACAAGTCATCGACTCTCATAGACACATGACAACACCATATACATGTTGATGCCACACTTTCCTAATGAACGAATGCTAGCAATGACCCAACCATAAAAAGGGACCCAAGGATTGGCAAACCCACAACACATCATTACCATGATTACATCTTAGTTACGATTAACATTAAAAGGAAACATTATTATGCAAGGATAATTTTCTTCTCTCTCTCTCTTTTCACCTACAGATTCTTGAATTCATTTCATATTCAACTTATAGTTCGATCATTTAATTTGGCTCTTAATCCCTTATGAAAATCTCCATAACTTACGTAATTAATGGCCATATTTCAAATTGCATACAAAGTTCCTAATTCTCTCATTCTTATGTCAAAGGTTTGTTTTCGAAAAATATGTGTAGTTGACATTTAATCTTACCCGCATTAAGCAAGGGAGTAACCAGAAGTTTTCAAGGGAAAATAATATGATTCAAAGGAGGTGAAGGTTCAAGTTTCCCTTTCCTATAAACTTCCTTCCATTAGAAGCACATTTTTTCTCGTACTATGGTTGTTTTAGTTCCAAATTTAGTTTGAGTCAATTAAGCATTTACACGTCATAATTTTATTTTAATTTATTTTTAGTGGGCTCTATAATGGCTCAAATGCCTAGTCCCACCAAGAACAATTTGAATCCATTCTTAACAAAATTCAATGCTTAAATCAACCGTAAGGACTTTAAGAGAAAATTTGTTCCTAAACCATTATCACATATACTCTTGTTCCTCATCTCATTTACATTTTTTCTTAGGTGTCTTATTCGCATTGCATTATATCAAAAAGAGTTATGAAATTACTTGTATAACATCTATAAGAAGTACGATTAGAAGCATTATAACTACACATGAGCCATAAGTTAATCTCCTAATCAAGTCCCCGAGGTTTGGTTTAATTCCAATTTTCACTCGGGGTTCTACACCCCATTATAGATTAGATTAAGGTGGAGACTTAACCCATTTTGATGCATAAGGAATTTCCCCATATTATTGGTCTCTCTTTACTTAGATTTTAAACCTTTGTGCTTTGTAAAATTGAATGTTGTTATCATTATTGTATTGTGCTTGTTGTGTTGTAAGTGTTTTGTGAATGGATGTTTATTGAATCCCTTGTAAAAGTTGTCATGGTCACTTGACACCCATTTTAAATTCATTTTTGGGTCTCGGGGGTCAATGAGAAAAAAGGCTTCCCCTTATCATTGGAAGATAGGTTGGGAGGAGATTGGTTCCTACTCCCACTTCCTTATTCTTGTGATTTTAAGATGAAGAAAAATATCTGGAGCTACAAGATGTTCATGGGAAGAAGAAATATGTATCTAAGATCCAAGAAGAAATCCTATTGTTGTAAATGTTATCATGTTGTTTCCACCTTGAGTGGAAGGCTTGTATAAACTTGTATTTTAAAGAGAGTTTCTTGTAAATTTAATTATCAAACTATGTATTGGAAATGGTTGGAAGGAAGAACTTGTAAGTTGTATATTATTGGGAATGTAACTCTTTCAAATCAGGAATTTAATTAAAAAATTGCATTATATTCCATTTTGAAAACGGTCCTCGTTACATTGAACACATATGGAAAAATATGCTTGCTTCCTTGAGTATTCATATCAATTTTGGTTGTAAAAGGAAAATTAATTTTCATTGGATTATGTCCTGATTTTATTTCTTTCAAATAGGAGTGGAACTCAATGGTAATCTAGTTGGTTGTTTCAAGTTTCACGACATTGCAAAAATAATACAACTAGTTCTTTTAATTAAAAAAGGTATTCCTCTACCTTATTTTATTATATATATATATATATAGATATATATATATATATATATATATATATATATATATATGTATATATACATATATACATATATATATATACATATATACATATGTATATATACACAGATATACATATATACATATATACATACATACATACATACATACATACATATATATATATATATATATATATATATATATATATACATACATACATATATATATATATATATATATATATTATAAGGTAATTTCTCATTAATAAATAAATTCTAGTTAATATACGGATAATCATTTATAATATAAAATTACCTTATATATATATATATATATATATATATATATATATATGATTCACTAGTAAAATCTAAACCAAATTGCCTATTCCCAAATCGGCTCAGCATCTCTTAATAATACTATATATATATATATATATATATATATATATATATATATATATATATATATAATTCAGTAGTAAAATCTAAACCAAATCGCCTATACCCAAATCGGTCCAGCATCTCTTAATAATAATAATAAAGTTTAAAGTAAAATGGGGCGCGATATTATTTTAAAGGCTTTATTACTACGGAAGCTGACATTGTTTTATTAAAATAAATATTACATGGGGTGTGGGTGGTGTAAGGCCCACAAAACCAAAAACGAAACAAAGGTTGTAATGGAAAAATTATGGAATAATTTTTTTGTTAAAGGATGAAAGTGACAATAAGCTAAACCTTATGGTTAATAGAATGATCATCACAAAACTAATAAAATTATAATATTTAATTTCCAATTAATTTTAAAACTTCATTCCTATAATCCTTAATTAATTCAATAAAGTGGTTCCTAAATTCATTCAATAATTTATTATAAAAAGACTAGGTCAATTTTTTCTCTTCCATTTACAAAATATTATTAAATTAAATTCCTACAATGGATATTGCTTAGCTAGAAAAAGGTAAGTTTGAATTAATTAATTACAAGATTCAAGGGGGATTTTATAAAAGAAAACACCATTTAATTAAAATGTTATAAAATCAAATTAATCCCTACACCACTCAAGTGGCCCCATTCAATAAATGACCCATGTGATCAAATGATGGTCTTAACACCCCTTAACATTTGCATGGAAGATTATTAGCCATAGGATGGGAATAATCTAATCCCTTGGATCTACTAGATTTAAAATAAACCCTAATCCCTATGGGAACCTTTTTTATTATTTCCATTTGACTTATTTTCTCATTTTTCTATTTTGAGGTTAAGGAAAGGATGAAGAGAAGGAAACCGTGGGAGAGGAGGAGAAAGCTTGGTTATGGATAAACACATCCCAAATCTATTCCATTTTTGTTTTTACAAGTCAATCTATTCTACCTTATTCTAGGGTTTTTAATTTACATTGTTGTTGTAAGCTTGATTTAACAAAAATACCCATTTGAGTATTTTTAATTTGCCCAAAAGATCTCTGTGTTGTTTTCATGTTCTTTTATACAAAGAATACTCTCATTTTTTTCTTTTGAGTATATATACATGTGTATATATCTCCATATATATATACATACATACATACATACATACATACATACATACATATATATATATATATATATATATATATATATATATGAGTTAACATATATGTATATATATGTATGTATGTATATGTATATGTATATGTGTGTATATGTGTGTGTGTGTGTGTGTGTGTGTGTGTGTGTGTGTGTGTGTGTGTGTATAAATAATTATATTTATATCCAATATTCCTTAATATTATAAAAACCTGGAATCTAATTATTAAAGAAGATATATATATAAATAAATCCACACACACGCGCGTGCGTGCCCACACACACATATTAGTATTTCGAAAAAAAGCCATGGATGGGAGTTAACACACACTTTGCATTTGGAAAAAGTCGGCCATTTGTTTTGAAACAATATTGTGGGGCTTAGCCCCACAATATTGTTTTATTTATTAAAAATGTGGGTTGTGGGAGTGGGTACCCCCCCACCCCAACCCATATTAATATGGGTTGGGGTGGGGCGGTGCCCCATCCCCCAACCCACAAACCAAAATACAATATAAAGCCTACATGGCTACCATAACATGGCACCCTTAAACATTAAAGCTTAACCAATTTTTTTACAAAAGTTCATTTTTTTAATTTACTAAAAAAGTATATATACATACATACATACATACATACATACACACACACACACACACACATATATATATATATATATATGTATGTATGTATGTATGTATGTATGTATGTATGTATGTATGTATGTATATATATATACATATATATATTTGTAAAGAATTATTTATAATTTTTGAAATGTATTTATTATATATAAAATTAGTATTAAATTTATATAATTAAATATAGTTTTAATCATAAAGGTGTATATGTATTTTTGAAAAAAATATTTATTTAAACAATCAAGGATTAAGCATTTAGGGTAGGGATAAAATAAGCCAATAATTGTATAGAAAAAAATTTCTACCCTTTCAAGAAGAATGGTATTAGAGAAAACTAATAGGATTGTTTATTCAAGGAAATTTTAACTATATTCTTTTCTTTTGTTTCTTTTACAATGAAAATAAAAGAACATCCATTCCATATAACAAGAAATTTTAAACAATATTTTCAATATCTATAAATAAAACATAATTTAACACCCACAATTTCAACACACAATTACAACAGTAAATATACCAAAATAATTTTTTTACTTTAAATGCTCATTACACATCACCACATGGGCTCCAATAGATAAACTTAACACCACATAAGACACTTACACAAGTCATCGAATCTCGTAGACACATGACAACACCATATACATGTCGATGCCACACTTTCCCTAATGAACGAATGCTTGAATGAGCCAACCCTAAAAGGGACCCAAGGATTGTGAACCTACAACAAATCATTACCATGATTACATCTTGAATTTACAATTAGCATTAAAAAATATTACTATGCAAGGATAATTCTCTCTCTCTCTCTCTCTCTCTCTCTCTCTCTCTCTCTCTCTCTCTCTCTTTTCACCTCTGATTCTTGAATTCATTTAATATTCAACTTACGATTCGATGATTTAATTTTTCTCCTAATCCCTATGAAAATATCCATAACTTATGTAATTAATGGCCATATTTTAAATTTCATACAAAGTTCCTAATTCTCTCGTTCTTATGTCAAAGGTTTATTTCTTAAAATATGTTTAGTTGATGTTTAATCTTACCCACATTAAGCAAGGGGACCAACCAAAAGTTTTCAAGGGAAAATAATACGATTCAAAAGAGGTGAAGGTTCAAGTTTCCCTTTCCTATAAACTTCTTTCCATTAGAAGCACATTTGTGCTCATACTATGGTTGTTTTAGTTCCAATTATAGTTTGAGTCAATTAAGCATTTAGATGTCATAATTTTATTTTATTTTATATTTAGTGGGCTCTACAATGGCTCAATTGCCTAGTCCCACCAAGAATAATTTGAATCCATTCTTAACAAAAGTCAATGCTTAAATCAACTGTAAGGACTTTAAGAGAAAAATTGTTCCTAAACCATTATCACATATACTCTTGTTCCTTATCTCATTTTCATTATTTCTTAGGTATCTTATTGGCTTGACTTTATAAAAAAATAATTACAAAACTACTTTTGTAACATATTTAAGAAGTACACTGAGTGGAAGCATTATAACTACACACAAACCACGAGTTAACCTCCTAATCAAGTACCGAGGTTTGGTTTAATTCCAATTTTAACTCGAGGTTCTACACCCCATTATAGATTAGATTAAGGTGACAAAAATTATTTACCCAAAATTCTCTCGCAAAGGACCCATGCACTATACTTTCACTAGCCAAGATAACACATTTAGCTGAGAGGATCTAAAGAGGTCATTAACAAGAGTTTAAGTAATAGTACAACTATTTCACTAGCTCCATTGTGTCATCTGGATCCCACAAGAAAATCATTCGATGAAGAAATTTAATTCTAAATCCAACTTTAGAAGACAAGGTAGTCCACTAGGATACTAAGGAAGTGCTAGTTCTACTTACTCCAGATAAAGTTTGACCGTGTCACTCCTATCTATCGGGTTTATGACGATGTCACTAAACATACCGACTAAGACGATAAACCCATTCTTGGGCTCTTATTTACCTAAACTAGGAGGTGTCAACAAGTGCAAGGTTCATTCAAAGGTCTCAGTTTTCTATGCTAAGGGATTAACACAGGCAGGTTAGTTATGCATGAATTTGAACTAGGGTTGACTGTTTCATTTGCATTTCTTTATTGCATTTTCAAGGTAAGGAAAAAACCACACCAATTATTTATTACACACTGTAAATGTACTACAAGATATTAAACTCAAATTCTTTTAACATGTGTGTGTGTGTGTGTGTGTGTGTGTGTGTGTGTGTGTGTGTGTGTGTGTGTGTGTGTGTGTAACATTTTACCTTACGTAAATCTGAATTAAAATACACATTTCCCAAGGTATCCCTAACACTAACATCTCATACATATCACCAAATTTCAAATATAATTTTTTCTGTAACATGGCAATACATTATGCATATATATACATTCTACAATGACCCATATAAATTATGATAATAAATAATGAATTTCACCACACCCTTTCACCATCTTTCTTGCATCCTGCAAAACCAAGTGAGCATGAAATCAGTGATAAATCGTTGGCATGACATCCACCTAGATCTAGCATAATTAACATTTTCAGTTTCCATTTACATGAAAATAATAATTTGCATTCGAAAGGAGAAGGTTAGAGACATGTATTGATTTCACTTCATTTCTTAACCAAGGAGAGAGAAAGAATTAGGGAAAGAGAGAAACTATTTTTCAAAAGTTAAATTTCACACAAGTAACATGATAAAGTTTTAATATTTACATGTGACAAAACATTTCCATGATGGTTTGGTAACTGGCAGAAGTCCTACAAATTTATTTTTGTTTTCTTTGTGAGGTAGAAATAAAGGAGAAAGAATAGAGATATGTTATCTCATATTATTCTGTAGAACAAAGAACCCATGTACATTATTTATAGGTACGAGAATAAACAAGACTCCCCTAAATGGATGGAGAGGTTACAAATAAGGAGAGAATAATGGAATAGATAGAACAACTAGTCTAATAATAAAAAAAAAGTACGTAGACTATGCTAACATTCCCCCCTTATTACATTATTCTTGCAAATGTGACCCTTAAAAAGTTCAAATTTCACTTTTCCAAGAGATTTAGTGAGAATGTCGGCAACTTGTGCTTGATAGGATAATACTGGAGCTGAATTTGATGGTTCAAGACCTGCTCTTGAATGAAATGGCAGATCAATTTCAATATGCTTTGTTTGTTCATGAAATAATGGATTCTACACGAGCTTCAACACACTCTAATTGTCGCAATAGAGAATAGGTGATTGTTTTTCTAGGAATTCCTAGGTCATCCAAAATGTGATGTATCCATATCACTTCACACACAACTCCTCATGCGGCGTGATATTCTACCTCTGTGGATGAGATAGAAACAACATTATACTTTTTGCTTATCCATGAGATAGGTCCAGATCGAGATGAAATATGTATCCTATAGTTGACTTCTTGTCATCAACAGATCCGGCGTGGTCCGAGTCGACGTATCCTGTAAGAAGAATTGATCATTCTTATTATATTCCAAACCATAATTAGTTGTTCCTCGGACATATCTCAAAACATGCTTTTTGCATTCAGTGACATTTTTTTGCTCTCTGTATGAACTTGGAAAGATAGCTAACAACATAGAAGAGATTTGTGCGGTATATGTCAAATAGATGAGCCCTCCAACAAATTGCTTGTAGAGAGTAGCATCTACTTGAGGTGAGTCCTGGAATCTTGAAAGTTGCAAGCCTTTTTCCATGGGAGTGGATATAGGTTTGATCGGACATTCTATACTTTTAGGAGTGTCTTGGCGTACTTTTTCTGGGAGAAAAAATGTGATGCTCCTTTTTCCATATCTCCAAGCCAAGACAGTAATGTAGTAGCCCCAAATCTGTCATGTCGAAGGTTCTTTTGAGATCATTCTTTACAATATCAACCTTGATCTTTTGAACTGCCAGTGATCACAAGATCATCTACATATACAACAAGAATGACAATTTCTTTTCCTACCTTATTTATATACAAATTCAAATCTAAGGGCTATGAGTGAACCCATGCTGCAAAAGGTGATCGTTGATCTTGATATACCATGCCCTAGGAGCTTGTTTCAGTCCGTAAAGTGATTTGATGAGACAACATACCTTCTTAGGCTGCTCTTCATCAACAAATCCTTCAGGTTGGGTCATGTATACTTCTTCTTTCAGATCACCATTTAGGAAAGCACTCTTGACATCCATCTGCTAAAGTCTCCATCCTTTTTGTGCTACAAGTGTGCAAACTACTCGATGGTCTTCATCTTCGTAGTGGGTGCAAAGGTTTCTTCATAGTCTGATGCCCTCTTTCTAAGCATATCCTTTTGCTACAAGTCGTGCTTTATGTTTGTCGATGGATCCATCTACCTTATATTTTGTCTTGAAAACCCATTTACAGCCTATGGGTTTCTTTCCTGTAGGTAGATCGACAAGTTCCCATGTCTAATTTTTCATGAGTGAGTCATATTCTGTATCCATGGATTCCTTCACTTTGAGGACATTATTTGAGTGCTTCACGAACATTATCTGGCTTGAAGCTATTCATCAGTGAACTCATGAGTGCAAAGTTTACCTCATTTCTTGTTTGACTCCTTGTTTTGACTCGGATGATGTATCTGGGAGTTGTTGCAAATGTGAGTCCTTGATAGTGCTTTATACCCACTTCGAATGAGAACTTGGCTACTTTTGAGAAGAACTATGTCATTTGTGTGGATTGATGTGGAGTCACATTCTCTAGTTCTCCAAGGTCAACAAATAGTTCTCCTGACAGCATTTCTTTTCTCTGAGTAGTCTCCTTTGGCTCATCATCTAATTTGGAGACTAATCGGTGAGATGTGGTTGGAAGTGGATCTTTGTTGATACTATTGAGTCAAAGGATGACTCGTCACAAACCATGTCCCGACTCTCATATATTTTCTTTGTCTCAGGATCCATGAGATGATACGCTTTGAGGTAGTACTATAGCCAAGAAGGATACATGGGAGTGTTTTTGGCTCTACCTTCTTTCTCTTCTGAGATGGGACATGCATGTATGTTGTGTAACCAAATACTTGCAAATGAGAAATTGACAACTTTCTACCACTCCATACCTCTTCTGGCATTTTGTTCTATAGAATCTTTGTCGGTGCCCTGTTGAGAAGATATATAGCCATTTGTACTACTTCAGCCCAATAGCATTCTTCTAGCTTTGCAGTTGATAGCATGTAGTGAGCCATCTCCATCACTGTGTGATTACGACGCTCAACAATGCCATTTTTTTGGGGTGTGTAGGGAGCAGTCAGGTGCTGCTTAATGCCTTGTTGGTTCAGGAAGGCCAAGAACTTCTTTGATGTGAATTCCCCCCGATTTGAGCAGAGTAGAAGAAGTGGTTGTCCGGACTCTTTGACAACACGATGATAGAAGTTCTGGAAGTGTTGAAGAGCCTCACTTTTCTTCTTTAGGAAATATACCCACATCTTACAAGAGTGGTCATCCACGAACAGTTGGAAGTACTTGTATCCTGAAAACAAAGTAGGCAATGGGCCATTCAGATTGGTATGAACTACCTCCAGAAACTTCTTGGCATGGAAGGTGCTCACTTGAAACGGATCTCTGTGTTGTTTTCCTGCAAGACAGCTAGGGCAAATAGGAAAGGAACTGGAAATTTGGGTAGTCCATGGACCATTGCTTTTGAACTCATCTGGTGTAATGAACTGACCAACAAGTGTCCATATCTAAAATGCCATAGGGCAGTTGATTCTATTGTTGAAGCAGATAAAGCTACTGCAGAAGATGAAATAGTATCTAAAGCAAATAACTTATCTTTTACAAAATATTTAGCAAGAACCATACCTTGTCGGGAGATTAAGCATGATTTAATGCCATTTTGAACAAGAAATTCTACCTTAAGGTGATGATTCAAGAGCTGAGTAACTGACAAGAGGTTGCTAGTCAAGCCAAGAACATATAGTACCTTTGTAAGTGTACATTTTTGTGGTCCCAGAGGAATGGTGACATTCCCTATTCCTTTTGCAATGTACTCTTTGTCATCCGCTATCCGAACTCGATCTCAGTTGGTTCTTCATGTAGTGAATCAAACAACTTCTTGTCACTTGACATATGCTTTCTTGCACAGAGTCTATCAACCATAATTTCTTCGTGGGATGAGAAGTTTGAGAGATGAGTACAAGGTTCTTACCACAATTGGCTCCTTCTAATGTCTCCTCATTAGATTCATCATCTTCTTGTTGGGCTACGAGATGTCCCTTGTGCTTTCTCCAATGGGGACATCGTTTGGACTTTTGAAAATCTTCGCGCCGGATGTGCTTGTATGGCTTGAAGACCCCTGTTTCAAGCTATTATGCCAGCAGTGATCAGTGTCGTGAGTATTGGTTCTACAAATGTGACACCATCTCTTTGAATTTTGATCTTTCTATTGTTGTTTTGGTTGCGCTTGATTTGGCTTCTCTGGGGGACCCTTCCGATTCTTCTGGCCATGGTAAGGCTTTGAGAACAAGGCTTTATCCTGAGACTCCTCATGGGATGAAGTGATGGCCTCTTCCTGCTGCAGCAAATTCACAAGCTCTTGAATGTCATTATTTGTTTAGACACATTCAGTGTTGTAACAAACACTTGGAATTGAGAAGGGAGTGCTCTCAAGGTGATTGCGATGAGAATTTTATCGTCCATCATTTCACCGAGCGCTAATAACTTTGATCTCAGCTAGCCACGTGATGTAATAATTCCTCCACTTTCTCGTCTGACCCCATAGAGAGGGTGTACAACTTTAACTAAAGATGAAGTATCTTTATATGATTTTTGGCTTCATAAATGGTTGCTGACTTGTCCCGGGCCTCCTTGGGTTTCTCCGCATTCGAACATATGGTTACACATCGTCACGATCATCTTGAGCATTATCAGCATCAAGGCTTTAGCACTAGCCATTTCATATTTTATTAGTTCATGGGGGTTGTGGGAGCGGGCACAAACCTGTGATGATTCCTCATAATCCTTCAAACTAAAGGATTTTCTTCATTTTTGTCTTCCAGGCCACAAAATTGGACCCTTTGAGAAATTGAGCATCGGACGAAGTAACTTTAGAGAGACATCGTAATAAAAAATATTTATTTATTTATTTCAAGAGTTATTACAATTTTGACTCACTGATGAGAATTATTGGCTCGTAGATGCTCGCGATATTCACGTCTTTATGAAAAATCGAAGCTTTGTAGGGCGTTCTTCTTCATCGTCACCATCGAGCATTGTACCCAGCTTCTAATTCTTTCCGTACTTGATTTGCTTGGTAGTTGACGTCGAAAAGAAAGTATTCAAGAAGTCCTTCTCAAACTAGCTTGTTGAATGCTAGATTTTAGTATTCAAGCTTTTCGCAAAGCAAAGTAGAATCAGGAGCTCTCGAGAAGATTCTTCATGATGTTCTCTCGACTAGCGAGTTGATATTTCGGCTTTCAGCTATGGTGACCATGTTATTGACGCTCTCAATCGAATTGTCTACACTCGACATTCGGTGAAGTGTTGTAGGATCAGCTTCACGTTGTATCAAACTTCCACATAGAGGGTAGCAAAAGATAACCTTCAGGTAGCAAGTGAGTTTCTTCTTGTCGTTACACGTAGCTTTTGGACTTACCATGCAAGTTGAAGATCTATCTCTTCTCTACATAGGCTTAAGATCCTATGTCCACACCACACATCCTCTCTCCTCTCCACGCAGTAGTCGGGAAATTATTCTTTCATCCACACAAATGTGGTCACAATTTCCATGCAGAAGTATTTTATTCTGATTTTCCTCCAGGAAGATTGAAAGCTCCAATCACCACGTATCAGCAGAATTCTTGTCTTTAGCGCAGGAGAAACACAACAACATTTCCAGACATGCTTTTGATTTCTATGCACTTTTCTTCCACTCACGTGTAGTTTTCCATGCAAGCATCACTGAAGAAAAAACATATATTCCATGTAGAAATTGTTTGAAGATTTCTACAAGCAAATAAGATTAAAGTTCTTCCATGAGCAATGTGGATTAATACTAGTTTTCCACACTTGGCTTTCAAGCTTCTCCACGCATGAGGTTGAAAAAAACCAAGCACGAGTCTCAAAAAATTCTCCACCACGTAGTATAATGCAGCCGCTCCGATATCCTCCACGAGTCTAACTCCACGTAGGTGAATATTCACACAGAACACGATTTCCACGTAGTAGCTTTTGTGTAAAAAAAGCATGCAGGTTTAAAAGACCCTCCACCTAGCTTTTCATGCAGATTTTCAACTTCCACGTAGGTTGAATGTAGCAAAGAGATGGGAAAAAAATGCGTGACGGTGTTTCTCCACCACATGCGCAAGCTATTGTTTCTTTGTCTCTACCTATCTTTTCATGCAGATCTCCTCTCAGTTGCAAGCCACTCCAATCTCGATGCAAAAGAAGTATTTATTTATTTTTTCTTAACGCTGGTTGTGTATTCGATCTATTCTCCTCACACACAACGCATCTCCATTTCACGCAGCGGTATGCTTTACACACACAAGGGAAAAACACCGGAGAAAAAGACACTATACACAAGTCGGATATGGCGCTTTGACACTAGTCAAACGTGAGGTAGAAATAAAGGAGAAATAATAGAGGTATGTTATCTCATATTATTTTGTAGAACAAAGAACCCACGTACATTATTTATAGGTACGGGGATAAACAAGACTCCCCTAAATGGATGGAGAGGTTATAAATAATAAGGAGAGAATAATGGAATAGATAGAACAACTAGTCTAATTAAAAAACAAGTATGTAGACTATGCTAACATTCTTGCTAGTTGCAAAAATGTTCAATTTAGGCTCAGAGGTGAGGAAACCAATTTGAAACATTCTCCTTTGACGAGAAAACACACCACGGGTAAGTTTCCACATGTCCTCATATACACCAAGAATTCATTGGAACTAACGTAATTCAGAACTAGTACCTAGTTTACGATTGGTAGTTAGTTTTTGAGGTCATCGATTATAACTGACCCACTTGTAAATGATCAAAAGTTAGCTTAAGGGATTAGAAAACCATGTCCAAAACTGAAATTTTATGGACGAATGTGCAATGAGAAATTTTCCTACTATCCCCCTATATATGGAGAATTCAACAGAGTCAATAGGTCGAGAAGGCGGTAAACATGTTGCGAGATAGCGACGGGTTTTCTAGAGCTACAAATCATAGTTGAGTCAGTTTGACCTAGTCAAACAGTGATTGAGGCCTACAATACCCCTTTTCCAAACTCACCAGGGATGTTTTTTTCCTAAACCAAAGGTTACAAGAAATTTTCTAGTAAAAATACTAGAGGTTTTCAAAGGTAATCAAGCATATCATTCCTCATGGACCAAACGATGGTTGAAAATCAAAGCAAACTTTTTAGTTTTAGTAGATTCCTTCAAAGTACAAAACGAAGTAAGAGGGCTCATAGAGAACCAGAAAATTGAGTGAAAATGGTCATACAGGGTCGAGTTAATGCTTGATGAAACTCTCTACATAATAAGGAACACATATGATGTTTGACTTCTCTTTTACAGGGCTTAGAGTGTTGTTCTGCAAGGCTATGAAATTTGCATTTTTTCTAACTTTACGAGGTAGGAAAAAGGTGTTTATTTATTTATTATAATTTGGCAACATCATCTAATTCTCATCGATACATAAGAAGATACGAGCACTTAATTCAGTTACTCTAGTATCATTATTTAAGGTTATGGTAGTGACCACAGTTAATGTTTAAATTGAAAAAATTGGTTTCATCAATCACAAGGTGTAGTTACGTAGTGCCCACTTCCCTTTGATACCTTTTTGATACTGATCTTAATACTGCTGATTATATTATGGACATTATTATGGTTTTGATTTAGTATGATGTGAGATGTTAGACCATGGATTACTGTTGATCTTGATTTAGTTATGATGCATGATGATTATTAGAGACATTTCATATGTGGATGATGATATACTATTTGACATGGATATACTATGGATGTTGTTCGGACATGTGATGTTTGGATATTGTGAGTAGATCTAGAAAATGGACATTATTTGATGATGATATAGTTGTTGATGTAAATTGTAAATGATATTGTTGGATTGCCTTGATGTTGTTGTGATTCATATGTATAGATGATTTTGAGATTATATTTATATCATGTTGGATGTTCTGATATGGCCATGAGGCCGAAGGAGGTATTTGTGTTTTACAGGTTAAACTATCACAACAAACATGGGGGATTGGAGACCAACCACATTGGAATTCTAGATGAATTCAACAAGGTCACCATGGCAACATGTATTGTTTGTGTGTGTTTGTATTTTGTTAGGGATTCCCATGGGGGGAATTACCTTTGAATGTGACCAAGGGGTTATGTGTATTTATTAATGTGGTTCCTTTCATTAGTGTTTGCATGTGTTTATTTTATGATGCACTTACCCCTTTCTTTAATTATTTAATGTGGTGTTAATATTGTGAGTAATCATGTTGTTAAGTTGATTAATTAAAAGATATCATGAGAATGTAATTAATAGAGTTGTTGGTCTTGGTTTGAGTGTTGTAAGAGATGTGTAAGTGATGTGTAAGTTGATTTTAGAGTGTGAAACACTCCACCTTCTTGGAAATTCGAATTTGTCCTTGGAGGCTATTTATGGAGGCTTGTGGGACAAGTTAAACTTGTCCCATACCTCTTAAATTTATTTACCAACCATACCTATGGTTGGAGAGTTAAAATTAGCCTTCATTATGCATTTTTAGAAGACAAGTTGTATGTTTTAATTGCACCTTCTTACATTTTATTAATTTCAGTCCTTGTGAGGTGTGGGCTTGTTTTGGAGTGTGTAAGTAAACTATCATATTATTCACCCACCTATTTATTATGCATTGGAGAATGAAGTTGACTTTGGTGTTGGAGTTGAGGATGTGTGATGTGGCATCCTACATGGATCCACCTCATCCTCTTCTCTTCCCTCTTCTATAAAATTTGAATTGCTTGCCTTGTGTTGGGTTGTTGAAATTTTGGGATGCTTCCTTTGGGGTGAAGTTTTTGGTTGTTTGAGAGCTCTTGCTTTGGAGAAGTTTTGAAGATTGTTGCATGCTAGTGCTTGGCTGATTTGGATTGCTTGCATTGGGATAGAGCTTGTTGTTTTGGAACTTGGAACAACTCCATCATGGAGAGGTAAGAGCTTGGCTCTTGAAATGCTCTTCTTTTATGAATGTAAATGTTGTTTTGTTGTGAATGTTTTGGCATGTTGTGGGTTGTTTGGGTAGATGGCCTAGGAATGGTGTAGGAGAAGACTATGGGGTTATTTTGTGGGAGGCACAAGTGTGTTTTGGGGAGGTATAAGTGTGGAGGGAGTTGGGATTTGGGTTCCACCTTGCAAAGAAATAGCTTGCATTTATTTACTCATTATGGGGTGTCATAAGAGGTTGGGGAGGCATAAGGAAATGTGAGGAATAAGGGGTACTTGGGGGAGGCATAAGGAATGTCAGGGTTTTGATATACTATATTTTGGTAGTTTTTAATTCAGGTGGTGATACCCATTTCCCTATTAGGAGGCATAAGTAGCATCCCCATAGTTTCTTGCTCCTTTGGCTTGCTTGATGAAGCCTTAGTTTTGTTTTTGTGATGTCTCTAATGTAGTTACAAACTACATTCTATTTTGGACTATGTTTTTATATGTAAAATATGCATGTGTGTTTGTGGAAGCCCGTTGTTGCATGAGTTGAATCACATCTTCTATTGCATTATGGTTGGGGCTTGGGGGCCAATGAAGAAGGATGGATTCTCCTCTTCATTAGATGTCTTGGTTTGGTGGAGAGAATTTCCTTTCCCCTACTCTTGTTGTGATCAAATTGGAAGAATGAGAAAATTTGCATGTTGCTGGTCTGGAGCAAGGAAAAGAGACAGTTTGATAGTCCCTTGTTGAGATAAAGTTTATTGTAACCCTTCCCACTAGAAGTGGATGAACTTGTAAATGTTTTGTAATGGAAAAATGTTGTATTGTTTATGAAAGTTGTAAAGTGAAATGTAAAAGAGAATAAACTCTGTTTTTCCTTGAAGGAATGTGAAAGAAATTGTATTCGAGGAATGAAAGAAAAGTTGTAAAGTTGTATTTTGGAATCGATAAAGGATTGCATTACCTTTTTCAATATGTATTGTTGTATTGAATTTGATCATCTATTGTGTTTTGAAATCTCTGTTGAAAAGAAGAAATGCGTGTGAAGAAAATATAATGCTTCGTTCTCCTTTGAAATACGTTAAGATTGGAAATCAGACTTTGCATTTTAGCTATTAAATGGTTTGATTGAATCAACTAAATGTATTAGACTAGGATTGGAATGAATTTCCACACTTGGAAGATGGAAAATGATAAATAGACCTTTTCAAATTTGATCTCTATTTTGTATTTCAAACTGGCAAATACTTTCTCTAAAATGCACAGTTCAAACCTGCAATCAATAAATAACAACGAAACATTAAAATTGAATACTAGGATATAAATGAGTTCAATTAGACAAAAACACTTAAAGGAAATATTTCAAAACTATGCAACATCGAGTTCAAAACGTTTCACATTCGTTTGTTGTTAAAATTGTAAAATTTTGAATTGGAACTCAATCAAACAATTTTACCTTTCAAACCTATCCTAATTCCATCTAAGAACATTTCTCCATGTCTATTTGACATTTTGAGAGAGGAAGAAGATAAAATTGAACAAATTTTATAAGTTAAAATTTACTAGTTTCCTTGTAAGAGCCTCAAGAGAACGTTTTTCACAAAATTTACCCCTTAAACTTTATCAAAATTTAAAATTAATGATTCTTGTGTAAAGAGGGCTTTAAGAGATTTCCATAAAGTCCTTGTTTTCCCAAAACCAAGCATTATATCCTAAGTTATGGCCTTTTGAAGTTTTACTTCATTTTTGCTTCAACAATTATTCTAACTATCAAAAAGAAATTTTGGAAAAAACATTTCCCCCATGGATCCGCCACCCCACTTTTTTCCCTTTGTCTTCTTCCACGGGCCCACAATATCAAAATTATCTTTTAAAAAATTTCAGGAAAATTATCCAAATTTTCCCCACCATCATTGACCGTGGCTTGACCACATCCCCAATCAAAAGTTGCCACGTGGCCTCATGAGGTGTCGGCGGAGTAGTGGATCCCTTTTTTATGTTTAACACCTCATAAATTTTTGGGAAAAATTTCTAAGTTTTCCCCACGTCCCTATAGGCCCACATCCAATAAAGAGCTTCCATACACTCAACGAGGCTCTGCCAAAGGGTAGAATCCCTTTTTAACCTTTGCACTTATGAAATTAAAATTTGGAAACTTTTCCTAGTTTCCTCCGCGGCCCCCACCCACCCACTACCAATTAGGATCTATCATGGGAATGTTTCACATGGAATCGCGAGGCGTTGGCGAAGGTGCGGGTGAATTTTACCCTTTTCACCCTTCTGGGCATTAAAATTCTTCTATCTCCGTAGTCAAAGTTTTTCCCGTGTTGGATTTTGAGGTGCCACGTGTCCCGACGGACTTGTAGACTTGCGGAGCGTAGGTGCAAAGGTGGCTTTTCACCCAAGCAAGAAAATTTCCAAAACATCTCTCGTGGCTCTGTGACTTGTTCCAACTCCTCCTGGGAAAAATTTCTCCTGTGGCCCACAAACACACCCACGAGGGGAAAACTTTCTCCCCGCGGCCCGTAGACCCACCCATGGGGAAAATTTTCTCCCGTAGGCCTGCAAGCCCGTTGTTGGGGAAAATTTTCACCCCAAGGCCCACCAACCCATAACTTGAGTTCTTTAAGGAGTTAGAAGGACTTATTTATATCATTGGAAAGGTGAAGGAATTTCCTATCTAATGGGAATGTTTTAGGGAAGTTTTGAATGTGTTAATTTTAAGAAAAATCAGGTTGAACCTTTTAGGCTAGTTAGTGAGTGGGTATGGTGAGAAATTACCCTCTTAACCTTTTGAACATTCTAACCCTAATTTTGGACCTTGTGATCTTTTATAATTATCATATTAATAAAACTATAAGCTATTAATATTTTTTTGCAACAAAGGAATAATTTTTGTGACAACTATTGTCTTGTAACCTGGTTGTAGACCCTTTTAAACAAAAAAAAATTCCTTAATTTTCCTAACTAATCCTAGGTTGTTCGTGGGTCTCAAGTGGGTTGTTTTTACGGTCGTTACAAGTTCTATTTCTTTACACTATTTAAATTTGGTTACATATCCATTTGTAAGATTATCCAGTAGTTTAACGTTTCTATTATATTGCAAATGAAGAACCTAAATTACGAAAATTATGAAAGAAAAGGTAAGGGAGACCATGCCTGAGGGAAAAATGAAATGGCTAAAGAAGCTTTGAACAAGCACGATGCGCACCAGCTATAGGGTCCGAAAAGGGTTGTCGAGATTTGTAAAGTCCAACTCATCTCGCAAAGGAAGTGGATCGAGCAATCAAAGTGGATACTAGGAGGATCCCTCTCTTATATCATTACAACACTATTTCCCCTCCTCCAAGGCTTAACCCAAAATGCCAACCATCTGGTGATGAAGCCAAATTTAAACCCAAACATCAGCTTGTGGCATTTTAAGGGAACTAGTCAAGGCATCCAAACCAAGAACTACTGAAATAAGAAACTTGACCCAGTCTATAGGAGTTAATATTGGATTCTTCTTTTCTGGCAAAACCAACTCCATATTTGCCATTAGAATGTTCTAAAAATGCTTAATATGAATACTCCGGTCTTCAGGCTCCAATTTGTCTTCATGCTTTGATGGGTGTACATTTAGAGAAACAGTTGCAATTGTCATGAGGATGCCCATGTTTCTTTTAGGAATTTTGAAGAATAGTTCACATGCCTTACATATGCTTCCACATTCTACAGGCACATCTGACAAACCATTATGCTTTGATGGATATCACTACCCTGCTCTAGATCTCCCATTGCAGTGCACGCTGGGAGGTTTTTGGCAAAGGAGATGGAACCTATAATTTCATCTGCCAATCACATTTTCTTTAAATTTTATAAGCCTTTTCAAAAACCCATCTCGTGCATATCTCAGATCAAAGCACTACATGAAACCATGTTTTTTAATACACTCTATTAAACAGTTCATATTCCATGCATATTATCCAACATTTTTCATTCATGTGAACCAAAGCACCAACAAATACTACAACATCTAAAAATATATCTCTATATTTTATTCTTTGATGGATACCCATACTTTGTTCCAGAGATCCCATTTGACATAGGATGGGAGGATGTTGAGAATGTACAATAGAGGCTTCATGCAGAGGAAGAGTGAAAGATCCAATATATTGTAGAGACATACGTAGAACAATGGGAAAAGGCACTTTTATTCTCTTAAGCAATACACTAACTACTCAAATAAAACAAACAGATAAAGAGCATTAGAATTGAAGTGGATGACATCGTCTACAAGAGAATGGTGTAGCAAGGTTAAAGTGCACATAGCACAACACATAAATAAAATACAAAAAGAATACAGCTAGCCAATACATTTGAATGTAACCCCTCTTATTCCTGAAACAACAAACACAAGAACAAACTGCACCATAATACTGCTAAATTTACAAAGTTGACTTGTGTTTACGTGTGGTTAAAATCATCTGGATCTCAAAATAAGTTATGTGTACTATTATGTAGGGAAAAATGACAAGTCATAAAGTAATTTCAAGGTGGTCATAGTCTATAAAAACCCCGCCACATGTCGGTCATTGGACTTAGCCCTCACCCAAATGCCTCCAATAAATTCTTCCACTACCCTCCTTTATTTTCTTGCCAATTCAACTACTTACGGTGTCAAACACAATAACTTCCCCAACTAAATCAAATTTTCTTTTATCTATTAATATTATTATTTAATCCTTTTTAAAAGTATATATAATAACCATGTTTGAAAAGATACGTCGTTGAAGAAGGGGGATGAAATTTGAACATTACACATAACACATGTTGAAAATAATGAACCAACTTAATTTTGAGAGAGATGAATTACCATTTCTATTCATTTCTAATTTTTCTATTACATTTAACTAATACAAAGATTTTGTATTTTTATTAACAAACTAACACAATGAACATATAGATTTCTTATACAAACACTTTTAAAGAGTTATAAATAAAGGGATTTCCAAGTAGTAATATGGTTCTCTTTCAAGCTTACAAATTTTACAATCATCCACACAAAGTGGGAATAATAAATTGAACAATTTACTACAAAGGGCTATCAATAAGGCCAAATATATAAATCTCCCATTTGCATGACTTCTCCAAGGTAGCTCCAAATCTTGCTATCTTCAACTTTTCACCACAAGGATCACAAAACAAGGAAGGGGGAGTAGGAAACGCTCTCCGCCCAACCTTAAATCCATTAAGAGGAGAAGCCATCCCCTTAATGGCCCCCAAGCCCCAACCAAGAAACCATGAGGAGTCTTGAGCAAAAAATGAAAACTTTCAACAAAGTGGCTTTTGTAACACCGTAAAAATGACGTTCAAGGAACACGCTGAAACCTTAAACACTTATCCTGAAATTTGTGGCAATTTTTGTGTTTAAGTTAAAAGGTTAGAAGGGTGTCATCCCCTAGGGTACATTAAATTAACTTACCCAAAATTCTCAACCTTACGATTGGGGAACCGGGTCTATTTCAAAGATTAAATATATTAAATTTATCTCTAAAGTCAATTAATTAACACTCATCTAGGAAGGTGCCATAATTTAGTTTGCTTGGTTAAATTCTTACTTCTCTTAGATCAATGATCAATCCCAACATGGTCAATCTTATAATTAGTTATTTTTTCTCATTATCCTATTAGCTTTAATATCCCACATTTCATTAATTTACTAAAACATACTAAGAACTAGGAAAACTATTTACACACCAAGGTAATTAAATGGCCTCATCCATTCATCTACACATACCCTTAAATTTTATTTAAACATCTATAAAACATAATCCTACCAAAAAAATGTAGGGTTGATCCTCAACCCTTAGATTAAACCAATCTTGACCATTACTTCCTAGGGTTCCAAAATAACCCTAAAAATCATTATGAATTCTTATTAAAACCTTTCCTTTATTCTAATCTTCTCATTTGGTTTATTTTCACTTGTTTGATTTGAAGATTGGAGCAAAGGAAGCCATGGGAGCAAGAGAGGAAGAACCATGGAGAATTTTCTTCAAGATCAAGTTTACATGTTTTTAGATTGTAGTTTTATTGTTGTAATCTATTTCATTCAAGGATTGAAGGATGTTTTTGCTTTCCAAAGTTGGTTTATTTCAAGCGATTTGTATATGGGGTTCTCCATTTGGGGAAAACCCTACCCCCATTAATATATATGAAAAAGAGTGTTTTTAAATTACCATTTGAAGATTTTATTGCTTAAAACCATGAGATTTGTCATTGTTTGATTGTTAGAGGTGTATTTATTAAATTTAAAAGATTATAGTTTAAGTTATAACAATTTAGATATTGCATGCATGAGATGTGGAACTAGAAATTTCTACCATAAGTGACAGGAGCGCCACCCCGAGAAGGCTAGCGGTCCTGGGACTACTGTCCATACCTAGGTGATAAACCGTGAACTACTACCTTACTAAGGAGTGGTTCTAAGACCACCGCCTTGCCTGAGCGGTGGTTATGAGACTGCCGCTCTACACAGGGTGGTGGTCCTGTTCCTTAGAACAGAACCATCAAACCCGAGATTTTCCAAAAAAAAAAAGTTTCTAAAATGTTTTAAAATACCTTTTGAACTTGATTTTATATGCCTAAAGTTTCCATTTGTAAGATTTAGCTTCATTTATTCATTCTTTTGTTAAAATTACTCATTTTAAAGCATTTCTTGTTCAAAAGTAGCAACAACAATGAATCATTTTGTTCAACTAATTTTCTTTCAATTCCTAGAGTAAAAAGATCTAAATCTACTTTAGTATTGTTATTTTTCCTTACTACAATAATGTAATATTCCAACATAATAATATATTTCAAATTTTTTGTCTCTTTCCATTTTCACTACAACTTCTTAGCTCAAACAACTACTAACAACTTAACTCTACATACAAGTTTACTAAGCATGCATGTTTTTACATATTACAACTTCTATATTTCTTCTTTCTTATTTACAATGATACAATTTCACAATACAAGTAAAATTTTCTTTTCCATTGAGCATGTCTCATTTATTTTTAAAACAAAGAACTTCTTTTCACACAATACAAGCTAAAACTTCAAATAAAGATAATAACTTTTCTTTTCTATTTCACAAGACTAGTTTTACAACACAATCTTTCTTTCTCTTTTCAACATACAACTACAAAAATGAAGGTAAAATTCCTCTTCCCACAATAAAACTTTCATCACCAATAATTAAATTTAACTTACAAAAAGTACATGTCCTTTAACCAAAAATACAATATTACAATCTTCCACCTTGAGTGGGAATAATAGGAAGGCTTAATCACAAGGAAGGATTTCTTGAAGGCACCAACAAAGCTCCAAATTTCACACCACCAACAAGAGAGATCCACCATGCTTCATTTGATCACAACAAAAAAAAGGGGAGAGGCAACACTCTCCACCCAACCAAGAATTCCAATGAGGAGAAGAATCCATCATCCTAATTGGCCCCGAGCCCCAACCACATTGAAATGGAAAATGGATTCAACTCATGGCAACAAACAAGCTTCCACAACACATAACCAAGATTTACAATCATACCAAAAACATAAACAACTCAATACTTCAATCACAAGAAGAACAAACAAATATACAAGGCTTCAAAATGCAAGAGCTAAAGGAGCAAAAACCTATGGGGAGGTCACTTATGCCTCCCAATGGGAAATGAGTTCCCACCTTAAAAACCTCCAATAAACATCTCAAACCCCTACACACTCTTATGCCTCCCTCAAGAACCTCTTATGCCTCCCCCATTCTCTTATGCCTCCCTACAATCTCTTATGTCTCCTTCAATCTCTTATGGCTCCCTCAACAAAATAACCAAGTAAGAAATGTAAGAAATTTCTTGTACATGGTGGGGAACTCAACTCAAACTCCCTCCAAAGCAAGAAATAAACTCTTATGCCTCCCCACATGAAATATCCCCACAGTTCCCTCCTACACCACACTTAGGAAATCTACCCAAGCACCCAAAAAACATAGCAAAACACTTAAAACAAGCACATATGCATAAAAATAAAAGAATTCATTTAACAAGAGTTTATCTCATACCTTTCCATGGTAGAGCTTGGTCCAAGAGCATACACCAAGCTTCTTCAAGCCCTAAATAACACAAAGAGGCTCCAACAAATCAACAAACACTTCACTGAAATCCACCAACTCTCAAAATGCAAGAGCACACAAGAATGAAGTAACCCCAATCAAGAAAAAGAACTTGATTAAATAGGAAAGTGCGAGAGGAGGGTAAGGTGGCTCCATGTAAGATGCCACATCACTCATCCTCAACTCCACCTCAAAATTCAAACTTCAAACTCCAAAGTAAAATTACTAAGTGGGTGAAGAAATGACATTTTACTTGCACACACAAACCAAGCCCACACCTCCTAAGGACAAAATTAATTACAAGAAATAAACTGCAATAATATTTTACATTTTTCTATTCCCAAGGCACCTAATGGGGTCTAATTTTGATACCCCAACCAATTGGTAGGGTTGGTATGGATTTAAGATGTGTGGGACAAGAAATTTAAGATGGGATTCTAAAATTGGCCTCTAAGGCCAAATTCGAATTTCCATGAAGGGGTAGAGTGTACAACACTTAAGATCCCGAGCACTCAACTTTCAACACAAAATCTAAGAGAAATATAGTCTAATAAATAAATTCCTTTGGTCACATCTATAATTAGTTTAGGACAAGATTAAATTAGCTCTAATTAAGACACTATAACCCATTAATAATAAAGGTTAAAATACATACCCCAAATTCCAAATAATTAATACAATGAATTACATCACTAAAATCACATACTAACATCAATTAAAGGAAAACTAAATAAAAGACAAAACATTATTACTTGGACACAATTTCCCCCTAGCAATAATTGCAACACACACACAATTACATGTTGCCATGGTAACCCTTATTGAATTCACCTAGAATTCCAATGTGGTTGATCTCAAATCCCCCATAGTTTGTCATGATATGTTTTCCTACAAAACACAAAATACCCTTTTGGCCTCATGGCCATATTAAGATGTCAAAGTAATAAAACACTTACATCTAACTGTTAATTTTAAACATCAAAAATCTAAACTACTATTGCTAAGACCAAGTAATTTAACAATTATTCCCAATTTCAACATTTTGATTCTACTCATACTTGATTAGCAACTAAGATCAAAGACCAACTGGATCATCAGATTAATGCAATACTTTCACTCATTCATCATTTTGCCAATCTCCAATATCAATTAAATCACAAAATAACTTTGAACATCATAATAAAAACCAATTATGAAAATGATTTGAAATATCAACATATATTTATCTTGACAACACATCATTTTCTTCCATACGAATGTCTATCAAAAGTTAATTAGTTTAGTTACAATAATGTCTATCCTTCAATTCCCGCATCACAATGTGTAAATGTCATTTTTCTATTAACATCTATTGGTAATAAAGCACAATAGTGTCTTTGTATCCATTCAAAGATAAACCAATTACAACAAAACAATATCGAAGAGTAATTCTATCACAATCAAATTATGACAATGCAAACATTCTAGCTAATTGTTTTATACTTAAATTCCCATTAGGGTCCATGGTACGACATATATTTAAAATAATAATGATCAAAACAAAAGGAGTCATGATGCTGTACACATCTCATTACTATGCTAATTATAATGAAGCAACAAGGTTTACGATTATAACAATTCAAAAGATAATCATGTTTCATTTATTGTCAAAGATAAGTGGGCATTACATCCCCTCCTCTTAGATTTCACTTCCTCCTAGATGTCATGGAGAAAGAGTTAGGAAACAAATAAAAATAAATAGAATCACATCCTTTGTGGAATTCCTTTGTTTGAACAAGTTGGGGTCTACATAACTCAAGTTTGGGTTCAATGCAATTTAACAAAAAGAAGGGAGATTAAAAAGGGTGAGTTCTAAACTTTCTTTTAGTAAGGTTGCAAACATAAAATTCTATAGATTAAATCTACATGGTCAACCAAGTTACAACATATAACATCAAAATATTAAATGGCCAAAGGATTCTAAAAAAAAAAACACCAAGGAAAGAAAAAACGGGAGAATTTCATGCACTCAAAACGGTCATATAGTCTCCCATGGATACCACACACTACAACAACACAAGCTAAGGCTTACACTGAGGTTAAGTTATGCTTTCAAAGTTTTTTATTAAGACGAGGCTAGAAAATATCAACCATGACTATCAATTTATACGAGAAAACATGTCTACTCAAAGGTCTCACAATTTTTGAGATCACACAAGGAGAGGTTTAGCAACAAGGAAGGGCACTTAAGTTAGCCAAGACATTTACGATCAAGAAAACTATTCATGGGAAGCACTTATACAACCCAATAGGGTATAGATAAAATTTTCATGGAAATACTAAGGAAAACATGACCTTAAGGTTTTATATAACTTGATTTTATTGTTATCCCAATTTTACCCCCGACAAAATTGATCAAGCATGACCCCATGCAGGAAGAAATTCTAGAAATGGTTCCATCAAAAAAACCCACACTTTGAATCCAATGAATAGGTTACAAGAAGGTTCTAAAATGGAGAAGCATGATTGGGGATGGAAGAAAATAATGTCGAAGAAACCAGAGGCTCAAAGGAAAAGAAACAGAAGAATCTTCAAAGGCTTGGGGATTCACAAATGGTTTAGAATGGGCCCAAAACGGCTAAGTATGTAGGAGAAAATGGAAGCTTCTTGATGTCCAAATGGTGCACATCCAAAGATTAAATCGCAAGCTGCCGAGATCCAAACAAATGCCATGCCTCCACATCTTGAGCCCCAAAATTTGCACTTTTGAAAATTCTTCGACTCAGTGGAAGGTGCCAAGTGGTAGCTTAGGGTAATTTCAAGATGGGAGCCCAAGGTAGAGACTCAAACTTGTGCTAACCCTCCATGTGGCCAATGGTCAACAGAGGTCAAATTCAAAAGTGGGCCTAAATTGGTTAAGTATAAGAGTGCAGGCGGAAGGTGCCACGTGTCTTAACGACGCTCCTTCAAAGGTAAAATCCAAAGCAGGTTTTCAAATGAGCATGGGCCTTCCACATGTCCCAAGTCCAAAAAAGGGATAGAGTCGGGGTTGAATAGTCAAAGTAGAGGTAGGCATGCTAATGGGGGCCAAGTGTTAGCATGACACTACTTCAAAAGTAAAATTTGGGGCGGGTTTCCAAACAAGCGCCAAGCCTCCACGTGTCCATGGTCAAACTTTTGGCCCCACCCAATCAAAGAGACCTAGGAAAATACAAAAAAGCCCAAGAATATCATACAAGGCACCACATCTCATTCGATGCAATTTCAAGAGCATAAGGAAGGAGCCGAATCTCCAAGATGTGCGAGGTTACCACGTGGACCCAAAGATGGAAAAACTCTTTAAACATGGTGCGCCCATGACCCTAATCTTCAGATGGCCATATATTTTGACTAGAAACTCATATTTGGGTGGGAGAAGACTTTTTGGAAACATCTCGACACCCTCTATGCCATGGAAACATAAAATATCATTCTTAACATGCTTTAGTGGGTGAAAATGGGAAAATGTCTTCTAGGCCATTAATGTAGAATCTGATTTCTTCAACTACCAGATTAGATTTTATTTGATCTTTCATTCTTCTTCCTTAGCACACCAAGTAGACATAGGGAACTAGAATCGATGATTGTAGGAATATTTGAGAGGGGTATTTATTGATAGTGGTTGTGCTTTCAAACTAGGATTCGATGTATATCTCAAGGTGGTTGAAGTAGGATTCCAATTCTTCACAAATTTGTCTCGTTCTTCCTTTATATTGTAATGAAGGGGCATATTCAAGGGGTTGTTCATATTTTCTATCCTTACCCCCTCTCTCTTTCTTCCTTAAGGTAGAGTGTAGAGTCTAAGCCTCCTCCCATGGATCTATAATGGTATTTTCTTTCCTCTTTCCCTCTAATGATGTATTGTGTAACATTTAGGAGCAATAAAATATGTTTCATGATGCATCTTTCCATCCTTGGCTTATTTTGTTGTCTCTTCTTACCTCTCATCATTGCAGGGTATATTGTGCATACTCGATGTTTGTTGCAGGTTTTGGGTGTAAACATGGACGAAAGCTTGAAATTTATATTAATCGAATCAAATAGGTTATAATAGATAGTCTACAATACTTATAGGTATTGTACAATCATGTGCAGACAAAATAGAGGTTACACAGGTACAACCAAAAATACAATCCCCAACTTCCATAATACATCGAGAAAGAATAATCAAATTAATACAAACAAATGATTAAGTTGTAACTATGCAACAAATAATCTTATAACTGTGGAATAAGAAAAATATGGTTTAAAAACCATATAAAAACATTATTTAATTAATATAATTAATTAAATAATTAATATATACTATGCATAATTAATTAACCTAACATTCCCCCTTAATTGTGTATTGTCTTAAGAGATGAGGAGAGGTATTCTCGAACAACTCAAACTTGTCATGTGCAAGGACTTTGTGAAGATATTTTCCCGTTGTTCAGCTATTGGACAAAATTGAAGTTGGATGTTGTGCTTCAACACATGTTTGCATATGAAATGAACTTGTACCTCAATGTGCTTTATTCTCTCATGAAAAACTAGATTGTGAACAAGTTTGAGAACACCTTCATTATCAACATACATGGTGGTCGGTTTGTCATGTGGTATTCCAAGTCCTTCTAATATGTGATGTAGCCAAATCGCTTCACGAGATAGCTTCTCTGTAGAACAATACTGGCTTCGTGGAAGAGTTAGAAACGAAGTGTTGTTTTTGCCCTCCCCATGATATTGGTCCAGATCCCGTAAAGAATACAAGTCCAAAAGTGGATTTTATGTAATCAATATTACTGTGCATGATCGAATCCGAATATCCAGTAAAGAAGAAGTTTTTGTTCTTCTTGTATTCTAGACCAAGATCCACTAATCCTTTGAGATATCTCAAAATGTGACTTGTTGCTTTCAATGAAAAAATTTAGGTTTCTGCATGAACCTGGATAAATAGCTCATTGCAAAGCTGATATCTAGTCTAGTGTAGGTCAGGTAAATGAGACTCCCGATCAGTTGCCGATAGAGTGTGACACTTACCTCAGGAGATGGATTTGAATGTGATAATTGTAATCTGTTCTCCATAGGTGTAGCAATTGGTGTGCAATCCATCATCCTAAACTTCTCTAATGTTGTCTTGGTATATTTCATCTGAGAAACAAAAATGTGATTCTCTTTCTGCCATACTTCCAATCCAAGACAATAATGCATCAGCCCAAGATCGGTCATGTCAAACGATCGATTAAGATATTTCTTTGTTGCATGATCATCCTCAATAAACTACCAGTGATGACTAGATTGTCAACATAGACAAAACAATCACCATCTCCCCACTTGCTTTTTGAGGTAGAGATTGGGATCATATGGATTTCTAACAAGTCCATGTTGTACGAGATGCTCATCAATCTTGATGTACCATGCCCGGGGTGCCTGTTTGAGGCCATACATAGATTTCTGAGTCTGCATACCTTTGCTTCTTGACCAGGTACTACATATCCCTCAGGTTGAGTCATGTAGACTTCTTCTTATAAATCTTCATTTAGGAAGGCACTTTTTACGTCCATCTAGTGGACTTTCCATCCAAACTGAGCAGCTAGAGAAAAGATCATCCTGATCATTTTGATCTTAGCTATGGGAGAAAATGTCTCCTCATAGTCAATACCTTATTTTTGTGCATACCCATTTGCTACAAGTCTCACTTTATACTTGTCCACTATCCCATCTACTTTGTACTTTATTTTAAATATCCATCTGCATCCAATGGGTTTCTTTCTTGGTGGAAGATCGACAAGTTGCCAAGTGTTATTCTTCATCACTGATTGATATTCAAGAATCCATGGCATATTTCATAATTTTTTACTATAGGGCTTCTTGGGACTAGAGGGCTCATCAAATTCAATAAATCTACTCATCAAAGCAAAGTTAACTTCTAATCTTACTTTACTTGTGAGTACATGGTCAAGGATGGATGTATCAGTGGAGCATCCATTCTTGTATCTCGTAATGTGCTTGTACACCACTTGGGCATACGTTGAACTGTTCCCATGGGTCATGGTTCTATCTGATCAACATCATCATCCCCATCATCACTTTCATCTTCTAAGGGAACATCAGCTTCAATTTTTACAACAGGTGAAAAATCTACATCTTGTGAGTCTAGAGGAGGAGTCTCTGCTTCCTTCTTCTCAAAAATTCAACATCTCTACTGGTGTAGACTTTTCTAGTCTTAGGATCCATCAATCTATACCCAAGAGTCTCTTCACTATACCCAATGAAGATGAGTTTTTGTGACTTCATGTCCAATTTATTTTTGTTTTGTTTGGGTATGTGCATGATTTCTTTACACCTAAATACTCTGAGGTGTGTAATAGATGGTTTCCATTTTGACCATGCTTCTTGTGGTGTTACTCCATCAAGAGCAACAATGGGTGCTCTATTCAAAAAATACATTGTTTTCTTTGTTACTTCCCAGAATGTCTTTGCAAGTCCGGAATCATCGATCATGCATCACACCATTTCCATGATAGTATGATTTCTTCTCTCAACAACACCATTTTGCTTTGTGTGTGTGGAGGAGGAATTTTCGATGACTCAGTGATTTTGTAGGTAGTCTCTGAACTCATCACTGGTGAATTCCCCCTCGATCTAAGTGAGAGTTCTGATGTGATGACCAGTTTCATTCTCAACTTCTACTTTGAACTTTTTGAAGGTTTCAAATGCTTCACTTTTCTTGTGAAGATAGAAAATCCACATTTTTCTTGAATAGTCGTCAACATAAAGCATGAAGTACTAGAATCCAGAATGATTTGGCCGCATAAGACTACAAATATCGGTATAAACCGGTCAAGTTTACCATGAGTTCAAAATGTACTCCTCACGGAACAAAGCTCGTGTTGTTTTCCTACAAGGAAGTGAGGACACTTATCTCGTATCCTTCTGAAGAGATGGTAGCCCATATACCATATTATGCCGGTGAAGTGTTTTGAGATATTTGAAACTTACATGACCAAATCTCTAATGCCACAATTGTGTTGAGGTGGAGTTCTTAGCCACAAGTGCTTAATCTTCTTTGTGAACAAAATCAAGTTGGAACATGTGTCCCACATTGGAGGCTTTTGCAATTATTTTTGAGCCTCTTGATTTGTCTCGAATCAAACATGTTTTCTTACCAGATTGACTATCAAATTCATTTTTTTAGGTTTTGATCTAGTAGTTGGTGACTTAAAAGAATATTCTTAGTTAACCTATGGACATATAGGACATCTGATAGTCTACATTTGCATGAACCAAGGGGTAGAGAAATGTTCCCAATCCCCTTAACTATATATGAAGAATCATCTCCCAACAAAACATGATTTTTTGATGGCATGTCCCTCATTTAAATAAATCTATCTCTGTGGCCATGGTGGTGTGATGAGTGGCTCCAAAATCAACATACCAAACATCACTAGATGACGTGGATGGTTCACTTGATCGAGTAGTGAACAAGTAGTCTTCATTGTCTAATTGTTCTTGTTGCTCAACAATATTTCCTTGTTGATGGGGTCTTCTTTTCCAGTTCCCCTTTTTCTGCCCTTGATTGTAGTTAGAATGTCCCTTGTTAGATTGTTGTGGAGGTCCATATTTGCTTGATGAACCTTTCTTGTAAGTATTATACCAATAATCTTGTAGTTTATTTCCACTTTTGTAGATTGGACATTGTTTCTTTTGTTGTCTATCCCCTTGATACTAAATTTAATTTTGTGAATTTTGATAGGAATTATGTTTTCCTTTACCTTTTCCTTTCCATTTATGATGTGAAGATAGTGTCTTCTCCTCTTCATCATCCTGATTGTTCATTGCTACCTCCTGTTGCAGTAGGTTTACTAACTTGTCAAAACTAACTGTTGTATTTGACACATTTAGTGTTATGAGAAAAATGTGGTAAGAAGAGGAGATTTCTCTCAGAAAAATGGGAACAAGAGCATCATATGTGACCGGTTCTCCCAAGGCTATAAGTGAAGCCCTCAATTCTGCAACTCTTCTTAAGAAAGCTTCTATATTTTCATTCTTTTTGAACTTCAATGTGTGTAACTGACTCTACAAATTTAGTATAACATTCTTGTTCTTGGCCTCGTATACTATTCTTAACTTATCCCATGCTTCTTTGGCTGTTTTGGCATCTCGAATGTGGGGTTGCACATCATCAAACACTCCAAACAAGATGATGATTTTGGCCTTGATCTACTTTATCAAATTGTTGTTGTGTTGTATCAGTAGTTGATCTGGTTAGAGTACCATTCACAATAGGCTAGATCTCTTCAAACTCAAGATGTGTCTTAATTTTTGTCTTCCATGTAGCATAGTTGTTTCCTCTAAGTAGTTGTGAATCTAGAAGAAAAAATTTGGGGGCATTGGTGCCCATTTTGTAGAGATCACTAACAGGGTTTGGCTCTTATCACTCCAGGTATAATGTCTCCCAATCTATATACCATCAGTTTGATATACCGACCTTTCTATATACGCGCCCTTCTAATATACCCGACGATTATATGGAAGAAGCTCTTTCCTTTCTATATACGTGAAAGAGGCGGTATGTGAAAGAATTCAATACGTGGTACTAAGACAGTACTGAATGGGGTCTGTGTGATTATTAACACCGGCTCAAAGAAATATCCTCATACATGTGCCTAACTTTTCTATATACTTGGATAATTTCTCAGTCCGGATTTATGTCATGCGATCATTCGCTCAGATGGATGGGATGGCTCATAGTGTGTGCACTGTGACCTTATTACTCCCCATCGATTTAAAGGGTCGATGCCCAGATGACGTTGTTGTAGCTATATTAGGTGTTAAGTGTAGTAGTAGTCACGATGACTTTACCCATAAGTGCTTCCCAAAGGCATCGTATATACCGAACGCTGCGAATGAGATCTAGGATCTTGTGAGTGTTACATAACCAATTTTAAGCTATTTTTTATTACAATTCTACCAGTTTCTGAGTAGTTACAAATTTTCAGTTGACTATGGCAACCTACAAATTAGTACAATATAATGCAGTATACAAATTACATTCAAAAATCTAGAAAAATTGAATGACAGGCAAAAAAATTTTTGGGGGCCCTGGTGGCCTCTGAGCCCAAAATGACCCAAAATTCTAGAAACCTTTAAAAAATGCCCAAGATGAAGTTTTTGGATGGTCTTCCTTTTGCAAAAAATGCCCGAAATGGGAAAACAGGCCTAGTGGAGAAAAAAAAATTACCCTAATTTAGGGATTTTCTCACTAAAAATTAGATGCCTGTTTAGTTATGACTAAGCAGTTTAGTCAAGGTTTTCTGCTAAAACCTCCTCCAAGTTTGGTGATTTCTCTAAATTTTCCTCCATATTTCAAAATTGAAAAATTTCATATTGGGGGTGGGATTTGAACCTCAAACCTCCCTCTACCAAGAATTTTCCACTCTCCACTCAGGCTCTATGAGCGCTTGGCATAAGAAAAGGAGAAAATTGTATTTACCAAAAATGGAAATCGATCTAACCTTTTGAAAATGTGGATTGGCTGAGTGGAGGATTACATGGAGATTGTGTGGCTACATGCGTGGTGGATTTAGGGTTTCTTTTTGCATAGAAACCGGATCTTGAAGACCTTTTCTCTCCTTCACCGCTTCTCCGTCATTTCTTTTTTTTTTTTCTTGGCCTCCTTTTCTTTTGTGCAGAGTCTCTTTGCTTTAGCCACTTTTGTGTATTTTTCACCTATTTTTGCTTGTGTGCAGGTCGGCTCACACTTTGCGGGGTTGATTGGAGATGAGCAGGGTGACATGGATCTTCTTGTTGTGCAAGTTGTTTGCTGGATACAGGTGTGTTTGGACGTAGCTCATGGGAATGGAGATAGTCACGGTGATCGCTACTCTTAGGAAGTCGATCCACCATTTTTTCGTTGATCCAAGACCGGTTTATAGCTATTTCTTTATGCTAGGTTTGGATGTCACGTTTTGGATAGCATGAGTAGGCTAAAGACTATAATCTGTAAGAACGTTGCTAAAAGAAATGAAGACTCGGTGTCTGGTGGATGCGGGGGCAATACACCAATGTGTTTGTGGAAATCGCCACTAGTTGTGAAGTGAAAGAGCGGTTGGCTGTATTGACCCACCATATATACTACTCACCTTTGAAAACATGGTTGTAATATGGGATTTTACTTGAATGCAATGATACAAAATCCCATTTTAAGGCTATGAATCAACCTACCTCTTTATCCAATAGCTCAATCTGTAAGATAGTGTGGGCTAATGTATCACATAGTAGATTAACTCGTCAGGAGCGCTACCAAGTGATAAATTTTCCAGTGCTAAGTGCACCGGTGAAAAAAAAAATTGCGCATTCCAAACACCTAGAATGAGCAGGAGGATGTGAGGAGGTAAGGATGGGGCTGGGAGGTTGTAGGAGGCTGCACAGGCTCTTAGATGCTACAAATGCTTCTCCAAAACTCCTCTATCTTGGATGCTCTCTCTTTCCATAGCTTCACGAGCTCACGAGGTCTAAATTGCTTGCTCCGGTACCAAATGTAAACAGAGACGAAACCTGAAATTTATATTAATCAGAATCAACCATGTTACAATAGATGGATTAATACTTGTAGGTATTGTATAGTCATGTAGAAAAAATAGAGGTTGCACAGGTACAACCAAAAATACAACAACTTCTATAATACATCCGAGAAGCAACAATCAAATTAATAAACACAAATGATTAAGTTCCAACTATGCAACAAATAATCTTATAACTATGGAATAAGACAAATAAGGTTTAAAAAATCATATAAAACCATATAATTAATACAATATTTAATTAATATATACTATATATAATTAATTAACCTAACATTGGGAGCTATGCTTAATGGGTTTTGAAGTGGTGTTAGTGTGAAATCCATCTTTGGTCCATGGTGCATTATGTCCACCCTCTCCTCTGCTCACCTCTCTCCACTTCAAGTAGTTAGATATGTGATTCAACCACTTCCTTTTCTAGTGTATCACCGCTTAGTGTAGGCTCTTTCACCCTCTTTCTCTCTCTCTGTCCCCTTGGAATGGTTAGATTAGGATAGAATAGGTTCTTCCTGCATTGGAGTAGCTTGTGGTAGGTAGATTAGGAAGTAAGAACCAGATTTATTTAGAGGCCCATCTCAGGTTTGGAAGTCCCACATCTTGAGAGATGGTCCCATATTGTGCAATCATAGTGAATGTCCCACTTCACACCCGAGTTCATTTTGGGGTGTTGTGATTCTACACTAACATTTACATTCAAGAACGAACACACAACACTAACCTAATTTAGAAATGCCAAGCATTTAGAAGGAATTTACATTAGAACTAACATATCAATACAATAGGCACCACTCACTCTATACAACATAAAGGGATTTATTTACCTAAACCCCACTCAAGTGCAAAATAACCATAAGGAGAACATGCATAATGTTAGGAAATATATCTTAGTGCTCCATTTGTATGTATGGATGAATAATAATTACATGTGTAATTATTATTATGGTAAATTAGTGAAAGTACATTTACTATGTAAATGTAAATAGTAAATGTAAAATGTGGTTAGTATGTGGTAAGTTAGTAAGTTAGAATAATAAAACAATTAGTATTGTTTTATTATTATATTGGTGAGAGGTTGAAACCATATGGGTGTATGGTTGTACATGAAGACAAATGTTGTTGTAAGGATTGTTATTTTACATCTCCTATATAATGGAGTGTAATGAAATAGTGAATGAATAATAAAAATATAATATAGAGTTGTTGATTTCAATTATTGTCAGAGTATTTATTTCATAGATTCTTTGTATTAGATCGAGTAATTTCTACACATAAGTCATAACACCAAAGAGCACTCAAGGGAGCTAGAAAGAAGAAACAAGTAATGAGAGGTGCATTATACCAAAATCGAATAAAAATACCTTATAGAAACAACTTGTACTTTCCTTCCTGACGGATAAAAGGCAACAACCACAAGGTGACTTAAGAAAAAGAAGAAAGAGGATTTCTCAAAGTTGTCTCATATGCTTAATAGATTTTTTCAAAATAAAAATATAATTACTTGTGTCCCTAAGGACTAAATCAACACACAAGGAGGTTATTTTCCTAAAAACAAGAGGCAAGACCCAATCCTAAAGGCCATAACTCACACTTGTCAAGGTACGAGGCAACAAGGGTATGAAGAATCAAACTCCTACAAGGGAAAGTAACATACATCTATGAATCAAGGGAGTACTACGCAATTAGAACACATCACTATCAACAAGGTGTTTCACAATTTCAGGTAGGTGGTAGAACTAAAGGTTCAACTATACTCAATACATAAATCTTAGTTGTTTTATAAATTGACTTATTAAGTCCAAAGTTATAGTTTTCTTGTTAAACAAAATCCTTACAAGTTTTCTTGATTAAAACTTCCTTTTATTATGACATCACAAGTTTGTGTTATAAAGAGCACCACTAAGGTGGCATGATCTCTTGCCATTCTACGAATAGGTGGAAACAACATTTATTTTACTTCTAAGGAATCTAAAATGAGAAAATTTTACTTTCTATTTTCTTTCCACATAGTTGATTTATTTTATTAATCACCAAGATTATATCAATAAAACATATCCTTTTTCCTAATGTTCTATTTTTTATTTACATTTTGTTTCAAAATCCAAGTTCCTCGATTAGGTCTCGTTATGATCAATTAATCATTTTAGAAAATAGATCTTAATGAGAAGGAAGAGGTAGCCAAATCACATTATTACTTGCATGAGAGAGAGAGATGAATCAACACATCACATTTTTAATTCTAGAGGAATAAGAGGAATTCAACATACCAACACATCATTAATTTCATTGAACTAGGAATCTATCATTCAACATGTACCACACCAATATTTCAAGGGTTTACTAAATAATTATAGGAATCATTAAACATTTATAGTGGGTCTCTACAAATTTAAAAGAAGTTATAAGGAAGACTTAGTAAAGAGACATATTTACTTTTACAAATTTACTAAGTTTAAAAATGTTTGTTGTTTAGGTTCAAACATTTTACTTCCATAATAAGACCATGAAAGTTTTCAAATCAACACCCATATTTCCACAAGATATCACTAGCCAAGAAGCTAAATGACTATCCAAATTTTACTCCAAGGACACCACATTCCATTAGAAAACATCAAATAGAATACAACAATCAATTAATCTATTCAAACATGGACTCTACGACCAAGAGTTATAGTTTTGAAAGAAGGAGCACAATTTAAGCACCACCGAGATTAAAAAAATTAGGATATACCAATCTAACATCTCTAAGAGCAAGGTTCAAAATACCTAACAACATCCATAAGTGTCTCCACGTAATCCAAAGATTAATAGGTCATAAAGGTTTTATTCACAACAATCTAAAAGTTTAAGACAAGGGTAACCTTATTCATAGGTCAATGAAATCAAGAGAAGCACACTTAATCAAACACACTTCTAGAATGGGCTTAAATATAACCATAGTTACCAAGATACGACAATCCACAAGTCAATACTTTCCATAAAGAAACAAGGAAATCATGATAAAACTTAGCATGTCATCATAGAACATCACTACAAAGTAAACACTTATCCACTAGAATATACAGTCAACTAAGAGTCAATCTAACCTCACACAAACCATAAGCTCATAACCAAACACATCTACTCTGATGAGGAGAAAATCTCTTACCAGGTTGTAAGAGAATCACCACCACAACTATCAAACTACCAACAATGCCGCACTACACAATGAAATCTCTCACTCTAGAAGACTGAGTAATGAAAGAGTCACTCCAAGATCCTAGGCACACTCAGGTTTCCATCATTCCAAAACCAAGGCATAACTTAAGGCACCTAAGAAGACATTCAAGGCATCTAGGGTGTACCCCGTATGATGGAGTGTCATGAAACAAAAACGTAGAAGTAGCTCAACAACAAGCAAGAAAGAGTCACGTAACATTTAGCTAAGTATCCAATAGATAAATGAGCTCCAAGTCAGTAGTCAAAGTAAAGTCCAAGAAATATTGACAATCAAGGAAAGCGGCTAAGTAGCAGCATTACAATGTTTGAAAATCCTCACAAAAATATAAATAACTAAAAGAGTCTCAAAGCTTGTCAATCCAATCGTAAAATAAGGTGCTGGTCCTTGATAAAATAACACAAGTTTATGAATATAAAAATACCGAATTCCACATCATGGTCACTTCACATCCCTCCTTGGCCACCAATAGGGTACTATATCTCGATCTCAATTATAAGAATGAATACACAAGGCTGGATCAAAAGTGACACCAATACCTAATATTCATTTACTCATACAATGATTAAGTCGCCAAAGTTGTAACCAAAACTAACTCTTCCAACCACTTGATGGAAAGAGGGGAGCCTTAAATGATAAAACATCTTCTATTTTACTCTTTTCGACCCCGAGAAAACAACCACCAAATCCAAACCACAAGACTCACACCATAAAATGTATCATTCCAACAAGGAAGATTCCAAGAGGTTTATCACATCATATGACTAAAGAAAAGTTAGTACTCATCAAACATCATCTTTCAAAGGAAAACAAGTTCTTGTTACATCAGAATTTTGTAAGAATATCCATTTAATTTGACAATTTTAATCATCTAGGTTTGACAAAAAATGCCACTAGGTGAGTTCAACAATTTGAACAAATTTATTATTTTATTATTATTTTAATCATGGGGTTCAATTCTTGCTAACTAGTTCTATTTTCAATGCCCATCCAGTGGTCAAAGCATTGAACCCATGACTTTCGATACCAAGTGTAGCTCTCGTAAAAATAACGCGTTCAAGGAACACGTTGAAACCTTAAACACTTATCCTGAAAGTTGCGGCATTTTTTTGTGTTTAAGTTAAAAGGTTAGAAGGGTGTCATCCCCTAGGGTACATTAAATTAACTTACCCAAAATTCTCAACCTTATGATTGGGGAACCAGGGCTAGTTCAAAGATTAAATAGATTTAATTTATTTCTAAAGTCAATTAATTAACACTCATCAGGAAGGTGCCATAATTTAGTTTGCTTGGTTAAATTCTTACTTCTCTTAAATCAATGATCAATCCCAACATGGTCAATCTTATACTTAGTTATTTTGTCTCATTATCCTATTAGCTTTAATATCCCACATTTCATTAATTTACTAAAACATACTAGGAACTAGGAAAAATATTTGCACACCAAGGTAATTAAATGGCCCCATCCATTCATCTACACATACCCTTAAATTTTATTTAAACATCTATAAAATATAATCCTACCAAACAAATGTAGGGTTGATCCTCAACCCTTAGATTAAACCAATCTTGGCCATTAGATCCTAGGGTTCCAAACTAACCCTAAAAATCCTTATGAATTCTTATTCAAACCTTTCCTTTATTCTATTCTTCTCACTTGGTTTATTTTCACTTGTTTGATTTGAAGGTTGGAGCAAAGGAAGCCATGGGAGCAAGAGAGGAAGAAACATGGAGGATTTTCTTCAAGATCAAGTTTGGATTTATTTTAGATTGTCACTTTATTATTGTAATCTATTTCATTTAAGGATTGAAGGAGGTTTTTCCTTTCCAAACTAGGTTTATTTCAAGCCATTTTATTTGGGGTTCTCCATTTGGGGAAAACCCTACCCCCATTAACATAAATTAAAAAGAGTGTTTTTAAATTACCATTTGAAGATTTTACATTTTTGATTGATGGAGGTGTCTTTAGTAAATTTACAAGATTATAGTTTTAGTTGTAAAAATTTAAAAATTGCGCAGACACGGAGTTGGAAATTTCACTATAAACAACATGACCACCACCCCAGCACGCCGTTGTCTTGGGACTGCGCCCCCTACATGGGTGACAAACCATGAACCACCACTTATGGAGCGGTGGTTCGAGACCTTCGTCTTATGCGAGTGGTGGTTACGAGACCTCCGCTTTGCACAGGGTGGCGGTCCTATTCCTTAGGAACAAACCCATCAAAACCGATATTTTCAAAAAACCAAAAATTGCTAAAATGTTTTTAAATGCCTTGAACTTGATTTTATATGCCTAAAGTTTCGGTTGTAATATTTAGCTTCATTCTTTCATTAAAAAATTAATCATTTTAAATCATTTCTTGTTCAAAAGTAGGAACAAGAATGAATCATTTTGTTCAACTAATTTTCTTTCAATTCCTAGAGTAAAAAGATCTAAATCCACTTTAGTATTGTTATTTTTCCTTACTACAATAATGTAATATTCCAAGATAATAATATATTTCAAATTTTTTGTCTCTTTCCATTTTCACTACAACTTCTTAGCTCAAACAACTACTAAGAACTTAACTCTACATACAAGTTTACTAAGCATGCATGTTTTTACATATTACAACTTCTATATTTCTTCTTTCTTATTTACAATGATACAATTTCACAATACAAGTAAAATTTCCTTTTCCATTGAGCATGTCTCATTTATTTTTAAAACAAATTTAACTTCTTTTCACACAATACAAGCTAAAAATTTAAATAAAGATAATAACTTTTCCTTTCTATTTCACAAGACTAGTTTTCCAACACAATCTTTCTTTCTCTTTTCAACATACAACTACAACAATGAAGGTAAACTTCCTCTTCCCACAATACAACTTTCATCACCAATAATTAAATGTAACTTACAAAAACTACATTTCCTTTAAACAAAAATACAATATTACAATCTTCCACCTTGAGTGGGAATAATAGGAAGGCTTAATCACAAGGAAGGATTTCTTGAAGGCACCAACAAAGCTCCAAATTTCACACCACCAACAAGATAGCTCCACCATGCTTCATTTGTTCACAACAAAAAGGGGGGGAGAGGAAACACTCTCCACCCAACAAAGAATTCCAATGAGGAGAAGAAGCCATCCTCCTCATTTGCCCCCAAGCCCCATCCACATTCAATGGAAAAAGTGATTCAACTCGTGGCAACAAAAACTCTTACACAACACATAACAAAGATTTAGAGTCATACCAAAAACACAAACAACTCAATACTTCAATCACAAGATGAACAAATAAATATACAAGGCTTCAAAATAAATGATCCAAAGTAGCAAGAACCTATGAGGAGGTCACTTATGCCTCCCAATGGGAAATGAGTACCCACCTTAAAAACCTCCAATAAACATCTCAAACCCCTACACACTCTTATGCCTCCCCCATTCTCTTTTTGCCTCCCTACAATCTCTTGTCTCCCTACAATATCTTATGGATCCCTCAACAAAATAACCAAGTAAGAAATGCAAGATATTTCTTGTCCAAGGTGGGGCGCTCAACCCAAACTCCAAATCATGAAATAAACTCTTATGCCTCCCACATTAAATATCCAAATTTCCCCTCCTACACCACAATTAGGAAATCTACCCAATCACCCAACAAGCATAGAAAAACACTCAAAACAAGCACATTTGCATACAAAATAAAAGAAATAATTTAACAAGAGTTTATCTCATACCTTTCCATGGGAGATCTTGATTCAAGAGCATACACCAAGCTTCTTCAAGCCCCAAACAATGCCAAGAGGCTCAAAAATCCAAAACACTTCCCAAACTCCACCAACTCCCAAAATGCAAGAGCACACAAGAATGAAATAACCATCAATCAAGCAAAAAGAAGTTGATTAAATAGAAAAGGGAGACATGAGGGTGAAGTGGCTCCATGTAGGATGCCACATCACTCATCCTCAACTCCACTTCAAAATTCAAACTTCAAACTCCAAAGCATAATTAATAAGTGGGTAAATAAATGACATATTACTTGCACACGTAAACCAAGCCCACACCTCCTAAGGACAAAATTAATTAAAAGAAATAAAGTGCAATAATATTTTACATTTTTGTATTTCCAAAGGCACCTAATGGGGTCTAATTTTGACTCCCAACCCATAGGTAGGGTTGATATGAAAATTAAAGATTTGTGAAACAAGTTTGACTTGTCCAACAAGATTCTCAAAATTGGATTCTAAGGCCAAATTCAAATTTCCACGAAGGGTTAGAGTGTACAACACTCAAGATCCCCGAGCACTCAACTTCAACACAAAATCCAAGAGAAATGTAGTCTATTAAATAAATTTCTTTGGTCACATCTATAATTAGTTTAGGATAAGATTAAATTAGCTATAATTAAGACACTACAACCCATTAATAATAAAGGTTAAAAAACATACCCCAAATTCCAAATAATTAATACTGATGAAATACATCACTAAAATCACATACTAACATCAATTAAAGGAAAACTAAATAAAAGACAAAGCATAACCCATTGGTAATAATTTCCCCTAACAATCAATCCAACACACACCATTACATGTTGTCATGTGACCCTTGTTGAATTCACCCAAAATTCCAATGTGGTTGGTCTCTAATCCCCGTAGTTTTCGTGATATGTTTTCCTACAAAACACACAATACCCTTCTAGCCTCATGGTCATATTAATGATGTCAAAGTAATAAAACACTTACATCTAACACTCAATTTTAAACATCAAAAATCATAACTATTATTGCTAAGATAAAGTAATTTAACAAGTACTCTCATTTTCAACATTTTGATTCTACTCATACTTAAGTTAGCAACTAAGATCAAATAACAACTGGATCGTAAAATTAAGGCAATACTTTCACTCGCTCACAATTTGCCAATCTCTAATATCAATTAAATCACAAAATAACTTTGAACATCATAAGTAAAAACCAATTATGAAAATGATTCAAACTATCAAAATATGTTTATCTTGACAACACATCATTTTCTTCCATACTTAATTCCTATCAATTGTTAATTAGTTCGGTTACAATAATGTTTATCCTTGACTCCCGCATCACAACATGTAAATGTCATTTTTCTATTAACATCTGTCAATAATAAAGCACAATAGTGTATACATGTATCCAAATCACAGAGAGATAAACCAATTACAAAAAAACAATCTCGAAAGAGTAATGCTATCACAATCAAATTATGACAATGCAAACATTCTAGCTAATGTTTTTAATCCTTAAATGCCCATCGGGGTCCATGGTATGACATATAGTTAAAATAATAATCATAAAAACACAAAGGATTCTTGATGCCCCTCACATCTCATTAGTATGTTAATTAGAATAAAGTAGCAAGCTTTAAGAGTATAACAATTCAAAAGATAATCATGTTTCATTAAGTGTCGAAGAGAAGTGGGCATTACAACTTTAGAAAACACGCATTCAAGACATTCAACACAACAAAGAAAACATAACCAACAAGTTTGCAACCTCATCAAAACAACACAAAGGTTTGAAATCAAACCAAATAGAGAAAGGGATATGGGAAACCACCTTCTTATGCCTCCCAAATGGAGTGGGAGTCTCACCCTAAGCCTCCAAGTGCACAAAACAATCAACACAAAATCCTTATCTCTCCCTTGCAAGTATGCAACAAAATAACCATGATTTCCTTTTCACTCCCCATAGGTGAAACTCCCATCCACACTCCCACCAAATGCATGCCTCAAAAATATACTTTTTCCCTCCCCAATGGTCCCATAGGTCCTTCTCCCACACCCAACTTAAGGCCTACTACCCAAGTAACACACAAGAACATTCATAAGGCTTAAACAATCTTAACAAGGACAATATTTCACATACAAACAAGCATAATACAAAATATCTAAGGTGGAGAGCCTACCTCTCATCAATAACTAAAAAAATTCCTAAAACTCTTTCAATTCCAATCCAAGAAATTTCCAAAAGCACTCCAACAAGCTCCAAATCTAAAAGTGCACAAGAAGAGAAATGAACAAGTAACCCCCATTCCAACAAAAAATCATCAATAAATAGAAATGGAATGTGAGGATGATGAGGTGGCTCCATGTAGGATGCCACTTCATCATTCCTCCATCCCCACACTCAAGTCAAAACACCAAGTCCAAGAAAATCAATGCACTTGTAAGGACTATGAAAAACCCACATGGCTCACAAACTTGCACACCATGCTTTCAAAGGACACAATAAATTGGGGTAGAAGGAAATGCAATTATTTTCTCTCTTTTACACTCAAAAATGGATAAACAAGTAAAAATAATCTTCCCAAACCATAGGTAGGGTTGTTGGGTAAATTTAAGAGGCATGTGACAAGCTTTTCTTGTCCCACAAGCCTCTAAAAAAGCCCCCAAAGTCAAAATATGAATTTTGGAGTTAGAGTGGAGTAAAACACTCAAAAATCAACATAAAGTCACTTACAACAAGGACCACATAATATCATCATTAACTATTAGTCACATTCCTAATTAAGTTAACCAAATAAGAAGAATTTAGCTTAATTAAGGCACATTACAACATCCTAATTAAGTGACAAAAATTGTAAATTTAAAATCCATAAAATATAAATAAAGAACATAAAAAATTTAACAAAGGGAACACAAATCACCCCATGGCCACACATGTGAAGTCACCCCCATGGGAAACCTTCAAACTAGACATGCAAAACACCACACTATAACAACATTACACAAGTTGTAAAATTTGGCCACGTTGCTCATCACCGAGAGATCCTTCCATGGTTGGTCCCCTATCCCTTCGATGTATGTGATAAAAGTTAGGCACACAATAAAAACCTCTCTCGTATTTAAATTTGTATTACCAACATCAAGACAATATACATATAAAATCAAAAATCATCATTCGACATTAGCAATTCTATTATCCATCAATATATCAAAATCTAACCCTAACATCCATGAGATTATAATTCTACTCAAAACATTTAAGTATAACATGTTAGTATAAAATCCAAATCATGAAAATCAACATATATTAAATTGTCTATCATCACCATCTAGTGCATCATAATAAAATGTAAACCACATAATGTCAATAGTCCAAATATCAGTATAATCTATCATCTACTGATCAATGTATCATAATCACAATGTCTAAATATCAGTCCAACAGTATCAACATCAAAATGAAATAGTGTCGAAGAGGAGTGGGCACTATAGGTGGTGACCCCATCCCTACATTTATACATAGTAATCCAACCCTATACCATGTGGTCATTCCTTAATCAAATTTGTTGTTTTCTTTGGGCTGCCCATCATCTATACAATAAATACTAAATATTATATATATAATTTCATTTTAAATGGATGCCTTACATACATTAAACCACAAATTTACACTTTAACTTGACTTTTTTTCAAATACAAAAATATATAAAATATTTACCCGAACTTGCAAATACCAAATCTAGAATGAGAAAATAAAACAAGGGTAAATAGATACACACAACCAACGACCCGGTTGAATTTAAAAAAGAAATAAAATTTGACACTACAAACCCTTGAACAACTAAACTAAAATGGAGAGCAAAATGGAGGAAGAAATTTTTCCCATTTTTAAATCTAGAAAAACAATTCTCCATGGTTTCCCCTCAAGTTATTGGCATCCACCTCCTTTAACCTACAAAACACAAATGAAAAAATGGAGAGGTTATGGTAAGAAAACAATAAAAAGACAACATAAGGATATTTAGGGCTTTTGGGAGAAAACCTACATCTAAGGGATCACATTGATTTGATCCTAGGATGGGGTTCATTCCTACAATTTTAAATTGGTGGAATTTTCATTGCAATAGGATTGAAATAAAAGGTATGGGTAATAAATTAATGGGGCCACTTAGAGGGTTAAAATAAGTTGTGATCTTATTGTATGGACTAATAAATAAATGAAGAACATTAAGTTATAGATTAAATAATTGAGATTTTGTGTATGACTTTTTTTAGATAAAGGGGTTTAAAATAATTAAAAGTAAGGGTATAGTTAAATAAATAAATGGAACATGATTATTAAGTATTTAGGAAATTTACTAAGGTCAACTTAGGAATTGTCTTTAATTAAATTTAAAGGAAACTAAGTGAATTAAACCATGGGATTGATTTGGAAAATACTCTAATGAAGTAAAGGAACTTAATGGAAGGTTGTTAAACCGTAAAATATTTTGGGAAATAAATTAATAATTATTAATTTGATTTTGGTTACCTTATGAGGGCGTTGGAATCTTTCACAAGAACTTAATTGATCGCAACTATTGTTTATAACCTTTTTAAAACAAAAATGATTACCGTAATTTTTCATGATTAGTTATTGGGGTTTATCATGGTGTTTGAGCACCATATTAGTGGGATTTTCAACCTAATCCAAAATGGTTACCAAAAATGATTCAAAGTGAGATGGTTAAAAGAGGGAAAGAAGGCTTTTATGAGTAGGTATCACGATTGACAAACCTAGAGTTTAAACACTATGTATCTTTGTCATCAATTGAATATAAAACCTTAATAAAAATTCCTTTTGCACAAGGGTAAAGATCTAACCTTCTAACAAGGAATAGGATCCAATGTTTGGAGATCCATGCATGCGGGACTGGTAGGCTAGGCCATAAACCACCAAATTTGCAAATCAATGCATGCTCGGTAAAATATTGCAAATTCAATTACTTCCTTAGAAAAATTGACGCATGGAGTAATGTCTACATAGGGGGAATGGTGGATCTCCTTCCTTTCAACACATCTTTGAATTAAAAACCTGATCCACCACTTGGATGAATATTGGATGGTTAGCGGGTGTCTTTACCTCAACCACCCACAAGTTCCTCCGGGGTGAGGAATGATGTAGAGGGTTTCAAATAGGAAAAGTGGAGCTGCCATTATTGACTTTCTCCACTCAAAGGATGTTGTTTTCTGATTTTCTATTCTTATCTTTAGATCCATGCACCTTATGAGATCCACTTGTGAAAGCTAAACCGATCAAGAAACAAGAGTGGTTTCATGGTCATCTCATGTTCTCTCTACCTTCTACGATCTGAGCTTTCGCATGCATCATTTTATCCTTCTTTTGTGGCATCAAACCTATTATTATCCATGGAGGTGCCATCGTAGCATTATCCTTTGGAGCACAAACTACTTCCATTTTTGTTTAAAGGCGATCTGTCGGCATTGCTCTTTGAAGCGATATACGCCATTGCTTTATTTGAAGCCGATATGCCACCATTTCTCTTTGAAGCCGAGATGTTGCCACTTGCCACGAGAAGGTTCACTTAGGGTTTTCTTAGGTTTCTGAGAGGATCCCATTTAAAGTTACTATATTTTTTTATCTTAAAAAGTTACAACACATTAAGTTGTTACCCTATCACTATTATGTCAAATAATATTGATCAAAATAAAAGTGCAACATATACATTCAATTTAAAACATGCATCTGAATTGTAAGTTGTAGACATTATAAGTTGTAGGTGGTCAATTCAAGAATGCAATAAGAGATGGAAAAAATAGTTAAATTTTTTGTGTGTGTTTACAATCAATAGAGATTGAGAAACTTTTTAACTAAATAAATTCAACATGATCACCTTCTTGAATAAAATTTTATGGATCGATTTATAAGAAGATTTCAATAATGGATGCAAAACTATATTTCCACCATATTTTTTGGAAATCAAATAATTGGATGGAAAATAATTATTATTCAATTCCTACATGAACAATAAAAGAGATAAGTTTTATATGAAATCTTTATCTCCTCTATAAAATCATCCTCATTAGTTTACATTTGAAGAATTGTTTAAGTGATAGAAAAGAATTCATTAATACATTTATAAATTGAAGAACATTTATAAATCTTGAAGTCGAGCATTTCATGGCCTAGGCAACTTAGGCAGTTGCCTAGGGCCAAATAGGGAGGGTGGTAAAAAAATTTAAAAATTTCAAATTTTTATCTTCATGTCGGCTTTGATGATCCGGTGGGAGTTTGAACCCGTGGGAGTCTATATAAACATTGAACTGTGCACAAATTACAATTCATTCTTATTCACCGGTGACCAAAATTGTAGCTTAGCATTTTCCACCTCAAGTATGTTGCACATAGTTCGTGACTCCATATGTCTAATGTCCCTCGGGCTCGGGATTCGAGGGGTGACTGAAAATGTCCTCTCAAATGATTCTTCTCAAGCATCGGATTTGTGGAAAGAACGGGTAACTCAAACTACTTTAAGGTAAAACCGGTGACTTGAAGCGCCACATGCCCCACGAGGGCCCTTTGTGCCACATCCGCATGTATTTGCATTACTGTAGGCTATAGTGGCTAGCACATTACCTATATGATTGGATCACCGATTCACTGACAGTTGACACCATTCACTAGACAGTGGGTTGTATGATCGTATCACTTGAGAGGTTGAGGCGATAGTTGACAACTTGTTACTTGATACCATTCACGAATTTGTGTGAGTGCACAGTCGATGAGAAAAGTTTAGATCACCAATTTCCAAATTTAATTATTTACCATCTACATACCATCTGTTATTAGAGATAGAAACAGAAATCAGATCAAAACCATATGTTGTTTCTATTGTAATTTGCAAGAACCGTCCATTCATTTAGAGGTGTACTTACTTTTCCAACTCTTGTAGTTCCTTTTGTTGTCTTTCTTGGCACATATTGTATTCCTTTTTGGAAAAAGTTAAGAACATTTCATTGCTTATCTGAGGATCCTATAATCTAATTACAAGATCGATATTGATGCTCTATAAGCTTACTCATTTACAAACATAAGTATATTTAATATTAAAGTGTTGTCTAGATGAGGAGATCCCATTAGCATTAAGCTCAATTAAAAATTACTTGTAAGAAGTATTACCAATCCAAACATCATCGACACCATATTGCTCAATATAGCTTCTATGTTCTATTTGCTCCAAACCAACCGGTGAAGGGATACTCGGTGCATACTCAGCTGCGAGGAATGGATAAAGATCTTACTCGAAAGTGAACTCTAAGTGCACTCATGTTGACCAACATTGAGCGACCAAGGTTTTAACGCTTCTCCATAAAAAGTATTAAACAACTTGGTCTTTAAAAAACATGCAAAAGTGAGTGCTTGGTCTGGAGGGGGTGTGGCGTGTACTCTACGATTACTCCTAGGGTGCTTCAAAACTTTAATTAGGCCCTACTTGAAGTATAAATAAACTTTTCATTATTATTTTGAAGGAAGATTTAAATTATTTTTACTTGGTAAAAATTGGTTCACTTAATTTGTATATTCAAAAGTCACCCATATAGGATAGCAAGGTATGTTAGTGATTTTTATAAAATTATACAACATGTTATCTTTAGGAAATTTGTTGAAGTACATGAATTTTTTTCTATAAACTTATAGGTTCATTAATTTCATGACAAAATTATATTTATAATCGCAAGTGCGAGTTCTTGTCCAAACAATCTTCTTGTACACATTATTAATATAAACTTAATAAAATATTAATAATCTTGTGCTAATTTTCAAATATAATTAGTTTTGATAATCCCCATGCTCATGTTTCTTCTTTTCAATATTATTCCACAATAAATTTGGTTATGTGGTAGACTTTATAAGAAATAAATGACATGTTCTTATTGGTAGTGAAGAATATATTGTTCACACCGTTTTTTTTTAGAGAAATTTTCATTTCCCATTTTAGATGATAATTTTTGTAGAATTTTTCTTTCGCATTGATAAAATCCTTTCCATATAATCATTTAAGAAATGGAAGGTGGCTGAAAAACCATAATAAAAGAAAAGGGAATAAAATTTTTGGTTTTAAACATTGAAACACAATACTTATATTAAATATCACCCTACTCATCATTGAGGAAAGGGTATTTTATTTACCATTCTATACGTTGTATATGTTTATGTGCTAGTATAATTTTGCAATATTGTAGTAAATTAGACTTACAAGTTAATTGACCCATATCAAATCCTATTAGGGAATAGTAGGTCTATGTCAAACAAGATTTAACTTCTTCTTTAGAGACAATACCATAAGTTAAAAAGTTTTAATTATCTTGCCAAATAACTTCGAGATGAAACCTACTATTGAAAAACACATATCAATAGATTTAAAGACATGTTGAAGCATGTGTTATTTTATAGAAAGAAAAGAATCCAATAATTAAGTTAGGTTCATTATTTGGTATGAATATGTTTGTAATATTATTCATTTTGTAATAAATAAAATGAATATTTATTATATTAGTATTACAATGTAGTATAAGGAGGATTAAGGCTTTGACATACTAGGCAACTAGTTAGGGTGCCTTAATCTAAATATTTTCATTATTTTTTACTATTATTAGAACTTAATATTAATTTTTTTATCTGAAGTCAATATTAATTTATCCTTTTATTGATATTATAATAAAGAAACATAATTGTGTGTGTGTGTGTGTGTGTGTGTGTGAAAGATAATATGATATTATTGGTATTGTTACACATTCTTTAATGTAATTCTAGACAATTCATATGTGTCTTGTATTTTTATAATAATAATTATACAATATTCATTAAATAGTAAGAAAGAAGGCCCTATTAAAATTCCACAATTAATTTAGTTTTACTATTTATACATACATTAAATGACACTAGTCTTTTATAATATTTAGATGTTTTATAATACACTTATTAAACCCAAACAGAGGGTGCATAACTATGTCACACTTATATGATAAAAAACATGTATACCGTGGTGATTATGTAGTCTTCCTATATTTTGAAGTTCGATATACAGAGACCCATTCAATAGAGATTCATATCATTCAGGTGCATAATTCCAAGGCACTACGTTTTCCAAACTTTTGTAGATTTGTTGCATTGAGAAATATAAAGGCGTGTCACGTTGTTTCTTTTGACTGTATTCCTTACAACAATTGTATTAACATAGTTTGCGTTTATGGAAAATGTAAACACTCAATAAGAGTGGGTGAATAATTGATCTATACAAATAGGTAACTCACAAGAGCTGGTTAGCAAAAGGAATAGAACACCCACGGGCCACATGTATACACACATACATCCATGTATAGAGACTCCCTTTATAATGTGACTATTTTTTTAATGTATATCTACTTACCTAGGTTTCGTAGCAAAGCAATTGATATATCTCTAATCATGTGAGTCTGCTAGAAACTAAACTGAAAAAACATTATCCGACAAAGATAGTGGTAACACCAAGTAGCAAAGTGGAGTACATACCTTACTGTCACAGAAAATACTTTGCAAACTGAACACCACCTTTGTCTGACAAATGCCATGTAACAAGTTGCCAATGGTAGCTAAAAGTTAGCAGAGGAATATTGGTTCAGTCTGTATTCTTTCAGGAAATTTACAGTTTTAACGTATCATACAAATGCACGCTCTCTGTATTTTAAAACCCAAACCCAAGGCAAGTCGTTTTAAACAGAAAACAAGAGAGCGCCAAAAGGCTGGTCAGAACACTGTGCCAGCAATATTTGGATTCATCTCTTCGTAGTATGCATCGGCACTGCTTTTCAGAAGACCAGGATCTTAACAAATAAATTAAGATTTAATAGGAAAAAAACATTCGATTGGTCTTCAAGGAATGTATGTACTGTCATTTATGCGTTCGCTTTACATTGTAAAAGTAAGATTCCACGATGCTTTTGCATGGATGTATCGCTTTCATTGTGTCAAAAGACGGGAAGCAATCATGGCATTTGTTGAAGAATCCAATCATGGCACTAAGATGACGGTCCTCCTTGACTGTCACCAATCTCAATAACCGTCATTTGTAATTCTTATATAAATGTTCTGATTAAAAGTGCTTTGCCACAATATGTTATATATCATTGGTGTATGCATTTAAGTATCCAAGGAGCATGTAGCTATCTAATTTTTTTAATTTTTTTTTTAAACCATCTTTTATAGTTTAGTGTTAAGAAAATTCGGGGTACATAGTTTAGTTTGTTATGTACACTGAAGTCTAAATAAAATGCACCACGTTTCAAAATAAATAAATAATTGGTAGGTGTGTGCATTAATAAAATGTATGTATAGGTTTATAAGTACTCTGAAAAATACATGGGTTTTTTGTGTAAGTGTCAGTTCTTATAATAATTAGTATATAACTATTTATTCATTTAAATTTATTCACATAATTATGTACGTGTCGATTTTTAATGAATAGTTATTTTTAATATTATTAGTATATATTAAAGTCATTTTTAGTTAATTTTTAATAAGATAATTATCTAAGTGTAAGATTTCAAGCAACACTTTCAAACCTATAACGTCTCCTTAGAGAATTACATTTTAAATCCCAACCTTAATGGAGTCGGCGGTCATTCTTTGCGCCATGACGAGTACATGAGCTTTGGGGGTTGGAAAGGATGGTTTTGCAAAGGATGTTGAGCATGCCCCTACTTCTCGGGGAAGGGACGTGGTGCGGGTTTTAGAGTGCATAGGAAAGAGAAGAATGTTGGTACCATTTTGGTTGATGCAATGAGAGAAATTGTCACTCGGTGACAACCTCCCATGGTAGTGTGTTGGTTGGATATTTTGTCAAACCAAAATATGAGGTTGACCCACGATTACATGAGATTTAATCCCTCCTCAAAGACGGTGAAATTTTTGCTGTTTATTGCTAATCTAAAACACATTAAATAATATATACAATATTCACACTAATCTAACCATTGGGGTTGGGATGAAATCAGAAATCCACATTCACACGATTCAAGGATATTGCTTTCGTAAGTGAAATAGGTTAGAAAGCATTACTGATGAAAGAAGCACGGTAGAAAAGAAATGGGAGAAACGTATTTTCTTTCGAGTAAACACAGAGCACGAAATAATCATACGAGTTTTAGATCACGAGATATAGTGTCAGAGATAATTAGAAACACTTGAGATTCTATGAAAAGAATAGCTTTAAGATTATGGACATAAGAATCTTTGTCTTAAATAAGATATATTTCACAACACAAAGTCGCAAAACAATATCGGCTTCTATTCTTTGAAATGATTGAAAGAAAACACAAAGTTTTCTCCTTTCAATAGCCTCTTAATGCTTCAAGAATTCTCGACCCTTTGGAATGCACAAGCATCCCTTATTTATAACAAAAGAAGCTAGAGATCAAAACGGGACAGATCCTAAAGAGTAGCATTGGCTGGAGCTTGACTTTGCATGACTCTCACGCGGAGATCAAGTCAAAGTATGAATTAAAAATAATGATAAACGGAAATAAAAGATATGTCATTCTAAAAATAGAAATGGCATGTGACATCTGGACTTAATCCGAATCATCATCTTGAACTACTTCCTTCCCCTGTTGGAATAACTTTTGGATCCATTAGCAATCTTCTCAATCGTAGGCATCGATGAGAAATCGAATCCGGCGAAACAGAAGAAGGTGTTATGGATTGAGGTTTTGAAAGTTTAATCAAAATCTCATCAGTTTGCTCCACTTTTTCCTTAAGCTCATCTCTGCTGACTTCTCGGCCTTCTCACGAAATAGAAACGAGGTCCGACATGAAGAATGTTGGAGGAGAAAGGCTCGGAACTCGAGGTGATCTTTATTGGAAATCCGATTGAATGAATGCATGCTGGAAGAAGAGATGAAACCAACTTATTTGAAGAGGATGTCGGAACTTTGAGGAACCCGACAAGTTTGCTCTGTCGGAACCTTAGCCAAGCGACACTTGCTTTGATGCGGAAACAGGAGAAAACCCGACACTCACTGTAATGGCGGACACGGGAGGAAATCCGGCGCCCACTTTTGATGACGGAACTTCGGAGATGCCCGGCACTTAGTGTTGAGGTCGGAAAGTTGATAAACCCCGTCACCGCGAGCTTCCTTTGTATTTCGGACTTTTGAATCTGCAAAACAGTCTTCCAAAAACCGAGAAACAAAAACAGAGCCTTTCCTTTGAATTTCTACCTACACATCTTCCTTTCTTTTTTGTTATTCATATCCCATACATCATGCAAGTATTTGGAGTTTGGAAGGAACAGCACCAATTAATAATCTCAAAAAGAAAATAAACCCTGAAAACCCAAAACCCCTTTCAAAAGCACGCGTGAAGAAAGAAGAAAAACCCTCAACAACGGCAAAATTGGGAAGGAAAAGCGTTTCTTAAATCAAGAACAAAGGAGGAACGATTAATACCTTCCAATCGAGACAGGTGAAAATGAAAACAATCGATCCAGTATGATAACGCGAGCTTGCGGGCTTTGGAAGCGGAAAAGCATACGAAAAATCCACGAGTTAAAAATATGAACAGTAAGAACGACGTGGAAATCCGCGTTTTTATACGAAAATGGCAATAAATACACTTCAACTCGGCACGTGCCAACTCACCAACCATTCGGCTTGAATGCCAGGTCAGTATGTTGGAGGAGTCCGAAAACCCGACACGAGGAGATTTAGTGCATTTCGGGTTTCGGGCTTCGGAAAACATGGAGCACAAAACATGTTTTGAATCACGAATGTTCCGATGCATTGAACTTCCGAAAACCCGATTACAAAGGCTTGAGCGGAATTCGGGAATCGGGGAACATGGCGCATAAAACATGTTTTGGAACATGAATGTCCCGATGCTTTAGAGTTCAGAAAACCCGAATACAAAGGATTGTCTTAACTGAGGCGGGTCTCGGGTTTCGGAGGTCACGCGACACAAAGCATGTTTTAACACAAGTATGTTCGATCGTTGAATTTCCGAAAACCCGATTTCAAAGGTTTGTTCAATACAAAGCGGGTTTCGGGTTTCGGAGGTCATAAGACATAAAGCATGTTAAAACTTATGTCAAGCTGCTAGTAACACCCGAAAACCCGATTTGCTCTAAAAGAGGTCATAATGCAAAATCACTTCAAAAATTTTGTAGGGGTTATCCGATCGTTTTGTCGTTTACTCAAAACGGGGATAACAGCTGGCTCCAGTTGGGGACTTTCTTTGCAATACCAAAGGAAGAGAACTCAGAATCTCTGGTCTTATTCATTAGGCTACGGGGTCAAGGAGAAAACCAAAACAAAACAAAACGAAGAAAGAAAGAAAACCAAAAGCAAACACACAACAAAAGCAAAATATGTACAATGCAAGAGAGCATCTTGCATTAATGGTGGAACAGCTTTAGATGTTGCCCACTGAAAGGCAACGGAAGTAATCCTCCATCCAGATATGATAGCAGGAAACTATTCTCACCATTCAACTCGTGGACCTTGAAAGGTCCTTTCCATAAAGGATCAAACTTTCTATGCATTCCTTTCCGTTCTCTCCTTTTGTCCCAAATCAACACCAAATCTCCAATCTGAAAGTTACGCTGCTTTAATTTCTTGTCAAAAAATTTCTTTACTCTGTTCTGATGATCTGCTAGTTTCCTGGTTATAATAACCAAATTCTTATCAGGAGGTTCAGCATCAAATTCGAGAGTCCAAATAGCATTGGGATCTTCTTCTTCGACATCCACAATTGGTATCTCTGAAGCCATGAAATAATTTCCAAAGCCAGCATCTTCAAAAAGAATCTGAGCTCTTGGATCATCTGATTTGGTCACCAAATACTTTGCCTGTGGTTCAGGATGAAGAATTTGTTGAACCCCTTTGACTGGGATCTTAGCTTTGGTCCAATCCATACTAATTTCTCCTCCGACGTCTTTACAAAATCCTCTACCCAAGAGAATACCATAAGCTGCAGGAATGTCTGCAACCAGAATAGTCATTTTCACTCTCTTCTCAGGAAAAGCAACAAATGCAAACTGTGCGTCCTTAATTTGACCAATCAGAGGGACTTGTTTAGTTTCCATGGAATAACACCGTCCATATGATTTAGTCAAAGTAAGCCCAAGGGCATGAGCCACTTTTGCGGGCATAACATTATCAGAGGCCCCTGAGTCAATGATACAATTGCTGAGTTTAAACCCATTTATAAGTAGAGACAAATAAAATGGTTCAATCTTTCCCGAGGAAGAAGCAGAGGTCAGATTATTCTGAGGTGTAAGTTGAACAGGATTTGGAAGAAGACCTTTTGAAGGTGATGGAATAGCCGCGTTACTTCTGATAAACTTGGCTAGCTTTTCAAATTGTTCAGGATTTGATTGAAGGTATTCTGCTTCTGACATTTGAATTTTGGTTCTCTTTGCATGATCAATAATATCAAAAGCAGTATAAGAAGGAATGATAGTAGGCTCAGTTCTAATTACATGAGCTTGTGCTGGGGTACTGGCCTTAGGAGAAGGAGCATAAGGAGCAGCTGCCTTTTTAGTAACCTCTTTCTCAGTTTGTGCCGAAATAGGTGTACCCCTCTTGACTATGGATATGGGAGGTTCCTTATTCTTCTCCTTAGTATTTTCCGGAGGTCTTCTGGGATTCTGAGATTGGGACCGAGTGAAAACAGCAAATGATTGACCATCTGGCTCACATTCATCTTCATCGTATTCCAAATACCCAATGCTGGAGTCGCCAGCTGACTCATCATAAGACTCATCAGCATATCCTGAAGCTTCGAAAGCCTCATGGGATTCTTGTTTTTGGTTCATCATCTTCTTCAATTAGTTCTCTTTGCTGCATTAAGGCGAGCTTGATTGCTAATCTCGGTTGGCGGGAGCTAACCGTGGCCTATCTCTGGCAGGTGCACCATTGTTGTTATTATAATTCCGCCTAGGAATATCCCGATATGGAACATTGCTCAACTGCTGAGACACTTGCTTCTTTAAAGCAATCAAATCATTAGCCATTTTTTGAAACATAGGGTCAGTATTACCTTGATAAGAACCTTGATTTTTGATTTTGGGTATGTCCTTCTTGATCCTTCCGGCTAAGATGAGATCATCCTCTATTTGATAGCCGTTGGTGACGGTAGCCAAATGCAGGATAAGGCCTTCGTAATAAAAAACTTATGTCAGGAGGTTGGGCATTGATGAAAAAGCACTTTTGATTTTCCAGAGTCGGTACAGCTACCACTGGAATTTTCCGTATCAGCTTGTTGAACTTAGCCACGAATTCCCGCATAGGTTCATGCGATTCCTTCTTCATATGAGTAAGCTGGGCTAACAATGCATGAGAATCTTCGGCTGGTTTGAAACGTGCCTCAAACTTGGTCCGCATGGTAGCCCAATCCGGAATGCATGCATTCGGGAGGTGATAAAACCATTCATTTCTTTACTCCTGCAATGTTTCAACGAAGAGTCGGACAGAGACATCTTCGTAGGCTACTCGAGGACACCGCATGCAACAAAGAAAGATGCTATATGCTCATCGGGATCTGCTTCCCATCCCCATTAAACTTGGGAATGTTTTTACGTGATCCACGTGGTAACTCATGCGATGGAGGAGTCAAAGTAAGAGGACCAATGCATTTGCCCCAAGGCACGGGTTGAACCGCCATCCTTACGAAAAGAGTGCGTATAGGGATCCGGGTATCGGACAAGAGTAGTGCACGGCAAGTTGCGAGATGCTTCACGTTCTTGAGGATCAATTTCTCCGAACGGTGAAGAGCTTACGGCTCGATTAGAGACAATATTTGTTGGGAGAAAGGCTGAAATTGTCTTTATTGCAGTAACTCGAAGAGTGGATCAATTTCACCTTGAGCTCGGCGAGACCAGTGAAGATCCTCTGGCTTGCAGGCTTGAAAGGAGATCTTATTAAAAATAAGGCAAATATGGAGTCGCCAGACACCGAGAGGATAAGCTTTATACTATGGATCTGTAGATCCCCAGCGGAGTCGCCAAAATGTTGGTTGGATATTTTGTCAAACCAAAATATGAGGTTCAACCACAGTACATGAGATTTAATCCCTCCTCAAAGACAGGTGAGGCTGCCTGTTTATTGCTAATCTAAAACACAGTAAATAATATATACAATATTCACACTAATCTAACCATTGGGGGTTGGGATGAAATCCCGAAATCCACATTCACACGATTCAAGGATATTGCTTTCGTAAGTGAAATAGGTTAGAAACTATTACAGTGAAAGAAGCACGGTAGAAAAGAAATGGGAGAAACGTATTTTCTTTCGAGTAAACACAGAGCACGAAATAATCATACGAGTTTTAGATCACAGATATAGTGTCCGAGATAATTAGAAACACTGAGATTCTATGCAAAGAATAGCTTTAAGATTATGGACATAAGAACACTGTCTTAAATAAGATATATTTCACAACACAAAGTCTGTAAAACAATATCAGCTTCTATTCTTTGAAATGATTGAAAGAAAACACAAAGTTTTTCTCCTTTCCAATAGCCTCTTAATGCTTCAAGAATTCTCGACCCTTTGGAATGCACAAGCATCCCTTATTTATAACAAAAGAAGCTAGAGATCAAACAGGACAGATCCTAAAGAGTAGCCTGTTAACTGGAGCTTCAACTTTGCATGACTCTCACGCAGGAGATCAAGTCAAAGTATGAATTAAAAATAATGATAAAACGGAAATAAAAGATATGTCATTCTAAAAATAGAAATGGCATGTGACATCTGGACTTAATCCGAATCATCATCTTGAACTACTTCCTTCCCCTGTTGGAATAACTTTTGGATCCATTAGCAATCTTCTCAATCGTAGGCATCGATGAGAAATCGAATCCGGCAGAAACAGAAGAAGGTGTTATGGATTCAAGAGGTTTTGAAAGTTTAATCAAAATCTCTGTCAACTGCTCCACTTTTTCCTTAAGCTCATCTCTGCTGACTTCTCGGCCTTCTCCTGAAATAGAACAGGGTCCGACATGAAGAATGTTGGAGGGAGAAAGGCTCGGAACTCAGGTGATGCTGTTCAAACTGGAAATCCCGATTGAATGAATGCGCTGGAAGAAGAGATGAAACCAACACGCTGAAGAGGATGTCGGAACTTTGAGGAACCCGACAAGTTTGATCTGTCGGAACCTTGGCCAAGCCCGACACTTGCTTTCAATGGCGGAAACAGGAGAAAACCCGACACTCACTGTTAATGGCGGACACGGGAGGAAATCCGGCGCCCACTTTTGATGACGGAACTTCGGAGATGCCCGGCACTTAGTGTTGAGGTCGGAAAGTTGATAAACCCCGTCACCGCGAGCTTCCTTTGTATTTCGGACTTTTGAATCTGCAAAACAGTCTTCCAAAAACCGAGAAACAAAAACAGAGCCTTTCCTTTGAATTTCTACATACACATCTTCCTTTCTTTTTTGTTATTCATATCCCATACATCATGCAAGTATTTGGAGTTTGGAAGGAACAGCACCAATTAATAATCTCAAAAAGAAAATAAACCCTGAAAACCCAAAACCCCTTCCAAAACGACGCAGCAAGAAGAAAGAAGAAAAACCCTCAACAACCGGCAAGAAATTGGGAAGGAAAACGTTTCTTAAATCAAGAACAAAGGAGGAACGATTAATACCTTCCAATCGAGACAGGTGAAAATGAAAACAATCGATCCAGTATGATAACGCGAGCTTGCGGGCTTTGGAAGCGGAAAAGCATACGAAAAATCCACGAGTTAAAAATATGAACAGTAAGAACGACGTGGAAATCCGCGTTTTTATACGAAAATGGCAATAAATACACTTGACTCGGCGCACGTGCCAACTCACCTGACCATTCGGCTTGAATGCGAGTCGGTATGTTGGAGGAGTCCAAAAAACGACACGAGGAGATTTAGTGCATTTCGGGTTTCGGGCTTCGGAAAACATGGAGCACAAAACATGTTTTGAATCACGAATGTTCCGATGCATTGAACTTCCGAAAACCCGATTACAAAGGCTTGAGCGGAATTCGGGAATCGGGGAACATGGCGCATAAAACATGTTTTGGAACATGAATGTCCCGATGCTTTAGAGTTCCGAAAACCCGAATACAAAGGATTGTCTTAACACAAGGCGGGTCTCGGGTTTCGGAGGTCACGCGACACAAAGCATGTTTTAACACAAGTATGTTCCGATGCGTTGAATTTCCGAAAACCCGATTTCAAAGGTTTGTTCAATACAAAGCGGGTTTCGGGTTTCGGAGGTCATAAGACATAAAGCATGTTAAAACTTATGTCAAGCTGCTAGTAACACCCGAAAACCCGATTTGCTCTAAAAGAGGTCATAATGCAAAATCACTTCAAAAATTTTGTAGGGGTTATCCGATCGTTTTGTCGTTTACTCAAAACGGGGATAACATAGTGAACCCCCAGTGGGGCAGATCTAGTATCTGTTTAAGCCACGTAGATAGTTTCTCCTCTCCCTCTCCTATTTCACGCCCTTTGCCTTTAGCAATACACATCTCAGTTTATGAACATTCTTGTCAACCTAGCCAATGCTTTACATTGTCGACCTTGTTCACACAAATCGTGGATCTTGTGAGATTGCGGACCTTAGCAGATTAAGGGGTGTCATGGGAAAAATATTTTTCAATATACACCTTCCAAAATTGTTATGAATGGCTCCCCAAATGCTCGTCATAGCCATTTTGCTCAAGGATCTTGTGTGTGAGAGACCCTAGGGTTGAAGGCGGTAGTTGTAGGTCGTTATATGGTCTAACGAGAAAATATTGTAGGTATTATCGGAAGGATTGATGGAAAGGTATTTGAGTTTGGAAATTCTTCTATGGATGTCGATTTGGTTACTTTCTTGTTTACCCTATTTACTCCCCTGTTCTTTACACCTGTGTCTTTTCGACGAGAATGTCTAGAAGGGTTCTTCTCTTGTCAATTTGACCTCCACCTCCAAAGCCCAATCGATGTGTGGAATTCGGAGATGAGGTGACCAAATTGGAAGCATACTTCCAACAACATGGTTTGATCTCGTGAATTCATTGGATGGTGTACTACTTTACTTCATCTACATGCATGGGTCTCAAAATGTTTGCTTCCCTTACTTGAAGGTCAGTCGACATTTACCCTTGTGCCAAAAGAATTTTTATTATAGTTGTTGACAATTTTTGCACTTGTGCAAAAATGGGCAACTCGAAACTTCGTTACAATGGACAACTTTGGTGAAGTATACCTAAGCTAAGGGATTTACGTTAGATTATTTTGTTATTGCTGATTTGTGAAAGAGATTAAGTGAAATCTGTAGCTATGTGTGCTGTTACAAAATGTAACAACTCACATAGTCTGCAATCTCATGAATATCCTTAGCAAGAGAACACAAGCCCCAAAGGACAGTTGTGTTATCTCGATGAAGACACCAGATTACAAAATATGTAAGGTGTATAGTTTTGGAACAACAGACATAGTGGTAGTTTTCAGACAATCAGATTCACGGTTATTATCTTGATGCCTATCAGTTTTATTGCTCTATGTTCATTAAAGTTGTTATGATTTATAAGTTTGCATTTACCTATGCTGCCATAAAAGATTACAATTGACTCCTTTCCTGCTACTTCCATCAAGAAAATATTGACAAACAAACAGTGACAATAATGTCCAAATGGAGATAGTAGAAAGGAGTCAAAATGAAGAATGGAAGCTAAGATAATCACACAGCATACAAAGAGACACATTTCATTCAATAATTATCCACTGGAGTTATGGTATTCACTTTAAGTTATCCCTTATGTTAATTCATTTTATTGAGATATTGAGTTGCCTACATCATTATACAATCAAAGGAAAACTGAATGCAGAAAGAGATAATCAACTCATTATTTCAATTTAATGCTTTATTCATAAGAGATCATAAGCTTTCCCACACAAGCCGTGGGATATGACTAAGTGACTCATCATATACATGGAAATGAGAATACCGCATGTGCTAAAGAACAAGAGTAGAGGAGTAAAAAGGAACCCATCATTGCCTTTTTCTGTCTTCTGTCTCCACTCCTCAGCCTTTCCATCTCCATCTCAACTCTTCCATCTTCCACTTCCATCTCCATTTCTTAACACCTGCAAGACAAGAGAAGCATCTATCAAATTGAGCTCAGGGTACAATGTTATTCCAATACTCATGTTCTAAAGCAAATACAAATTAAATCGATGTATCTAATGGTACTTAAAAGAAAGAAGTACAAAAACACATGGCACGGAAAACAAAGAAATACATATGAGCTGGCAACAAGGAAGAGGCAGAGTTCATAAAGTAAATCTGAAAAGAGAAGGTCAAATGAAGCTAAGATTCGATTCTAGAAAAGGTAGAATCTGAAGCAGCTTGTAACAAAAACAAATGTGAAGAATGAAACTTGAAAGAGGTTAGAAAACAACTTGCAGAAGAAGGAAAGAAGAAGGAATAAATCACATGGATACACGAGAGGCCAAAAATCCTATTTATTTCTAACTTATTTATGAGTTTTGTAGAACAGTTGCAACATTGAATGAAGTCAGTTCAACTGGTTAGGAAGGAAGCAGTTACTGAATAAGGACAAAATATCATTTTTAGATGACTTGCAGAAGGTAGGAAGCATCAGAATAGGTCAAGAAAGAGATATTTTTGCAAAACAAGATTGGAAATCTTGAAAAGGAGAGAGAAAATAGGATTTTGGAAAAAATTTACAGAGTTTCCCCTTAAAATGGACTTTTGAAAATAGAAATGATATTTTAATGCAAAATTGAAATATAATTGCTACTATGACTTCTGAAAAGGAAAATATCATTACAGAAAAAGAAACTAAGTATCATTTTTATTTGTCGAAAAGAAGTATTTATTTCATTATATGAAGGAAATACAATCATGTTTACATCAAAAGAGCAGCCTTATAGCAGGAAACTTTTAAAGTGGAAATGTCAAAAGTATAGGTGCAATGGAGGATCATAAATAGTCAAGTTTCTAACACTATGCTTTCCATAAACTTTACAACCAACAACTATTGGAACCTAGAAGGCACAAGATCCTTTCAAGTCTACATGAAAGTGGAGTTCCATCAAACATGGAGAAAGGAAATGAATCATAGGAGAAGTGAACTACTAGTGCTAGGCATTCATCTTCCAGCTGAAGAAATAAACTACAAAGCTGGTAGGTGTTCAATCAAAGCATGCTTTCTAGAAATAAGATCAACAAACCAAGTATGCATCTATGAAGCACCTACAAGGCTACACAAATCTTCTACATTACCTTCATACTTGCAAATAATCAAGGGTTACAGTTTTCTCACTACTTGAAGAAGCAATAAGTGTATCAAGTATACATCTACAGAAACGTGATAATGAAGAAAAATGGAGAACTTATTTTCAAGTTTACCAATGTATAATTGGATTTTACCACTCTACATAGAAATGAAAATGATTCACAAACTACCAAGTTTACAGACAAAGTTCAGCAGATAACAAAATATGTTATACAGGAAATAAGAATAGAATACAAGTCTTTATCGAATGAGGAAAAAAGGTGTTAGTATTTTGAAGTATGTCGAACCAATGTCGAGTATAAAATATCAAACCTATATAGAAAGAGTTCTTCTACAAATATCAGTGAAGTAAGACTCGATCTCAAGGTTTAAAATCAGAAGCAAGAAGGACTAAACCCACAAAATTGCTTTCATTTTACAAGTACTTTAACCAATATTTGCAAAGATTCAAAGTTACCAAGTAAAACCCGAGTTCGAAAGAATTTATAAATAGGTAATAGAACTTACCAAGGTAAAGCCAAATGAAACGAGAAAACAAGCAAAATGATTGTGGCATTTCCCTCTGCAAGCTCATGTCGAGCTCAAAAACTACCAAGATCACGAAACCGAAGCAAGGAGGTCATTTGAATGGTCCATAAAAGATACAAAGTAGAGAAATAGATGAAAATGATCTTCAGATCATATACAAAGGAAAGTAGAGCTACATGCTTAAAAAGTAGAATGAATACCTTATTTTCATCAAAAAATGTATGCACCAGTCGAGAAACAATGGCATCAAAGATCAAAGAACAAGTATGCAGGCTCAAAAACGTCTAAATCTCCAAGCTTTCATCAAAAATGTAGAGTGAGCAAAAAATTTCTAGGGCTTCACCCGCAGATTGAAAACCAAATGAAAAACCAAATGCGAGCTCGCGAGTATAAACTTCCCTTGAAACTAGGGTTCAAAACCCTAACCCATGGTCAAGATCAATGACTCGCTAAATGCCAAGTGCCAAGATGAATGGTGATCGGTCTACACAGGGTTCGAAGTGATAGAGCCCAATTAAATGCCACCGACCATATTCAATGCTTAGGCCAGAACCCTAATCCGGGTTATAGGATCAACGGTGGAGAGAAACCAAGGCAAAAGATCAAGGGCCTCAAACACTTCAGAAACCCAAGCTAAACCGCCACAATCAAGTTACCACAGGCCAGGGTCAAATGAAGGGTGAGTCATCGTGGAGGGGCCAGCCCATGTGGACAGAGAAATAATAATTCGCCAAGACTTTACAAAGTCTAAAGTATGCATGCCCACAAAAAGAAAAATCAAATATCATTATATGCCAAAAGTCCCGAAAAGGTAATATTTGTATTATGTGCCAAGGTCTAAGGGTGGCGAGTTTAATACATGGTGGGCTAGCCAAAGGGTGGTGCCCTTTATATTATACACATGCTAATGCCTAAGTCCACAAGGTGGCAGTATCAAACTATACGAACCAAAGGTGGTCCCCACATGGGGTATTAAACAAAAATTTGCAAAGTGTCACTCTTGTGACCATCCAGAAAAGTGAAGAAAATCAAAGCATGTATATATTGGAGGTGGTCCCCATTTCAATTTTATTGTGCAAATATTGCTAAAGGTTGCATCCTTTTTGCCTACACACAAGAGATGATATTTTTCATGCTTTCACAAAAGGAAAGAACAAATAAGATGATGAACTTGCATGTGCAAAGAGAGAAGAAAACTTGCCTAGCAAGCAATTTGTAATTTTAGCAAACTATTCATCTTTTTTTCCTAAAAATAGAACAATCAACTACAGTTTGACTGAATTGTATCTAAGGTTGATAATGCCTATTTTTATCACGTACTTTAGTTTGTATTATTTTATTCCTTTATTTATTATTAAATAAAGGATAAAATTAGGATGCATGGGCGAGTACAACCTTTAGGCTATTTTTAGGAAGGGGATGAACTTTTTCTATATATTATGTGCTCTTACAAAGCACAAAGAAAGGGGGATTTTTTAGAGATTTTTCGAGAAGAGTTTTTAATATGAGTCTTGAAGCAATTTCGCTAGTTTTACCCTCCGAAAGTTGAATTACTTTTACCTTTCCAAGTTATTCTACAGACTTGTGTATACTAGTATTAATTTTGTGAATCAATATTCCCTGATTAGTCACTTTACCCTGCTATAGATATGCTATTTTCTGCTAAATTTTATTGTGCATATTAGCTTACCAGTGCTATTGTGATTCTCCCTCAGTACAAATTAAGTGTTTTTCCCTTACATTCTATAGAAAGTACAAATTGGTTCGTGCACACAAAGAATTCTTCACAAGTCAGTTGTGTATTCCACTCAAGTCAAGTTCTTTATTCAAATTTGGTGTATCACCTTAGCAATTATTTCATTTTCAGTCACCTCCTAACCCTAAAACTCCTGAAAGCGTAGTCTAGTGAACACCAATAAGGAACTAGCCTTTTAACCCCTAGAGGTTCACCTCAAAATAGGTATACCCATAGACCTGAGGTGTCCCCATTGTATCTACAAGAGAGAGAGAGAGAGATTTTGCAGACTTAGAACACCTGCTGCCATCTCTCTACTGGTGCACTTTCGAGAGATAATAGTTTTTGGCATGCCGGTGGGACCACAAATCAGATCTGCATGCAAATTTCAGATTCTAGAGTAGATCAAAAGTAGATTTACAACAAATAAAAGTTATTTTGGAAGCAAAGCTACAGCAAATTAATTCTAAAGATTCTATGATCTTTTGGTGACTCATAAAGCTGATTTTAGACTAGTATTGCAGCATGTTCCATGCCTAAAGTGACTACAAGATCATCGGTAAGAGGTATTCCTCCTGAGTTTGTTTCTTTACCTTTGAAATCTGCTAGAAGAAGAAGGGTTGGTAATACTTTTCCTTATAACAGACCTAGTTTTGAAAACCCTCCTGATATTCCTTCACCACGAATAAATTTTTCAATCAATATCCCAATTTTTCCAATGGCTATTCAACCACCCAGAAATTTTGTAGCCTTTACTAATGGAAGCCCATTAGTAATTACAGTGTATCATGACATTCCTAATGCTGCTCTGAAAAGTCTGCCATCATTTACCGGTGAAAATCAAGTTACACCAACTGAACACATCAAAGATGTTGCAGCCATATGTGCAGTCCACAATATTACTCATGAAGATGTAGCTTTAAGACTTTTAGCTACATCTTTTAAAGGACAAGCCTTGCAATGGTATAGGAACCTAGAGATTGGAAGCATAAGAACTTGGGATGAATTAGGAGAGAAATTGTTGGAACAGTTCCAAGACAATTCAGATCATTTGTCCCTGATAGAACAACTATCTACTATCAAGAGAGCCCCTCATGAATATTTGTCTAGTTTCAACATTCATTTTGCTAGAACTTGGGAAAGAATCCCAGCAAGTGTTAAGCCTCAAGCTGATCATGCTTTCCTTTATTACCTCAGAGCATTGAATAGTGATATTGCAACTATGATTCAATCCATGGGAGCTTTTACTCTTCCAGGGGCCTATGACACTGCTATAAAAGCTGAAAACAACCTTATTCAGGCTGGAAAATTAGCACCAAGGCCTACAATGCCATTTTTGGTAGATTTAGCTCCTATCCCATAACCTATTACAATCGTAGAGCCTACTATTGCAGCCCCATCCCCAGATATGTTTAAAGCCTTGCAAACCATGGGAAATAAACTGACATCAATTGAAAATAAGCTTACATTGCCTAATAGGCCATATCAAGCTCCTTATCAGCAAAACCAACAGAATAGGTAGCCTTACCAACAGAATCAAAATTACAGGCAACCTTATCAGCAAAGGCAGTTTGATTCTAATGTTCCTAGTGCATCTAACACTTTGGTTCCAGTTAATATGGCTATAGAAGAGTGGTGCCAACCTTGTAATCAACCTCATCAAACTACAAATTGCCCAAATGCATTCCTGAACCTGAATCTTGTTGCGCAACCTCAATCTGAAGCATTGTTCATACCTCAAATGGAGGGTGGGCAGCAAGAAAGTCATGTTCAGAAAACACCTGAACAAATTTGGTCAACTTTAATGAGGAGGATTTCATTGTTGTTACCACTAGAGCTCAAGAGAAAGCTACCGAAAATAAAAATAACAAAATAGACCTATGTTGCCCATTATTACTGATATATCAACATCTACAGTCTCGAAACTAGCCAACAGTCCTGTTGTCCCTCAGAAAAACAACAAGTGTTACAGCTGGTAAAGAGCAACAAAAATAGCTTCAGCCTGATCCAAGAAGATTGTTTATCCCTCAGATATCCAAGGCTGCCGAAGCAGAATCAGTTTTTGCTAAAGCTTATGCTAAAACAGTTGAGTCTATCTCTAAGACTGTTGCTTCTTTTAATATTGTTGATGTGATGAAGAAGCACAATGTTAACATCTCGATGTGGGATGCCTTAAGCATTCCAGGACAACAGGATTTACTCTCTCATGAACTAGCTAAACTGTAGATTTCTTCAAAAACAACATAGTAAAGGAAGTCCAAAATACATATATGGTCCTTGGAACACTTGATCAAGATCACGTAAAGGATGTTAGATGGATGGTTCAGAAGGTTCTAAATGCTCATGACATAAAGAAGCCACCACCCTTTTACCTATCTCTGATCATTGGAGAAAATTTAGTTCATAACTGTATGGTGGACAATGGTGCAAGTAGTACAGTCATGCCTAAGTCAATTGCTGAAAAATTAGGCCTGCAATATGAACCTATAGAAAGGAGTGTTTTACAGCTTGATGGGACTGCAACCAATATAGTTGGAGTAATCAGAAATTTGGAGGTAACGTTACATGCTTGCCCAAATGTTTCCATTTTACAAGATGTTACTGTTGTGGATTTACCTCCATATTTTGCTTTGTGCCTATCTAGAGACTTTACAACAAAAATAGGAGGCTACCTCTCTTCTGATTGGTCTTTCTTATTTTTCACTACATGTTATGGCACTAAGGTTACCATAAATTCTGAGCCATTGGCTAGATTTCATATTGAGCCTCATTCACCAAATGCAGTAGCAAATTATTCAGCTTTAGATCAATCTGATTTTGATGATGTAGCTCAGATTTCAGCACTAGAAGGTGTTTCTAACATGTTCATGGATGAGAAAATAGTTGAAGAACATATTTTCGGTGTTTATTACATGCATGAAGAAAGTGCAGCAGTTCCCTTGCTGTCCAAAACAGAAAATAAAATAGAAGGGATTTGGAAGCTTCATTTTGATGGAGCTAAGAATAAGAAAGGACAGGGAGCAGGTCTGATGCTCACTTCCCCAACAAATGAAAGGTATTTTACAGCTCTGAGTCTTCAATTTTCATGCACTTGTAATGTAGCTGAGTACGAAGCATTAATTCATGGCTTACTTTGGGCCAGAAAAAGAGGAATCAACACGTTACAAGTCTTTGGCGATTCTGAGTTAGTAATAAATCAAGTAAAAAACTTCAATGTATGTAAGAATCCATTAATGAAGTCTTACAGGCATAGAGTTTCAGACTTAATGGAAGATTTTGATGCCATTAATATTCAGTCTATTCCTAGAGCCGAAAATAAACATGTTGATAGATGGCAGCAGTTGGTGCTAGTTTTGAAGTTCTGGAACAAATAGAAAAAAGCAAAGTTTAGCCTCATGTTAAGTTGATTGTTAGACCTTCTATGATAATGAATCTAATTGGCAGGTGTTTGAGAGTGATGATCAAATCTGCAGGTTTTTACAGTAAGAAGCTGAATTTTCTACAGTAAATCAGGATAAATTACAACATCTATATGGTGACCAAATTGTTCAGTTAAAGACAAACAAGTTTCCTCGAGGACTTGTCACATTGGAAGACATCTTTAGCACTGATGACCAGTTAAGAAAGGACAAAGCTAAGATGTCTACTCATGCTGATAATTATGAAGAGGTTTCAATTGATGAAGGAAAGAACTTATTTCTTGGAAAGGTATGTTCCTTATCCGAAAAATAGTCTTTTATTAAGCTTTGCACTGAATTTAAAGATGTTTTCACTTGGAGATACCAAGACTTGAAAGGGTTTGACCCTAGTCTAGCACAGCATATGATTGAATTACAACCAAATTCTAAACCAGTTAGGCAGAAACAAAGGCCTATAAATCCCATAATAGAACCTCTTATGAGGAAAGAATTATCAAAATTGATTGAATCAGGAATTATTTTCCCGGTTAAGCATTCAAGTTGGGTAGCAAATCTTGTTCCAGTTAGGAAAAAGAATGGAGAAATCAGATTATGTGTGGATTTCAGAGATCTTAACAAAGCATCATTAAAAGATCATTATCCACTACCAAACATGGATCAGATTTTGAGAATAGTTTCAGGATCAGATAGACTATCCCTTCTAGATGGTTACAGTGGATATAATCAGATTTTAGTCCGAGGAGAGGATAGATATAAAACAACTTTTACCACCAAGTGGGGTACTTACGCTTATAAAAGAATGCCTTTTGGTCTTTCAAATGTTGGTGCAACGTTTCAACATGCAATGGACATGGATTTTGAAGCCTACTAAATAAATGCATACTTGTTTATTTAGATGATGTCACTGTATTCTCAAAAAATTTTGATGAACATCTAATGCATTTGAGATAAACTTTTCAGATCTGCAGGTAGTTTGGAATATCTTTGAATCCCAAAAATTCTATCTTTTTAGTACATGAAGGTAAGCTACTCGGCCATATTGTTTCCAAACAGGGTTTAGCAATTGATCCTTTCATAATTGAAGCCATATCACAACTATCATTACCTCATCACAAGAAGGCATTACAGAGATTTTCTGGGAAAAATCAACTTTGTCAGAAGATTTGTCCTAGATTTTGCAGCATTGGTTAAGCCATTGGACACCATGCTAAGGAAAGAGAAAACATTCTCTTGGACCAACGAAGGGAGAGAAGGTTTCAAGGCTATTAAAACAACTATTTCTCAGGCTCCTACTCTTGCAAATCCAAAATTTTGACAAAGATTTTACAATGTATGCACTTGCAGGAGCTGAAACAATCTCAGCTATTCTAACTCAGGTCAATGATGAGAATATCAAACAACCAATTGCTTTCTTTGGACAGAGCTTGCATGATTACAAAACAAGGTACACATTCCTTGAAAAACAAGTACTTTCCATAGTCAGAGGACTAAAGAATTTTAAGTACATGCTTTCGAACAATAGAATTCATGTTCTTGTTTCTCATCCAAATGTGAAAGCTTTCTTGTTGAACAAAGAGTTGAATGAGAAAAGAGCAGGCTAGATAACGAAGGTTATGGAATATGATGTTGATATCTGAGTTGCAAAGATAGTTCGAGGTAAAGGTTTATGTGAGCATTTAATTACTGATATGGAAAAATAGCAGGCTGCAGAACCCAAAGATTCAGAACAGCATGCTGAAACCACGTATCAACAATCAAATGTTATGTTGCAACCAGAAATCAGCAACCTAAACTTCCTCAAGAAATTTAGGAATGAAATGGATGACTGATTTGGTTAACTATCTACAACACGACACCTATCCGGAAGGTATGGATAAGAATAAACGAAGATATTTCAGATTACAAGCTATTCCTTATCTTTTCGTGGATGGTGTATTGTTTAAAAGAGATATAAATGGAATCTTGCTATGATGTGTCGATTATGACAAAATTCAGAAGATATTATTAGAATTCCATGAAGGACCTGCAGGAGGTCACTTCTCAGCATGAACTACAACTTTGAAAATCATGAAAGCAAGGTTACTATTGGCCTAGCATATTTAAGGACTGTTTTGAATGGATCAGAAGTGCAAGAAATGTGCTTTCTTTGTTGGAAAAGAACGTTTAGCTTTGCTACTTTGCAGCCTATTTCAGTTGATCAACCCTTTATGCAGTGGGGTCTTGACTTTATCAGAATGATTAACCCACCTTCTTCACAAGGACATAAATGGATTCTAACTGCTATAGATTACTTTACAAGATGGACTGAAGTAGTAGCCTTGAAGGATGCTAATGAAGCTTCAATACTAGCCTTCTATGAAGGGATAGTCTGTAGATTTGGTGTTCCAGCAACTATCATATCAGATAATGCTTTAGCATTTCTCGGTGCTAAGGTAACAGATTGGGTTGTTAGCCATGGAATCTACTTGAGCTCTTCATCTAATTATTACCCACAAGGTAATGGATTAGCTGAAAGCACTAACAAGAATCTGTTGAGAATCATCAGAAGAACACTCAAAGATAATCAAAGAGCTTGGCATCTAATGTTGAATTCAACACTTTGGGCTGATAGGGTGACCCCTAAGAGATCAGTTGGAAATTCACCATACAAGCTTGTGTATGGGAAAGAAGTGAGGATGCCAATTTCAGTTGAGTTACCTGCATTGGATTTGCTGCATCAAATAGAATTACTTGAGAATGAACCATTGCAGGTCCGTTATGTAGAATTGATGGAATTACAAGAACTAAGAGATCAAGCTCATTCAAACATGGAGAAGAATCAGAATCAGATGAAGAATACTTTTGATAAGAAATCCAAATTTAGAATCTTCAATGAAGGAGATATTGTGTTGAAATGGGATGTTGATCGTGCTAAGCCAGGAAGACACTCAAAGTTTGATACACTCTGGAGTGGTCCTTATATGATATCAACTTGCAAAGAACACAATGCTTTTCAAATCTTTCCAAGCTGAATGGAGAGGAACTTCCCATTCCTATGAATGGTATGTTTCTCAAACACTATTATTGAAAATCTTACAGTGATTGGTTAGAGTAGGATTTCCCTTTCAATAAGTGCTAGTTCTACACATTGCATCGTTCTTTATTTTCAATAAGTGCATTCATGCACATGGTCTAGTTTTCAGATCTTTTCCCAGCTTTAGTTGTTTTGAAAGGGTTGGACCTTTCGAGAAAAGGGTAGAGTTTGGTTTCAGATTTGGACTCCATACCCAATGGACAAGAGTAAGGCACTAGTCTACAAGCTAGTAGGCAGTTTTCCCCACAGGATCGCAGAAATGTTGACCATTTTGTACTTGTGCAAAAATGGGCAACTCAAAACTTCATTACAACGGACAACTTGGGTGAAGTATACCTAAGCTAAGGATTTACGTTAGATTATTTTTTTATTGCTGATTTGTGAAAGAGATTAAGTGAAATTTGTAGCTATGTGTGCGTTGTTACAAAATGTAACAACTCACATAGTCTAATCTCATGAATATCCTCAGTAAGAGAACACAAGCCCCAAAGGACAGTTGTGTTATCCTGATGAAGACATCGGATTGCAGAATATGTAAGGTGTATAGTTTTGGAACAATCAGACATAGTGGCAGTTTTCAGACAATCAGATTCACGGTTATTATCTTGATGCCTATCATTTTTATTGCTCTATGTTCATTAAAGTTGTTATGATTTATAAGTTTTCATTTACCTATGCTGCCATAAAAGATTACAATTGACTCCTTTCCTACTACTTCCATCAAGAAAATATTGACAAACAAACAAAGTGACAATAATGTCCAAATGGAGATAGCAGAAAGGAGTCAAAATGAAGAATGGAAGCTAAGATAATCACACAGCATACAAAGAGACACATTTCATTCAATGATTATCCACTGGAGTTACAGGTATTCACTTCAAGTTATCCCTTATGTTAATTCATTTTATTGAGATATTGAGTTGCCTACATCATTGTACAATCAAAGGAAAACTGAATGCAGAAAGAGATAATCAACTCATTATTTCAATTTAATGCTTTATTCATAAGAGATCATAAGATTTCCCACACAAGCCGTGGGATATGACTAAGTGACTCATCATATACATGGAAATGAGAATACCGCATGTGCTAAAGAACAAGAGTAGAGGAGTAAAAAGGAACCCATCATTGCCTTTTCTATCTTCTATCTCCACTCCTCAACCTTTCCATCTCCATCTCAACTCTTCCATCTTCTACTTCCATCTCCATTTCTTAACACCTGCAAGACAAGAGAAGCATCTGTCAAATTGAGCTCAAGGTACAATGTTATTCCAATACTCATGTTCTAAAGCAAATACAATTCTGAATTCGATGTATCTAATGGTACTTGAAAGAAAGAAGTATAGAAACACATGGCACAAGAAAAGAAAGAAATACAGATGAGCTGGCAACAAGAAAGAGGCAGAGTTCATAAAGTAAATCTAAAAAGAGAAGGTCAAATGAAGCTAAGAGTCGATTCTAGAAAAGGCAGAATCAAGCAGCTTGTAACAGAAACAGATGTGAAGAATTACACTTGAAAGAGGTTGGAAAACAACTTGCAGAAGAAGGAAAGAAGAAGGAAGTAAATCACATGGATACACGAGAGGCCAAAAAGCCTATTTATTTCTAACTTATTTATGAGTTTTTAGAGAACAAGTTGGAACATTGAATGAAGTCATTCAACTAGTTAGGAAGGAAGAAGCATTCTGGAATAAGGACAAAATATCATTTTTAGATGACTTGTAGAAGGCAGGAAGCATCAGAATAGGTCAAGAAAGAGATATTTTTACAAAACAGAATTGGAAATTTGGAAAAGGGAGAGAGAAAATAGGATTTTGGAAAAAATTTTAGAGTTTTCCCTTTTAAAATGGACTTTTTTAGAAAAATAGAAATGATATTTTAATGCAAAGTTGAAATATAATTGCTACTATCTACTATGACTTCTAAAAAGGAAAATATCATTACGTAAAAGAAAAGAAACTAAGTACATTTTTATTTTTCAAAAAGAAGTATTTATTTCATTATACAGAAGGAAATACAATCATGTTTACATCAAAAGAGCAGCCTTATAGCTTCTGGAAAACTTTTCTGAGTGGAAATGTCAAAAGTATAGGTGCAATGGAAGATCATAAACAGTCAGGTTTCTAACACTATGCTTTCCAGAAACTTTACAACCAACAACTACTGGAACCTAGAAGGCACAAGATCCTTTCCAAGTCTACATGAAAGTGGAGTTCCATCAACATAGAAAGGAAATGAATCAGGAGAAGTGAACTACTAGTGCTAGGCATTCATCTTGGGAAGAAACAAACTACAAAGCTCCGGGTGGTCAACTAAAGCATGCTTTCTAGAAACAAGATCAAAAAACCAAGTATGCATCTACAGGAAGCCCCTACAAGGCTACACAAATCTTCTACATTACCTTCATAGTTGCAAATAATCAAGGGTTATAGTTTTCTCACTACTTGAAGAAGCAATAAGTGTATCAAGTATACATCTAAGAAAATGATAGGTCACAGGAGAAGAACAAATGGAGAACTTATTTTCAAGTTTACCAATGTATAATCTGATTTTACCACTCTACACAGAAATGAAAATGATTCACAAACTACCAAGTTTATAGATAGAGTTCAACAGATAATAAAATATGCTATACAGGAAATAAGAACAGAATTCAAGTATTTATCGAATGAGGAACAAAAGGGGTTAGTACTTGGTATTTTCGAACCAGTCGAGTACAAAATTTCAAACCCAAGCACAGAAAGAGTTCTTCTACAAATATCATTGAAGTAAGACTCGATCTCGAGGTTTAAAATTAGAAGAAAGAAGGAATAAACCCACTGAATGTTTTCATTTTATGAGTACTTTAAACAATATTTGCAAAGATCCAGAGTTACTAAGTAAAACCTGAGTTTGAAAGAATTTATCAGAAATAGGAACAGAACTTACCAAGATAAAGTTGAATGAAATGAGCAAACAAGAAAAATGATGGAGAATTTCCCTCTGCAGGCTCGTGTTGAGCTCAAAAATACCAAGATCACGAAAACAAGAAGCAAGGAGGTCATTCGAATGGTCCATAGAAGATACAAAGAAGAGAAATAGATGAAAATGATCTTCAGATCATATACAAAGGAAAGTAGAGCTACAGGATTAAAAGTAAAATGAATACCTTCATTTTCATCAAAAACGCATGCACCAGTCGAGCAACAATGGCGTCAAAGATCAAAGAACAAGTATGCAAGCTCAAAACGTCTAAATCTCCAAGCTTTCATCAAAAATGCAGAGCGAGCAAAAAAATTGCCAGGGATTCACCCACAAATTGAAAACAAAATGAAAAACCAAATGTGAGCTCACGAGTATAAACTTGCATTGAAACTAGGGTTCCAAAACCCTAACCCATGGTCAAGATCAATGACTCGCTGAATGCCAAGTGCCAAGATGAACGGTGATCAATCTACAGGGTTAGGGAAGTGATAGAGCCCAATTAAATGCCACCGACCATATTCAATGCTCAAGTGAGAACCCTAATCTAGGTTACAGGATCAACGGTGGAGAGAAACCAAGGCAAAAGATCAAGGGCCTCAAACACTTCGCAGAACCCAAGCTAAACTGCCACGGTCAAATGAAGGATGAGTCATTGTGGAGGGGGCCAGCCCACGTGGATAGAGAAATAATAATTCGCCAAGAATTTACAAAGTCTAAAGTATACATGCCCATAAAAAGAAAAATCAAATATCATTATATGCAAAAGTCCCGAAAAGGTAATATATGTATTATGTGCCAAGGTCTAAGGGTGGCGATTTTAATACATGGTGGGCTAGCCAAAGGGTGGTGCCCTTTATATTATACACATGCTAATGCCTAAGTCCACAAGGTGGTAGTATCAAACTATACGAACCAAAGGTGGTCCCCACATGGGGTATTAAACAAAATTTGCAAAGTGTCACTCTTGTGACCATCTAGAAAAGTGAAGAAAATCAAAGCATGTATATATTGGAGGTGGTCCCCATTTCAATTTTATTGTGCAAATATTGCTAAAGGTTGCATCCTTTTTGCCTACACACAAGAGATGATATTTTGCATGCCTTCACAACAGGACAAAATAGAGAAGATGATGAATTTGCATGTGCAAAGAGAGAAGAAGACTTTCCTAGCAAGTAATTTGTAATTTTAGCAAACTATTCATCTTTCTTTCCTAAAAATAGAATAGTCAACTGCAGTTTGACTGAATTGTATCTAAGGCTGATAATGCCTATTTTTATCACGTACTTTAGTTTGTATTATTTTATTCCTTTATTTATTATTAAATAAAGGATAAAATTAGGATGCATGGGTGAGTATAACCTTTAGGCTATTTTTAGGAAGGGGGTGAAATTTTTCTATATATTGTGTGCTCTTGCAAAGCACAAAGAAAGGGGAATTTTTTCAGAGATTTTCCCATAAGAACTTTTGATATGAGTACTGAAGCAATTTCTGCAGTTTTACCCTCTGAGTGTTGAATTACTTTTTCCTTTCCAAGTTATTCTACAGACTTGTGTATACTAGTATTAATTTTGTGAATCAATATTCCCGATTAGTCACTTTACCCTGCTATAGATTTGCTATTTTCTACTAAATTTTATTATGCATGTTAGCTTACCAAAGTCTGTTGTGATTCTCCCTCAGTAAAAATTAAGTGTTTTTTCCTTACATTCTATAGAAAGTACAAATTGGTTCGTGCACACAAAGAATTCTTCACAAGTCAGTTGTGTATTCCACTCAAGTCAAGTTCTTTATTCAAAATTTGTGTATCACCTTAGTAATTATTTCATTTTCAATCACCTCCTAACCCTAAAACTCCCAGAAAGTAGTCTAGTGAACACCAATAAGGAACCGGCCTTTTAACCCTGAGAGGTTCACCTCAAAATAGGTATACCCACAGACCTGAGGTGTCCCCATTGTATCTACGAGAGAGAGAGAGAGAGAGAGAGAGATCTTTTAGAGAGAGAATTAAAACACATGCTGCCATCTCTCTGCCGAGTGCACTTTCAAGAGATAACAGTAGTTTTCACTAAACTTTGTGATAGGAACACTATATCTAACAACATTTGGATTTGGAAACCTCACTACTTTATTGTTAAATCATGGTTCCCTTCTTTCAACCCTCGTACTGAATTTTTCTCAACCAAACCAGTTTGGATTAGAATGCCATATTTTCCACTTCAATTTTGAGTGACAAGTTGTCTTATATCCATAGGTAACACTTTGGGAAAACTCATTAATGTTGATGTAGATACTTTTGTTATATCCACACAACCTATGCCCAAATCCTCGTTCAAATAGAAACCTCAAAATAACTTCTCAAAAATATAGACCTTAAAGTCAAGGGTAGGATTTGGACTCAACCACTTTATTATGAAGGATTTCCCTTCAGATGTAGAATATGTTTTGCTTTGGGACATATAGTTTCTTATTGTCACCTTAAGAGATCAAGAGAGCATGTGAGATCTATTTGGTGGAAAGATGTCCTCCCAAGTCACATGGTAATAAATGAAAAGCTTGAGAGTGCTCTTGAGAAAGAGTGTGTTCCCAAAACACCTACTAGGGATCCAGAGTACAACTTAGAGAAATTATAGTTGAAGATAAGAAGGAAAAATCTAATGCAGAAATTCGAGACAAGAAAAATTGTAGAACCAAACTCCAACAAAGAGGCTAAGGAAAATGTTCCTTTCTTTCCTCTAAAGAAAAGTATAAATCAGCTAATAGAATCTCTTGAGGATAATACACCTATTGATTTTATTTCTAAATTTTGGAAAATGATGCTTAGAAAGAAACAATCAAGCCACAAGACAATGGTTTCTCCTACCTAGGTAGTTCATTCACTATTGGGAAGCTATTTCTTTTTTACTTTTTTGTGTTTAAGGCTTTATCTAGGCTTTCAAGCCTTCTTTGTAATATAGGGTAGGGCCCATGGAGAAATCCTCCTTTTGCAATTATAAAAAAATATATTTCAAACAACATTTTTTTTAATTATATCTTCCTACATACATTTTAAAATAATTAAATCGTCCATGTAAATGAATGAATGGGGATTTTCGAGTTGTGGAAACAGCTTCAAAAATACACTAAATAGATATATATTACTTGTAATAGTACGACACATATTTAGAGGTGAATTGGATAGTGGTTTAATCCATTTAATTATAGTGATGTCATTGTGTCCAAATATTGCAAGAAATCATGGCATTTGTTGAAAAATCCAATAATGGCACTAAGATGACGGTTCACTCGACAATGGAAGCATTTCAATAACGTTTTTTTTTGTAGTTCCATGTATTTGTTCTAAACAACAATGTTTTGTCAAAATATTTATGTCGATAGGGGTTATTCATAAAATTATTTATGATGGGTGTTTAGAAATATATATTCAATAGATACATATGTGGCATTACAATTTTCTAGTGGTTCTAATTTTACTAATGAAAACCACATTTTCAACAAGAAGACAACCATTTTGTAAAAAAATTAATATTGTTCTATTATAGTTTTTCCATTGTACACAATATTTAATCAATATGGATATTATTAGTTTAATTAATTAATATTTAGTTTTTTTGTTAAGTAGTATTAAATATTAATGACAAGTTAACACTTATCATATATAATTGTGGAAGAATAATAGTTACAAATTAATTGAAATTTAGGTTTACCTAATCCTTAATTTCTATATAATTTAAACATTTCAATAAATAAACCTAACATGCCCTAAGTGATCTCTACTCAATATTTAATTCCTCGGAAAAATTAAACAAGAAATGTCAAGTAGATGGTAGAGCTTTGGGGATTTTCCGTATAAACACACCTACCATGTTTAATAGTTATTTGTTCCATTCCACCCTCTCCTTATCTTGATTACAATTGTTTCTTATGTTTTATTGGTTTTTGTTAAAGATTTTTATTTGTGCATTTTTTTCTTTTTACAATTGAAGGACTTAGTAAACGATCTTTATATTTATTTTCTCCAATTCTATATATGTTAGTAATTATTAACTCTTGATAATGTGAAGATTTTTTTTCAATTTATTAATACGTTTGATAATGTTGTAAGAAAATGAAAAATGATAGAATTGCAAGTGTTTGTTAATGTTAGAGGAGAGGATAAATGGATCCGCTATTGAGCTTGGTGTAAGAATCCCGAGGATATGGAGAAGTTCTTCAACATGCCTACCCACACATATATGTAACACTAAGGCCATGAACTCTCCACTTTTGATATCATAAAGGATAATGTAGTTTTATTTTGTGCCACCACCCTAACAATATTCATTTTTGGAACTCACTTGTAAAAAATTATCTAACTCTTGTATGGTGTAGGATCTTGCATTTGGTATGTCTTGAATCATGTACAAAAGGTATATTCCCATGATTGATTAATCTACTACATAGTAAAAATACTATTTTTACTAGAAAAATAACAATGATGATTGCTTTTTTATTGAACTAAATAACAATTTTGTGCATTTACATTGGAAAGGAAAATAGTTATACTACCACAAAAAAATGATTTATTAATTTAAAGGAATCATATCTACTTGATACTCCTATAGCAGATACAAGAAAACTTCTACTTGACACTCCTATAATAGTTAGAAAAAAATTCTACTTTGACACTCCTATAATGATTAGAAAAAAATTCTACTTTGACACTCATATAACAAGTTAGAAAAAAACTTCTACTTTGACACTCCTAACTAACTAAAACATATACACAAGTTAGGTTGTGACTTCAACACTCCTCCTTAGTCAAAACTAATATTCTAAGTTGATATGATTTGTAACACTTGTAGATGCAATCTCTGGTATCACTTGTAGCTGCAATTTGTGACCTTCAAATTTTACTTGGGGTAATGACTTTGTAAATATGTCTCCAACCATATTTTCTTGTATAGTAGTACTCCATTGCAATTTTATAATTTTGCACTTGATCTCGAATAAAATGCTACTATATACTAATGTGTTGTTTTTGTCCATGGTATTTTGGATCCTTAGCAATATTAATGCAACTTTGATTATCACAAAGTAACCTCATAGGTTTGTTTTGTGCAAATCCCAAATCTTGTGTTAACTTTTTCAACCACATTGCTTCCTTTGTTGTGTGAAATTCTGCCATATATTCTACTTCAATAATGGAGAGTGTTGTAGCAGATTGTTTCTTGCTATTCCATGACACACAACCACTATTAAAGATAAAACAATAGCATGTGGTTGATTTTCTAATATCAAAATCTCCTCCCAATGTAATCACAATACCGTATTAGCTGCAATAGATAATTATTATTTTGGAAACATATACCATAGTCTAAGGTACCTTTGACATACCTTAATACTCTTTTCACTGCAGTCCAATGAGATGATCCTAGATTCACCATGTATTGACTCAAAGAGCTAATTGCATTAGCCAACTCAAGTCGTGTGCAGACCATAACATACAGGAGGCTTCGATTGCATTCTTATATGGAACATTTTCCATTTATTTCCTTTACTATTATATTTTAGGAAACATCTTTGTTGACAAATTCAAAGTTTCTTCCATTTGGCTTGATTTTATTTGGATTGTATTATGTTGTTCCCACTTCCCAATGAGACCTATTATTTTGATTTTGATGTTGTTGGCTATACATATGGATATTTAGCATCATTTTGGACTTAGCTTTGATATTAGATGATTGAGATACATGGATTATGGTTGGAATTTGATTTATAGTATTATGTGTGTTTGGATTATCATCGGGGTGTGTTATATTGATGGTGGTGGACTATCGACATGGTTATATATTATGACATTCATGTTTCGTTATATTAAGTAGACCTTAGTAGTTAAAAACTAATCTTGTGATCCTGGTTCTAAACTAATCATGGATGGGAAAAAGAATTCATTTATTGGATTTGATAGCTCTTTGGTTTATGTGTTTAAGTTGAGTGAATATTGATGAAATGTAAAATTGAGATGTGTAGAAATTGAAATTCTTACATGTAATGTTACTTATCTAGATGATAATTTAATTTAAATTATATGCGGATGCTTATTGGTTTATATTGTATATTTTATTTTGGATGTTTGATTCGCCACAGAGGTGGAAGAAGGTATTGTATGCTTCCTAAATTCTTGCATGCATGTGCTTGTGGAAATGTAAAATATAAAACAACAACCAATGGGGAATGGAAATCAACCACATCAGAATATTGGATGATTTCAACAAGGGTCCCCATGGAAACTAGTGTTATAAAGTTATGTTCTCAATTTTAAAACTTATTGGAAATGTTATAAAGTTTGGTTACGAGAATGGTTATAAAAATAAAGGAAATTTGTTATGTTGTCTTGAATTCAAGGGATATTAAAGTTCATTGTATTACTCAAAGGCATGTAGTGAAATAAGTTACATTGGTTCATTTTCATATATTGGATGAAATACATTTTAAAATCTATATAAGTAGATGGAAATAAATTAAGGTTCCAAATAGTTTTTCAATAGGCCTATGAAGTAATATAAGTTCTAACTCTAGTATGTTATCCTCATTTAAAAGTTTTTGTAAATCTACTACAATTAGCTAAGGGAAATGAAATGAAATTCTCTTTACCTTCCATACAATGATTATAAAATTACCCCAAACACTATACAATGTAAACAGAAATAAATTCAATGGGGTGTGGCCCATTACGGCTCAAAACCTATGCATTAAACATGTGGCCTTCTTCAATAGAGACATACATACATATACATATAAGCAGAGTTATTTTTGTTATTATTATTTTTTCTAAATATATTTAATCACTGTACTATTAGTGATTTCAGATTTTTTATTCTTTTTGGAAGAAAAGAGAAATTTATATAAATGAAATATATATATATCTATATATATATATATATATATATATATATATATATATATATAGATATATAGATATCTATCTATCTATCTATCTATACATACATACATACACATATATATAAATATACATAATAAAAAAATAAAATAAAATAATAAAACATGTATGCTTCCCAAAGAGCTTGAAATGGCCTCTAATGACTTCTCTTCCTCCTCAAGCACCGCAAAACAAAAAGAGACACAATGAGCCAAATATAGAGAGAAAGTAGTTTTCTTAAGCAAGCTTTAGGGTTAGATGCCATTTTCCTCATCAATGGTTCTAAATAAAACCATCCAAGGGATGAAATTCATCCCTACAAAAAGTAGGTGGAGATTGGGTGAGTAGAAATTTTCTTTTAATTTAAATGTTTTAATTTAAAAATACATGGGTTGTCTTTTAAGGGGTCACTTTATGGGGTAAAGGAATTGTTATTCTAATCTCATGTAAAATGGAGACCTTGTTAATTGTTTAAACCTTGTGGAATTAAATACCTTGGGTATTTATTTATTTTGGCCCCTTTAACCCTCTAAAATTAAATATGGAATATTTAACTATAGTAGGAATTAAATTTTCTATTAAAATAATACTTAGGGGAGATTATCCTTGCTTAGTCAAATTAAAGGTATTAAAGTTTAAATGTGGGTATCAATATTTTGTTAATGGGGAAATATTTATTATTAAATATAATTGACTTAGAAATATTAATGTGCAACTGTCATTTTCAAAACCTTATATAGGCACGCTTTTTAAAAAAAATCCATAATTTTTCTAGTTTGTCCTAGGTTGTTCTTGGGTTTCGTGGGGAATTTTTAGCATGCATTACACTTGGTATCAGAGCCTGGGTTCAAATCTTGGACCCTTGGGCACATAGGGAAACTTGAGACATGAACATTAGACCTAGTACAATATTAAACCTAGCACAATTTTAAACTTAGAAAACAACTTGTTGAAAAAATTGTATATTTTAGTAAACATAGAAAATTGGAATAAAACCTAGAATGATGAACTAACTCTTGCCTTGGTCTATGTAGGAGGCGTGGACCAAACGAGGGGTCCTTTCACATAGACCTAGACTTGTCACATCAAGAGCAAGCTGTAGTATCCATTCTACCCCAAATTTTATAGACACTTCAGGATGTTGATGACATTATACACGGAGGGTCCTTAGGAGGATGATCATCTAGAAATGTTAAGGAGACATCCATTGACGCTCGTGTATCTCCTCGACACAATGACAAGAATAGGGTAGAGAAATCTTGCATGGAGTCAACCAGAGTAGATTCATCGTAGAGGGTATAGGGAGACATGATTTTAAGACACATGGATAGGAATAGAGCCCTATACCTAGAGTTGAGAACGCAAAGAGGCCTAGGGGTCACCATTTGATAGCTACAAACCATATTAGGAGATCTTGAAGCTACTACCATCTCACTATTCTGGAGATACAGGTGGATTTGGTGTAGAGGCTGGTTGGTGAGCTTGACCGGGTGCTTCAAGATCTACCCTCTTACTAGAAACACAAAATATCATGTTGTGAACCATATTCTAAGGGATGTAATAGGTGTGTCGGTGGAGGAGGGGGAGGAGCAGAAGATCCACGTTGATTCAGAGATGGTTACCTGAGAGCTCTTTGAGGAGTAGTTCAAGAGCAGGTACTTATCCTGGAGGTTTATTCAATAGTGGATAGACAAGTTCCACGACCTCCGTCAGAATGTATGAGTGTAGTTGATTATGAGATTCAATTTCTCAAACTACTTGAGTATGTGAACTATATGTAGGATGAGAAGTGCATTCACAGTTCATCGGTGGTCTAAATTTAGATATGGGTTGTGTGGTGCGCATTCACTGCCCACAAACCTTAGCAGAGGCCATGGAGAAGGCTTATATTGAAGGGTAGACATGAGGAATGATGCACTAGGCCATGGACAAAGCTCAAAGTCACATCCAGCAGATGTAGGATAGCAAATATGTAATGCTCGTAAAAAAATGTTCTAGAAACACGCTGAAACCCTAAAAACTTATCCCGAAATTTAAGGATTTTTTTGTTTAAGTTATAAGGTTAAAAGCATGTCAACCCCTAGGGTACATTAAATTCTCTTACACCAATATTCTCAACACTATGATTGGGGAAGTCGGGTCTAGTTCAAAGATTAATTATTTTTAATTTAACCCTAAAGTCAATTAATTAACATTAAATCAAGGAAGGTGCCATAATTTAATTTTCTTGGTTAAATTATTTCTTCTCTTTAATCAATGATTAATCCCAACATGGCCAACCTTATTCTTAGTTATTTTGTTTCATCATCCTATTAGCTTTAATATCTAACATTTCATTTATTTACTAAAACATATTAGGAACTAGGAAAAATACTTGCACACCAAGGTAAATAAATGGTCCATTCATCCATCTACACATACCGTTAATTTTTATTTAAACATTTATAAAATATATTCCTACCAACAAATGTAGGGTTGATCCTCAACCCTTGGATCAAACCAATCTTGCATTAGATCCTAGGTTTCGACACCAACCATAAAATCCTTATGAATTCTTATTAAAACATTTCCTTTATTCTATTCTTCTCATTTGGTCTATTTTCTTTTGTTAAAATTGCGAGTTGGAGAGAAGGAAGTCATGGGAGCAAGAGAGGAAGAACTATGGAGGATTTTCTTCAAGAACAAGTTTAGATTTGTTTAGATTGATCTATTTCATTCAAGGATAGAAGGAGGTTTTCCTTTCCAAACTGGTTTTATTTCAACCCATTTGTATTTGGGGTTCTTCATTTGGGTGAAACCCTTCCTCCATTAATATATATAGGATTTAACACTTTTAGTTTTCCATTTTGGAGTTTTTTGCTTGAACAATGAATTATAAAGTTAACAAGCTTAGAATTTAATTAAATGAATAAATTTAAGTGACAGAACCACCGCCCTAACACGGGACCACCACCTTACAAAGCGGAATTTACACAAGGTGGCGGTCATGTTCCTTAGAATGAACCCTAAAATCCGAGAATTTTCCAAAAACAAAAGTTCTAAAAAGTTTAAAAATAAGTTCTAAACTTGAATTTTATATGCCTATATTTTATAGTTATACGATTTAATTCCATCTATTCATTTCATAGTTAAAATTACTCATTTTTAAATCATTTCTTGTTCAATAGTAGCAACAACAATGAATCATTTTGTTTAACTAATTTTCTTTCAATTCCTAGAGTAAAAAGATCTAAATCTACTTTAGTATTGTTATTTTTCCTTACTACAATAATGAATATTTCCAACATAATAATATACTTCAAATTTGTCATCTCTTTCCATTTTCACTACAACTTCTTAGCTCAAACAACTACTAACAACTTAACTCTACATAAAATTTTATTAAGCATTCATGCTTTTACATATTACAACTTCTATATTTCTTCTTTCTCATTTACAATGATACAATTTCACAATACTATTAAAATTTTCTTTACCATTGAGCATGTCTCATTTATTTTTAAAACAAAGAAATTATTTTCACAGAAACAATTTTCAACTAAAATTTTACACAATACTTCCCATTTTGATTCTTTTTCTTCCCCGATACAATTGAAAGAGAAGGTAATTTATACAATTCTCCAATGAACTTCTTCAAATAATATTTTAACTATACAATACTACATTTCCTATAAACAAATACAATATTACAATCTTCCGGCTTGAGTGGGCATAACATGAAGACTATCACAAGGAAGGATTTCTTTTGGAGACCAACATAGCTCAAACTTTCACATCACCAACAATATCTTCACCAAGCTTCATTTGATCACCAAAAAAAGTGGGGGGGAGGAAACACTCTCCACCCAGCAAAAAATTCCAATGAGGAGAAGAAGTCACCCTCCTCATTGGCCCCGAGCCCCAACAACAATGCAATGTAAAATAGATTCAACTCAAGGAAACAAACAATCTTCCACATCACAATCCAAAATTAACAACCAATCTAAAGCACATTTAAATCATACTACAACACAAGAAGGAAAAAACCACAAAATAATATACAAAGGAGCAGTGGTCAAAGCATACAAGTGTGTCCCAGGCTATTAAATTTTTTCGGAGTAAATTCTGGAATGTATAAAGCCTCTTAAAAATGCATGTTTGGTCATTTTATATGTGTTTGGTTTGGTCATGACATAGTTTCTTGGTTGTGGACATAGTTCTTGAAAGCAAAAACTACAAAAAGTGGGACACGCTTATATGCTTTAACCCAAAGAGAACCTATGGGAGGTCACTTATGCCTCCCAATGGGAAATGAGTGCCCACCTTAAAATCCTCCAATAAACATCTCAAAACCCCTACATACTCTTATGCCTCCCTCAAGAACCGCTTATGCCTCCCCCATTCTCTTATGCCTCCCTACAATCTCTTATGGCTCCCTCATCAAAATAACTAAGTATGAAATGCAAGTAATTTCTTGTCCAAGATGGGGTACTCAACCCAAATTCCTCCAAAACAAGAAATAAACTCTTATGCCTCCTACATGAAATCTTCCCATAATCTCCTTCTACACCACACTTAGGCAATCTACCCAAGCACCCAACAAGTATAGCAAAACACTCAAAACAAGCACATATCCTTACAAAATAAAAGAAATCATTTAACAATAGTTTAGCTCCTACCTTTCCATCGTAGAGCTTGATCCAAGAGCCATATACCAAGATTCTTCAAGCCCAAACCAACACCGAGAAGCTCCAACAAATCCATATTCACTTCCAAAAATCCTCTAACTCTCATGATGCAAGAGCACCAAAAATAATGAAGTAACCCCCAATCAAGAAAAAGAACATGATTAAATAGAAAATGGAGAGAGGAGGGTGAAGTGGCTCCATTGAGGATGCCACATCACTCGTCCTCAACTCCACCTCACACGTCAAACTTCAAACTCCAATGGACAATTAATAAATGGGTGAAGAGATTAAATCTTACTTACACACACAAATCAAGCCCACACCTCCTAAGGATAAAATTAATTACATGAAAGAAATTTCACTCAATATTTTACCTTTTTGTCTTGCCAAAACACCTAATGTGGTCTAATTTTGACCCCCTAACCCATAGGTACGGTTGGTATAGCAATTTAAGAGGTGTGTCGACAAGTTTGACTTGTCCCACAAGCTTCCAAAATTGGCCTCTAAGGCCAAATTCGATTTTTTATGAAGTGTTAGAGTGTACAACACTCAAGATCCCCAAGCACTCGACTTTCAACACAAAATCAAAGAGAAAATATAGTCTAATAAAACAATTCCTTTGGTCACAACTATAATTAGTTTAGGACAAGATTAAATTATCTCTAATTAAGACACTACAACCCATTAATAATAAAGGTTAAAATACATACCCCAAATTCAAAATAATTAATACAATGAACTACATCACTAAAATATCATACTAACATCAATTAAAGGAAAAAATATAAAATACGAAACATAACCCCTTGGTCACAATTTCCCCCTAACAATAATTCAAGCACACACACAAATAAATGTTGCCATGGTGACCCTTGTTGAATTCACCTAGAATTCCAATTAGTTGGTCTCAAGCCCCCTGTAGTTTGTCGTGATATGTTTTCCTACAAAACACACAATACCCCTCGGCCTCATGGCCATATTAACGACATCAAAGTAATAAAACACTTACATATAACTATCAATTTCAAACATCAAAATCATAACTACTATAGCTAATACCAAGTAATTTAACAATTATTACAATTTTCAACATTTCAATTCTAATCATACATCAGTTTGCAACGAATATAAAATACCAACCTGGATCATCGATTAAAGCAATACTTTCACTTGTTCACAATTTCGTCAATCTCCAATATCAATTAAATCAAAAAAACTTTGAACATCATAATAAAATCCAATTACAAAAATGATTGAAATATCAACATATATTTATCTAAAAACACTTCATTTTCTTCCATAGTGAATGTCTATAAAAAGTTAATTATTTACGGTTACAATAATATCTACCCTTCAATTTCCCTAACACGATGTGTAAATGTCATTTTCTATTAACATCTGTCGGTAATAAAGCACAATAGTGTCTATGTGTCGGTCACCGAGTTAAACCAAATACAACAAAACAATATCGAAGAGTAATGTTATCACAATGAATTACGACAATGAAAACATTCTAGCTAATTGTTTTAGCCTTAAATACCCATCGGGGTCCACAATACGCGATATAGTTAAAATAAAAATAACCAAAACACAATGGAGTAATGATGCCCCACATAGCTTATTAGTATGCTAACTAGAATAAATCAGCAAGGTTTACCATTATAACAATTCGAAAAAGATAATCATGTTTCATTTAGTGTTGAAGAGAAGTGGGCATTACATTCCCCATTCGATTAGATTTGACTTCCTCCCAAAAGTCATGAAGAAAGAGTTAGGAAAAAAGCAAAAGAAATAAAATCCCATCATTTGTGGAATTCCTTTGCTTCAACAAGTGTGGTTCAAATTAATTTAAAAGAAGAAGGGAGATTAAAAGGGTGAGTACCTAAACTTTCTTTTAGTAAGGTTGCAACAAATAATTCTATATAGTAAATCAATGTGGTCAACCATGTTCTAGCATATAACATCAAAACATTAAATTGTCAAAGGAGTCTCAAAGATAACCACCAAGAAAAGGAAGGACCGAGTAAATTTCGTGAACTTGAAATGCCCATATAGTCTCCCATGGATCCCATATACTACAACAACACAAGTTAAGGCTTACAATGAGGTTAAGTCACACTTTAAAAGTTCTTTATTAAGACAAGGCTAGAAAATACCAACCACGACTATCAATTTATATGAGAAAACATATCTACTCAAAGGTCCTCACAATTATTGATATCACACAAGATGAAGTTCAACAACAAGGAAGGACACTTAGGTTACCCAACACATTTACAATCAAGAACTATTCATGGGAACCACCCTATAACCCAAGAGGGTACGATAAAATGTACCATGTAAAAACTAAGGAAAACATGACCTTAAGGTTTTATATAACTTGATTTTACATTCAAAAATGAACACACAACACTAACCTAATTTAGAAATGTCAAACATTTAGAAGGAGTTAACAATAAACTAACATATCAATACAATAGGCACCACTTACTCTACACAACACAAAGGGATCTATTTATCTTACACCCTTCTCAAGTTCAAAATAGCCATAAGAGAGCACATGCATAAGTCATAAAATTAAAGATCACTCAAGGGAGCTAGAGAATAGAAACAAGTAACAAGAGGGGGTCCAACTACATCCCGAAGAGCATCATACCAAACTTGAATAAAAATAATTATAGAAACAACATGATCTTTCCTTCCAAATGACAAAAAGGAAACAAGCACAAGGTGAGTTAAGCAATAGAAGAAAGAGGATTTCTCAAAGTTATCTCATATCCTCAACAAATGTTATCTCAAAATTACAATGACCTATGTCCCCAAGGACTAAATCAACACACAAGGAGGTTGTTTCCTAAAAACAAGAGATAAGACCCAATCCTAAAGGCCACAACTCACACTCATCAAGATACGAGGAAACAAGATTACGACGAACCCAAAATCCTACAAGGGAAAGGAACATAGATCCGTGAACAAGGGAGTACTATGCAATTTGAACACATCACTATCAACAAGGTGTTTCACAATTTGGGTGGCATAAATACTAAAGGTTCAACTATACTCACTACATAAATCTTAGTGGTTTAATAAATTAACTTATTAAGTCCAAAGTTATAGTTTTGTTTGTTAAACACAATATTTACAAGTTTTTTTGATTAAAACTTCTTTTTATTATCATATCACAATTTTGTGATATAAAGAGCACCACTAAGGTGGCATGATCTCTCTCCATTTTGCATAGGTGGAAACAACATTTATTTTACTTCTAAAGAAGGTAAAATGAGAAAATTTTCCTTTTTGTTTTCTTACCACATAGTTTGATTTTTTTTTTTTTTTATTTTTTTATTTTTAAATATACCAATATTATATCAAGAACACATCTCCTTTTTCCTAATGTTCTCTTTTATTTATTTACTTTTGTCTCAAAATCCAAGTTCCATAATTAGGGTCTCGTTATGCTTAATTAATAATTTTACCAAATAGATTTTAATGAGAAGGAAGAGGAAAACAAATCACATTAGTACTTTCATGGGATAGAGATGAATCGACACATCACATTTTTAATTCTATAGGAACAAGAGGCATTCAACATAGTAAACCCATCATTAATTTCATAAGAACTAGGAATCTATCATTTAACATGTACCATGCCAATATTTCAAGGGTTCACCAAATAATTACAAGAATCATTAACCATTTCTAGTGGGTCTCTACAAATTTCAAATAAATTTACAAGGAAGACTCATTAAAGAGGCATATTTACTTTTACGAATTTACGAAGTTTTACAATGTTTGTTGTTTAGGTTAAAACATTTTACTTCATTATAAGACCAGTAAAGTTTTCAAATCAACACCCATATTTCGCAAGATACCACCAACCAAGCAACAAGATGACTATGTAAATTTTACTCCAAGGACACTACATTCCATTAGAAAAGTAAAATCCAAGAGAACAATCAATTAATCTATTTAAACATGGATTCAACGACCAATAGTTATAGTCTAAAAAGAAGGAGCACAATATAAGCACCAGCGAGACTAAATTAGTAAGATCTACCAAACTAACATCTCTAAGAGCATGGTTCAAAAGACTCAACAACATTCATAAGTGTCTCCACGTAATCCAAAGATTAATAGGTCATGAAGGTTTTATTCATAACAATCAAAATGGTTATGATAAGGGTAACCTTATTCATAGGTCAATGAGATCAAAATAAACACACTTAATTAAACACATTGTCCGAATGGGCTTAAATCTAACCATAAATACCAAAATGCATACAACCCACAAGTTGATATTTTCCATAAAGAATAAGGAAACCATGATAAAATTAGCATGCCATGATGGAACATCACTACTAAACAAACACTTATCTAGCAAAATATACATTCAACCAAGAGTCAATCCGACCTCACACAAACCATAAGCTCATAACCAAACACATCTACTCGACGAGGAGGAAATTCCTTACAAAGGTTGTAAGAGAATCACCACCACAGCTATAAAACTACCAACAATACTAAACTACACCACAAACTCTTTCTCTAGAAGAATGAGTAATGAAAGAGTCACTCCAAGATCCTAAGCACATTCCGGGTTCCATCTTCCAAAACCAAGACATAACTTAAAAGCACCTAAGGAGACATTCAAGGCACCTAGGGTGTACCACCATAAGATGGAATGTCATAAAATAAACAACATAGAACAACTAAACAACATGCAAGAAAGAGTCACATAGCATTTAGTTAAGTATCCAATAGATAAATGAGCTCCGAATCACCAGTCAAATTAAAATCCAAGAAATATTGACAATCAAGGAAAGTGGCTAAGTAGTCGCATTGCATTGTCTGAAAATTCTCGCAAAAATATAAATAACTAAAAGAGTCTCGAGCTTCCCAATCCAATCATAAAATAAGGTATTGGTCTTTGATGAAATAACACAATTTTACGAATATAAAAAAATACAAAATTCCACATCAAAGTCACTTCACATGACCCTTCATGGAAACTAATAGGGTATTATACCTCGATATCGGTTGAAAGAATGCATACGCAAGGATGGAACAAAAGCGACACCAAGACCTAATATTCATTTACTCATGTAAGGATTAAGTCACCAAAGTGGCAACAAAAACCGACTCGTCCGACCACTTGAAGGAAAGAGGGGAACTTTAGACAACTAAACAACTTCTATTTTACTCTTTCTAACCCCAACACACAACCACAACTGCCAAATCACAAGACTCACACCATACAATTTATCATTCCAACAAGGAAGATTCTCACAAGGTTTATCACATCATACAACTAAATACAAAAGTGAGAACTCATCAAACATCATCTTTCAAAGGAAACAAGTTCTTGTTACATCAGAATTTCATAAGAGTATCCATTTAATTTTAACATTTTTAGTTATCTAGGTTCGACAAAACGCCACTAGGTAAGTTCAACAATTTGAAGAATTTTATTATTTTATTATTATTTTAATCATGAAGGTTCAAGTCTTGCTAACTGGTTTATGTTTTCAATGTCAACCTAGGGTCCAAGTGTTGAACCCACGGCTCTGATACCAAGTGTAATGCCCACAAAAATGACGTTCTAGAAACACGTTGAAACCCTAAACACTTATCCCGAAAGTTGGAGAATTTTTTTTTGTTTAAGTTATAAGGTTACAAGGGTGTCAACCCCTAGGGTACATTAAATTCTCTTACACCAATATTCTCAACCCTATGATTGGGGAACCAAGTCTAGTTCAAAGATTAAATATTTTTAATTTATCTCTAAAGTCAATTAATTAACATTCATCTAAGCAGGTGCCATAATTTAATTTTCTTGGTTAAATTCTTTCTTCTCTTTAATTAATGATTAATGCCAAAATGGCCAACCTTATAGTAAGTTATTTTGTTTCATTATCCTATTATCTTTAACATCCCACATTTCATTAATTTACTAAAAAATACTAGGAACTAGGAAAAAACTTACACACCAAAGAAAATAAAGGGCCCCATTCACCCATCTACACATACCTTTAATTTTTATTTAAACATTTATAAAATATATTCCTACCAAAAAAAATGTAGGGTTGATCCTCAACCCTTGGATCAAACAAATCTTGGCCATTAAATCTAGGGTTCCACACTAACCCTAAAATCCTTATGAATTCTTATTAAAACCTTTAATTTATTCTATTCTTCTCATTTGGTCTATTTTCTTTTGTTAAAATTACAGGTTGGAGAGAAGGAAGCCATGGGAGCAAGAGCGGAATAACTATGGAGGATTTTCTTCAAGATCAAGTTTAAATTTTTTTAGATTGTATTTTTATTGTTTTAGTCTATTTCATTCAAGGATATAAGGAGGTTTTCCTTTCCAAACTGGTTTTATTTCAAGACATTTGTATTTTGGTTCTCTATTTGGGGCAAACCCTTCTTTCATTAATATATATAGGATTTAACAATTTTAGTTTTCCATTTTGAAGTTTTACTTTCTTCAACAATGAATTATAACCATCTTTTACTTGCTAGAAGTTTCTTATGCAATTTTACAAACTTAGAATTTAATAAAATTAAGTTAAAATTTTCATAGGCGTGGAATCGTGCTGAAATGCTTTTTTCATAAGTGACAGAACCACCACCTAGTGCAAGCAAGTGTTCTAGGACACCACCCTAGCTGGGTGACAAACCATGAACTACTTCCTTATGGAGCAGCTATTACGAGACCGCCATCTTGCTTGAGAAGTTACAAGGCTGCCCACTCTTCATAGGGCGGCGGTCATGTTCCTTAGGAAAATAACCCTAAAATCTGAAAAAAATTCCAAAAACAAAAGTTACTAAAAAATTTAAAAATACATTCTGAACTTGAATTTTATATGCCTATTTTTTCAAGTTGTACGATTTAGTTCCATCTATTCATTTCATAGTTAAAATTACTCATTTTAAATCATTTCTTGTTCAATAGTAGAAACAACAATGCATCATTTTGTTCAACTAATTTTCTTTCAATTCCTAGACTAAAAATATCTAAATCTACTTTAGTATTGTTATTTTATTTCTTACTAAAATAATGAATATCTATAACATAATAATATACTTCAAATTTGTTGTCTCTTTCCATTTTCACTACAACTTAACTCTACACATAATTTTAGTAAGCATGCATGCTTTTATATATTACAACTTCTATATTTCTTCTTTCTCATTTAAAATGATACAATTTCACAATACAAGTAAAATTTCCTTTTCCATTAAACATGTCTCATTTCATTTTAAAACAAAGAACTTTTCACACAAATAATTTTCCACTAAAATTTTACACAATACTTCCCATTTTGATTCTTTTTCTTCCCATGCTACAATTGAAAGAGAATGTAATTTATACAATTCTCTAATGAACTTCTTCAAATAATATTCATCTTACAAAACTACATTTCCTATAAATAAATACAATATTATAATCTTCCACCTTGAGTGGGAATAACAAGAACACTCTATCAAAAGAAAGGATTTCTTTTGGACACCAACATAGCTCCAAATTTCACATCACCAACAACAAGATCTCCATAGAGATTCATTTGATCACCACAAAAAGGGGGAGAGGCAACACTCTCCACCAAACCAAGAATTCCAATGAGGAGAATAATCCATCCTCCTCATTGGCCCCCGAGCCACAACCACAATGTAATGGAAAATTGATTCAAATCATGCCAAAAACAAGCTTCCACATCAAATCCAAGATTCACAACCAATCAAAAGCACATTCAACTCATACTACAACACGAGAAGGAAAAAACCAAAAACATACAAGGCTTCAAAAATGAAAATCCAAAGGAGCAAGAACCTATGGGGACGTCACTTATGCCTCCCAATGGGAAATGAGAGCCCACCTTAATAACCTCCAACAAACATCTCAAAACCCCTATATACTCTTATGCCTCACTCAAGAACCTCCTATGTCTCCCCCATTCTCTTATGCCTCCCTATAATCTCTTATGGCTCCCTCAACAAAATAGCCAAGTAATAAATGCAAGTAAATTCTTGTCCAACATGGGGCACTCAACCAAAACTCCTCCAAAACAAGAAATAAAATCTTATGCCTCCCTACATGAAATCTCCTCCTACACCACACTTAGGCAATCTACCGAAGCACCCAACAAGTATATCAAAACACTCAAAATGAGAACATATGCATACAAAATAAAATAAAGCATTTAACAAGAGTTTAGCTCCTACCTTCCCATGGTATATCTTGATCCAAGAGACATACACCAAGCATCTTCAAGCCCAAACCAACACCAAGAATCTCCAAAAAATCCATACTCGCTTCCCAAAATCCTCTAACTCCCAAATTGCAAGATCACCAAAAATAATTAACCCCCAATCAACCAAAAGAACTTGATTAAATAGAAAAGGGAGAGAGGAGGGTGAGGTGGCTCCATGTAGGATGCCATATCACTCATCCTCAACTCCACCTCACAAGTCAAAATTCAAACTCCAATGCACAATTAATAAGTGGGTGAAGAGATGACATCTTACTTACACACAACCAAGCCCACACCTCCTAAGGACAAAATTAATTACATGAAAGAAACTGCACTCAACATTTTACCTTTTTTTCTTCCCAAAACACCTAATGGGATCTAATTTTTACCCCCAACACATAGGTAGGGTTGGTATAGCAATTTAAGAGGTATGGGACAAGTTTCTACTCGTCCCACAAGCTTCCAAAACTGGCCTCTCAAGCCAAATTTGAGTTTCCATGAAGGGGTAGAGTGTACAACACTCAAGATCCCCAATCACGTAACTTTCAACACAAAATTCAAGAGAAAATATAGTCTAATAAATGAATTCCTTTTGTCACAACTATAATTAGTTTAGGATAAGATTGAATTAGCTCTAATTAAGATTCTACAACCCATTAATAATAAAGGTTAAAATACATACCCCAAATTTCAAATAATTAATACAATGAATTACATCACTAAAATCACATACTATCATCAATTAAAGGAAAATAAATAAAAGACAAAACATAACCCCTTGGTCACAATTTCCTCCGAACAATAATTCAAACACACACACAAATACATGTTGCCATGATGACCCTTGTTTAATTCTCCTAGAATTCCAACGTGGTTAGTCTCAATCCCTCGTAGTTTGTTGTGATATGTTTTCCTACAAAATACACAATACCCTCTCGGCCTCATGGCCATATTAACGATGTCAAAGTAATAAAACACTTACATCTAACTATCAATTTCAAACATCAAAAATCATAACTACTATAGCTAAGACCAAGTAATTTAATAATTATTACAATTTTCAACATTTCAATTCTACTCATACATCATTTTGTAACTAATATCAAAGACCAACCTGGATCATCAGATTAAAGCAATACTTTCACTTGTTCACAATTTCTCCAATCTTGATATCAATTAAATCACAAAAAAATCTTTTAACATCATAATAAAAACCAATTACAAAAATGATTCAAAATATCAACATTTATTTATCTGACAACGCATCATTTTCTTCCATAGTGAATGTCTATCAAAATTTAATTAGTTTGGTTACAATAACATCTATCATTCAATTTCCCTAACACAATGTGTAAATTTGATTTGTCTATTAACATCTGTTGGTAATAAAGAAAAATAGTGTCTACGTATGTCCCATCACGAGAGGTAAACCAAATACAACAAATCAATATTAAAGAGTAATGTTATCACAATCAATTACGACAATGCAAACATTCTAGCTAAGTGTTTTATCATTAAATGCCCATCGGGTCCACAATATGACATATAGTTAAAATAAAAATAACCAAAACACAATGGAGTCATGACACCTACGTATAGTGAATTAGTATGCTAACTATAATAAAGCATCGAGGTTTATGATTATAACAATTCGAAAAAGATAATCATGTTTCATTTAGTGTTGAAGACAAGTGGGCATTACATCCCCCTCCTCTTAGATTTGAATTCCTCCTGGAAGTCATGGAGAAAGAGTTAGGAAACAAAGTAAAAGAAATAGAATCCAATAATTTGTGGAATTCCTTTCCTTCAACAAGTGTGGGTCTACAGAACTCAAGTTTGGGTTTAAAGTAATTTAACAAGAAGAAGGGAGATTAAAAAGGGTGAGTTCCTAAAATTTCTTTTAGTAAGGTTACAACAAATAAATCTATAGAGTAAATCTACATGGTCAACCAAGTTCTAGCATATAACATCAAAACATTAAATGGTCAAAGGAGTCTCAAAGATAACCACCAAGAAAAGGAAGGACCAGAAGAATTTCATGAACTCGAAATGACCATATAGTCTCCCATGGATCCTACATACTGCAAAAAACAAGTTAAGTCTTACAATGAGGTTGAGTTGCACTTTCAAACTTCGTTATTAAGACAAGGCTAGAAAATATCAACCACAACTATTAATTTATATGAGAAAACATGTCTACTAAAACATCTCACCATTCTTGAAATCACACAAGATGAGGTTCAACAACAAGGAAGGACACTTAGGTTAGCCAACACATTTATGATCAAGAACTATTCATGGGAACCTCTCTATAACCCAAGAGGTAAAATAAAATTTGCATGGAAAAACTAAGGAAAACATGACCTTAAGGTTTTATATAACTTGATTTTACATTCAAGAACAAACACACAAGACTAACCTAATTTAGAAATGTCAAACATTTAGAAGGAATTTACACTAGAACTAACATATCAATACAATAGGAACCACTTAGTCTACACAACACAAAGGGATTTATTTTTCGACACCTTGCTCAAGTTTGAAATATCAATAAGAGAGCACATGTATAAGTCATAACATCAAAGAGCACTCAAGGGAGCTAGAGATCGAAACAAGTAACAGAGGGGAGAAAGCGAATAAAAACCTTATAGAAACAACATGCACTTTCCTTCCCGATGTCAAAAAGGCAACAACCACAAGGTGACTTAAGAGAAAGAAGAAAGAGGATTTATCAAAGTTTTCTCATATCCTTAACATATGTTTTCTTAAAATTATGATGACCTATGTCCCCAAGGACTAAATAAACACACAAGGAGGTTGTTTCCTTAAAAACAAGAGATAAGACCCAATCCTAAAGGGCACAACTCACACTCATCGAGATACGAGGAAACAAGGTTATGAAAAACCAAACTCCTACAAGGGAAAGGCACATACATCCATGAAAAGGGGAGTGCTACGCAATTTGAACACATCACTATCAATAAGGTGTTTCACAATTTGGGTAGGTGGCAGAACTAAAGGTTTGACTATTCTTACTACATAAATCTTAGTGGTTTAATAAATTTACTTATTAAGTCCAAAGTTGTAGTTTTTCTTGTTAATAACAATCCTTACAATTTTTTTAATTAAAACTTCCTTTTATTATGACATCACAAGTTTGTGTTATAAAGAGCACCACTCAGGTGGCATGATCTCTCGCCATTTTGCATAGGTGGAAACAACATTTATTTACTTCTAAAGAAAGTAAAATGAGAAAAAATCCTTTTGCTTTCTTTTCCACATAGTTTGATTTCCACATAGTTTGATTTTTTATTTTAAATCTACCAAGATTATATCAAGAACACATCTCCTTTTTCCTAATGTTCTATTTTATTTATTTGCTTTTGTCTCAAAATCCAGGTTCCATAATTAGGGTCTGTTATGATCAATTAATAATTTTACCAAATAGATTTTAATGAGAAGGAAGAGGCAACCAAATCACATTAGTACTTTCATGGGAGAGAGAGATGAATCAACAAATAACATTTTTTATTCTATAGGAACAAGAGGCATTCAACATAGTAAACCCATCATTAATTTCATAAGAACTAGGAATCTATCATTCAAAATTTACCATGCCAATATTTCAAGTGTTCACCAAATAATTACAAGAATCATTAACCATTTCTAGTGGGTCTCTACAAATTTCAAATAAATGTACAAGGAAGACTCATTAAAGAGGCATATTTACTTTTACGAATTTACGAAGTTTTACAATGTTTTTGTTTAGGTTAAAACATTTTACTTCCATTATAAGACCAAGTAAAGTTTTCAAATCAACACCCATATTTCCATGCAAGATACCACCACCAAGCAATAAGATGACTATGGAAATTTTACTCCAAGGACACTACATTCCATTAGAAAACGTCAAATCCAAGAGAACAATCAATTAATCTATTCAAACATGGATTCAACGACCAATAGTTATAGTCTAAAAAGAAGGAGCACAATATAAGCACCACCGAGACTAAATTAGTAAGATCTACCAAACTAACATCTCTAAGAGCATGGTTCAAAAGATCAACAACATTCATAAGTGTCTCCACGTAATCCAAAGATTAATAGGTCATGAATGTTTTATTCATAACAATCAAAATGGTTATGATAAGGTAACCTTATTCATAAGTCAATGAGATCAAAATAAACACACTTAATTAAACACACTTTGTCCGAATGGGATTAAATCTTACCATAAATACCAAAATGCATACAACCCACAAGTTAATATTTTCCATAAAGAACAAGGAAACCATGATAAAACTTAGCATGCCATGATGGAACATCACTACCAAACAAACACTTATCTAGCAAAATATACATTCAACCAAGAGTCAATCCGACCTCACACAAACCATAAGCTCATAACCAAACACATCTACTCGACGAGGAGGAAATTTCTTACCAGGTTGTAAGATAATCACCACCACAGCTATAAAACTACCAACAATACTAAACTACACCACAAACTCTTTCTCTAGGAAGAATGAGTAACAAAAGAGTCACTCTAAGATCCTAAGCACACTCCGGGTTCCATCTTCCAAAACCAAGACATAACTTAAAAGAACCTAAGGAGACATTAAAGGCACCTAGGGTGTACCCCATAAGATGGAATGTCACAAAATAAACAACGTAGAACCAACTAAACAACATGCAAGAAAGAGTCACATAACATTTAGCTAAGTAGCCAATAGATAAATGAGCTCTGAGTCACCAGTCAAATTAAAATCCAAGAAATATTGACAATCAAGGAAAGTGGCTAAGTAGCCGCATTGCAATGTCTGAAAATTATCGCAAAAATATAAATAACTAAAAGAGCCTCAGAGATTCCTAATCCAATTATAAAATAAGGTGCTAGTCCTTAATAAAATAACACAAGTTTATGAATATAAAAAATACGAGATGTCCACATCACAATCACTTCATAACCCTTCATGGCCACTAATAGGGGTATTATACCTCAAGCTCAGTTAAAAGAATGCATACGCAAGGATGGAAACAAACCGACACCAAGACCTAATATTCATTTACTCATGCAGGATTAAGTCACAAAAGTGCCGACCAAAATTGACTCATCCAACCACTTGAAGGAAAGAGGGAAACCGTAGGCTACTAAACAACTTCTATTTTACTCTTTCGACCCCAACACACAACCACAACTACGAAATCACAAGACTCGAACCATATAATCTATCATTCCAACAAGAAAGATTCTCACAAGGTTTATCACATCATACAACTAAAGACAAAAGTGAGCACTCATCAAACATCATCTTTCGAAGGAAACAAGTTCTTATTACATTAGAATTTCATAAGAATATCCATTTAATTTTTAATATTTTTAGTTATCCTAGTTCGACAAAACACCACTATGCGAGTTCAAAAATTTGAACAATTTGAATATTTTATTATTATTTTAATCACAGATGCTCAAGTCTTTCTAATTGGTCCCCTGTTTAAAATGTCAGCCCAGTGGTCAAAGTGTTGAACACGGCTCTTATACCAATTGTAATGCCCAATGAAAATGACGTTCTAGAAACATTTGAAACCCTAAACACTTGTCCTAAAAGTTACAGCAATTTTTTGTATTTAATTTATAAGGTTACAAGGGTGTCAACCCCTAGGGTAAATTAAATTCTCTTACACCAATATTCACAACCCTATGATTGGGTAAGCGGTGTAGTTCAAAGATTAATTATTTTTAATTTATCTCTAAAGTTAATTAATTAACATTCGTCAATGAAGGTGCCATAATTTAGTTTTCTTGGTAAAATTCTTTCTTCTCTTTATTTAATGATTAATCCCAACATGGTCAACCTTATACTTAGTTATTTTGTTTCATTATCCTATTAGCTTTAACATCCCAGATTTCATTAATTGACTAAAACATAGTAGGAACTAGGAAAAAGACTTGCACACCAAGGTAAATAAAGGACCCCATTCACCCATCTACACATACCTTTAATTTTTATTTAAACATTTATAAAATATATTCCTACCAAAAATGTAAGGTTGATCTTCATCCCTTGGATCAAACAAATCTTGGCCATTACATCCTAGGGTTCCACACTAACCCTAAAATCCTCATGATTTTTATTAAAACCTTTCCTTTATTCTATTCTTCTCATTTCGTCTATTATCTTTTGTTAAAATTTTAGGTTGGAGAGAAGGAAGCCATGGGAGCAAGAGAGGAAGAACTATGGAGGATTTTCTTCAAGATCAAGTTTAGATTTGTTTAAATTGTAGTTTTATTGTTGTAGTCTATTTCATTCAAGGATAGAAGGAGGTTTTCCTTTCCAAACTAGTTTTATTTCAACCCATTTGTATTTGGGGTTCTCCATTTGGGGAAAATCCTTCCTCCATTAATATAAATAAGATTTAGCACTTTTAGTTTTCCATTTTGAAGTTTTACTTGCTTGAACAATGAATTATAACCATCTTTTGCTTGCTGGAAGTTTCTTATGCAATTTTACAAACTTAAAATTTAATTAAATCAAGTTAAAATTTGCCTGAGGCATAGAATTGTGTTTTTACTGTCGTAAGTGATGTAACCGCCGCTAAAGCATAGGCCGACGGTCCTAGGACCACCACCCTACCTGGGTGAAAAACCATGAACCACCACCTTATGGAGTGGCAATTCTAAGACCGCCACCTTTCCTAAGTGGTGGTTACGAGACCACCACTCTACACGGGGTGGTGGTGTTTTTCATTAGGAATAGAAACCTAAAATCTGAGAATTTTCCAAAAACAAAAGTTGCTAAAAATTTAAAAATACATTCTGAACTTGATTTTATATGCCTAGATTTTCTAGTTGTAGGATTTAATTCCATCTATTCATTTCATAGTTAAAATTACTCATTTTTAAATCATTTCTTGTTCAATAGTAGCAACAATAATGCATCATTTTGTTCAACTAATATTCTTTCAATTCCTAGAGTAAAAATATCTAAATCTACTTTAGTATTGTTATTTTTCCTTACTACAACAACGAATATTTCCAACATAATAATATACTTCAAATTTGTTGTCTCTTTCCATTTTCACTACAACTTCTTAGATTAAAAACTACTAACAACTTAACTCTACGTACAATTTTACTAAGCATGCATGCTTTTACATATTACAACTTCTATATTTCTTCTTTCTCATTTAAAATGATACAATTTCACAATACAAGTAAACTTTCCTTTTTTCCATTAAACATGTCTCATTTCTTTTTAAAACAAAGAACTTCTTTTCACACAAATAATTTTCCACTAAAATTTTACACAATACTTTCCATTTTGATTATTTTTCTTCCCATTCTACAATTGAAAGAGAAGGTAAATTATACAATTCTCTAATGAACTTCTTCAAATAATATTGCAACTTACAAAACTACATTTCCTATAAACAAATACAATATTACAATCTTCCACCTTGAGTGGGAATAACAAGAACACTCTATCACAAGAAAGGATTTATTTTGGACACCAACATAGCTCCAAATTTGACATCACCAACAAGATCTCCATAGAGATTCATTTAATCACCATAAAAAGGGGGAGAGGCAACACTCTCCACCAAACCAAGATATCCAATGAGGATAATAAGCCATCCTCCTCATTGGCCCCTGAACCACAATGTAATTGAAAATTGATTCAACTCATGGAAAAAAAAAAGCTTCCACATCACAATCCAAGATTCAAAACCAATCCAAAGCACAATCAACTCATACTACAACACAAGAAGGAAAAAACCACAAAATATACAAAGCTTCAAAAATGAAAAGCCAAAGGAGCAAGAACCTATGGGGAGGTCAGTTATGCCTCCCAATGGGAAATGAGTGCCCACCTTAATAACCTCCAATAAAACTCAAAACCCCTACATACTCTTATGCCTCACTCAAGAACCTCCTATGTCTCCCCATTCTCTTATGCCTCCCTACAATCTCTTATGGCTCCCTCAACAAAATAGCCAAGTAAGAAATGCAAGTAAATTCTTGTCCAATATGGGGCACTCAACCAAAACTCCTCCAAAACAAGAAATAAAATCTTATGCCTCCCTACATGAAATCTCCTCCTACACCACACTTAGGCAATCTACCGAAGCACCCAACAAGTATATCAAAACACTCAAAACAAGCACTATTGCATACAAAATAAAAGAAAGCATTTAATAAGAGTTTAGCTCCTACCTTTCCATAGTAGAGCTTGATCAAGAGATATACACCAAGCTTCTTCAAGCCTAAACCAACACCAATAAGCTCCAAAATATTCATATTCACCAAAATAACTTGATTAAATAGAAAAGGGAGAGAGGAGGGTGAGGTGGCTCCATGTAGGATGTCATATCACTCATCCTCAACTCCACCTCACAAGTCAAAATTCAAACTCCAATGCACAATTAATAAGGGGTGAAGAGATGACATCTTACGTACACACACAAACCAAGCCCACACCTCCTAAGGACAAAATTAATTACATGAAAGAAAGTGCACTTAACATTTTACCGTTTTTTTCTTTCCAAAACACCTAATGGGGTCTAATTTTTACCCCCAACCCATAGGTAGGATTGGCATAAAAATTTAAGAGGTGTGGGACAAGTTCTACTTGTCCCACAAGGTTCCAAAACTCGGCCTCTAAGGCCAAATTTGAGTTTCTATGAAGGGGTAGAGTGTACAACACTCAAGATCCCCAACCACTTAACTTTCAACACAAAATCCAAGAGAAAATATAGTCTAATAAATGAATTCCTTTGGTCACATCTATAATTAGTTTAGGACAAGATTAAATTAGCTCTAATTAAGACACTACAACCCATTAATAATAAAGGGTAAAATACATACCCCAAATTCTAAATAATTAATACAATGAATTACATCACTAAAATCACATACTAACATCAATTAAAAGAAAATAAATAAAAGACAAAACATAACCCCTTGGTCACAATTTCCCCTAACAATAATTCAAACACACACACAGATACATGTTGCCATCATGACCCTTGTTGAATTCACCTAGAATTCCAATGTGGTTGGTCTCCAATCCCGCCGTAGTTTTTCATAATATGTTTTCTGCAAAACACACAATACCCCTCTGGCCTCGTGGCCATATTAACGGTGTTGAATTAATAAAACAGTTACATCTAACCATCAATTTCAAACATAAAAATCATAATATCGAAGACCAAGTAATTTAAAAATTCTTCCCATTTTCAACATTTCGATTCTACTCATACATAATTTTGCAACTAAGATCAAATACCAACTCGATCATCAAATTAAAGTAATACTTTCACTCATTCACAATTTCACCAATCTCCAATATCATTTAAATCACAAAAATAACTTTCAACATCATAATAAAAACCAATTACAAAAATGATTTGAAATATTAACATATATTTATCTGACAACACATCATTTTCTTCCATACTGAATGTCTATCAAAAGTTAAATAGTTCGGTTACAATAACGTTTATCCTTCAATTTCCCTAACACAATGTGTAAATTTTGTTTGTCTATTAACATCTACCAGTAATAAAGCACAATAGTGTCTATGTGTGCCATCCTAGAGGTAAACCAAATACAACAAAACAATATTGAAGAGTAATGTTATCACAATAAATAACAATAATGCAAACATTCTAGCTAATTGTTTTATCCTTAAATTCCCATCATGGTCCACAATACGACATCTAGTTAAAATAACAATAACCAAAACACAATGGAGTCATGATGCCCCGCATAGCTTATTAGTATGCTAATTAGAATAAAGCAACATGATTTACGATTATAAAAATTTGGAAAAGATAATCATGTTTCATTTAGTGTTGAAGAGAATTGGGCATTACAAGATCGAGGGAGTAAGTTCCTCCTCCTCGTGGTGGATAGCGTTCAATAAAGTCTTCTTTCATACCACCATAGCAGCAGTAGTAGTGGCGGACTCGTCCACCATTAAGACCTACACAGAGGTTCGATGCATAGAGAGGAAAGAGTATGGGGCCTCCTCCTAGGGGTCCCATTAGGACACATGGTGCACCAAGAGCTCAGTCAGTAGGAGCTCATCAGCAGAGACCTCAGTAGTCCATAGCCGGATCATCGATTACCATGGCACAGACCTCTAGAGTACCGAATAGAGCTACATCTCATTGGAGAGGACTGGGCATTTGTTATGGTTGTGGCGTTGTTGGACATCATTGGAGAGAGTACCCATAGAACCCTAGTATCAAGGGTAAGACACACATTTCTAAGCTTATTGTTGGTGACATGGGGCAAAGCCATTAAATCTATGTAGCAATTCGAGAACCACCAGGCTGAGCACTAGAGTACTATCTTAGATATGACAAGTAACATTAGTGGTATTCCTACCTCCATTTTGTTTTATTCTGGTTCATCAGATTCTTTTATTACACCATCCTTAATAGAGTGTTGTAGGATGGTGGTAGTTAGGCAAGGTCTTAGTTGGGATGTTGAAATGGCTTCTGGAGCTAAAATTTCTGTAGACTCCTTAGTTAAGGAGTGTGTAGTGGATTTAGGACCCTTCACCACTACCTCGGATATTTGTATCCTTCTATTGGGTTCATATGGAGTCATCTTGGGCATGGACTAGTTGTCTGCACACAAATCTAGAGTGGATTATTACCATAAGACTATATCATGTACAAATGATCTAGGAGTTGAGTTAGTGATAGTAGGGGTTAGGAGACCTATTTCCATTCACACCATCTCCATTATGTAGCTTAAGCGGTGTGTGCGATGAGGTTGCTAGATGTATGTTGTTATGGTTAGTGATAAATTAGAGTATGAGTCTAGTGGGCCATCCTTGATGACCATCACATCTTGAGAGAGTTTTCTAATGTATTTCTAGGGGATCTACGGGGTTACCACCCCACGTGAGATAGATTTTCACATATATTTAGTTCCGGGTGTAGATCCTATCTCATGAGCACCTTATCGGATGACTACTCATGAGCTCTGTGAGCTCAAGTTGCAGCTTGAGGGCCTTCTATAGAAATGCCTAATATGTCCTAGTGTATCCCCTTGGGGTGCACGATGATTTTAGTAAAGAAGAAGGATGGATCTCTGTGGTTATGTATTGATTACCGCTATCTCAATAAAGTAACGATCAAGAATCATTACCCCCTTCCGCACATTGATGATTTATTTTATTAGATGAAGGGGGAATAGTTTTCTTGAAGATAGATCTTAATTCAAGTTATCATCACCTGAGGATTATGGAGGTAGATATTCATAAGACTGTCTTCCGTATGAGATATGGCCACTATGAGTTCATAGTAGTGCCTTGTGGTCTGATGAATTCCCCCGCAGTGTTCATGAGCTTGATGAATGGGGTATTCTAGACATTTTTAAATCACTTCATGCTCATCTTTATTGATGAAATTCTGATTTACTCACGTATGTGTGAGGAGCATGAGGAGCACATTCGCTAGGTTCTTCAGTTTCTTCGTGAGTAGCATCTTCATGGGAACCTGGAGAAGTGTGTATTCTTTCAAACAAAGGTGTAGTATTTGGGCCACATCATTTATGGGGAAGATATCATAGTTGATCCTTCCAAGATTTGAGTTATTATGGATTTTCCAAAACCCACTAGTGTTACAGAGGTGTGCTGCTTCATGGGTTTAAGAGGATATGATAGGATTTTTTTAGGACTTCTCTCATGTTACGCACCCCATCACTTCCCTTCAGTGGAAAGGGAAGAAGTTTGTATGGTTAGAAAATGTGAGTAGGCTTTCAGGAAACTAAAGGAATGCCTCACGATGCATCTATTCTTATAGTGCTAGATCCTTAGGGTGAGTTCTTTGTATGCACAGATGCTTCTTTGGTAGGACTTGGAGGTGTGTTGATGCAAGAGGGAAGAGTAGTTGCTTTTGAGTCTCATAAACTCAAATATTATGAGCTCAATTATCCAACTTATGATCTTGAGCTTGTGGTAGTTGTTCACACCTTAGTTCGATGGAGACACTTCCTTCTTGGTTGGATATTTACACTCAGGACTGATCACTTGAGTCTTTGCCACCTCTTCACGTAGCCCAATCTCAATGCTCATCAGTGGAATTGGATGAAGTTTCATTGTGAGTACTACATGGAGATAGAGCATGTGAATGGGAGGGAGAATGTGGTTCTAGACACACCGAGTAGATGTAGACATATGGTTATGGCCACTTCGGTGGGTATAGATTTGTAGAATAAGATATTACTGTAGCTTCCTCACGATAGCTTCTACCTTACAACCAGGGTAGAGATTGAGTCTTAGAGACCCCTTGAGGGGAATTTTTATGGATTTTAGTTATAGAAAAATGGCCTTCTCTAACACAGAGGTCAGATTTATATTGCTAGAGATGGAGGCTTGAGACAGGACATTTTGACAGAGGCTCATCATGCACACTCTTCAGCCCTTCCCGGGGTGAAGAAAATGCTCGCCACTTTGAGACATTTGTACCATTGGAGGGGACTTTGGAGAGATGTAGCTGATTTTATGTCATGATGTTTAGATTATCAAAAGGTGAAGGTAGAGCATCAGCATCCAACTGGCCTTCTCTTTCCTCATGCTATCGGAGTGGAAGTGGGACACCATTTCCATGGACTTCATTGTTAGGTTACTAACATCGAGATACCACCACGATGCCATCATGGTCACGGTGGATAAATTGACGAAAGTGGATCATTTTTCTCTGGTGAAGACCACCTACACATCTAGTGCAGTGGCATGGGTATATCTAGATGAGATTTTTAGGTTGCATGGGATTCCGTGGAAGATCATTTGTGACCATGACCCTTTGTACACTTCCCACTTTTGGAATACAATGCAAAATGCCCTCGGGACGAAGATCAATTTTGATATAGCCTATCACCCTAAGACGGATGGATGGACCGAGTGTGTGAATCAAATCTTGTAATACATGCTTAGGATGTACATTATGGATCATTAGTCAAGATGGGAAGAGTACTTATACATGGTGGAGTTTTCCTACAATAATAGTTTCCGAGTTCAATAGGCATGGATCCTTTTTAGGAAGGCGTATGATAGAGAGTGCAGGACACCTCTTAGTTGGGATAGGCTAGAGGACGGGGTTTCTTATAGGCCAGCCTTATTACGGGACATGGAGTAGTCAGTTGTTATGATCGGGCATCGATTACGGGAGGCCCGGGACATGTAGAAGAAGTATGCAGATCATCATAGGAAAGATCATAGTTTTGAGGTGGGCATGAAGGTTTTCCTTCGTGTCAGGCCACATAAGAGCCCTATTCATTACGGAAAAGGTTCTAAGCTTGCTCCTAGGTTTATGGGTCCCTTTGAGATCTTGGAGTGTATCAGTCCTTTGGCCTACCATCTAGCATTTCCACCTAGCTTGTCTCGCATCCACAATGTATTTCATGTTTCTTTACTTAGGAGATATATTATAGATCCTTCTCATGTACTAGATTGGACCTCATTGTAGGTGCAAGATCAAGGGAAGGTGATGGTGGAGCCCATCCACATTTTAGAGCACAGGACCCTAGGCCTTCAAGGCAAAGATATTGACCAAGTTCAAGTGTAGTGGTATAGATATGATGAGATTGCTGCTACTACATGGGAGGATACTATAGTGCTACGAGTCTAGTTTCCATACCTATTCCGGTGACTTCGGGGAAGAAGTTAGGTCTAAGGGGAGGGGATATAGTGCCCACTTTCCTTCGACACCAATTATTTTGATTTTTATATTGTTGGCTATATTGATCAGTAAAACTCTTCAACTTTGGAAATATCCACGAGAATCACAATTAATCACTACTATTAAAATTTCTATTAAAAATAATAGAGATACCTAGTGAATGAATTATACTTGTGCTTAGAATCAACAATTTGCGAGAAAGGGAAATAATATAGACTTATACAACAATAATTTTATCCTGGAAAACCTCCACAAGAGGAAAAACCAGTCGGGAAGGGAAATTTTTCTTTCTTCCCACTTTTATTGGCCAATTCAATAATAAGTACAGAAATTACAATAAGTATGAAAGAGAAGTAAATAATATCGCACACTTCCTCCCAGTTACTTGCTTGCTTTGACTCAATTACTCATTGTTTCTACAAATAAACATTCCAACCCTAAGAGCTTCTTACTCACTTGCTTCATGCTTCGATGCATTTGTTCTCTTCCATAACATACATTTATAGTCTTTCTCATTTCTCACATGTCTTGGAGAATGGGAAAGGTCATGCATAAGAAGAGACATGGACACCCTTTGGAATTATGGGACTGTTCACGTCATATTTTATTTTTTGTCTGCAAGAGCTAGGACCATCGCCATGCACAAGGCGGCGGTCCTATCACTAAACAGATAGAACCTCCGTGTACATATTTTTTTCTTCTTCATGTTGGTTTATTTGATAAAGTAGAGTCATTTTGGATCCCTATGGATCACACCTCCCCTACTTAGGAGGATTTTGATCCCACAAAATCTTAGTGGGGGAGTAGATTAGAAAATAATTCCCTCACTTTCTCTTTTGGGTACCACTGTGCCTACCTTGGTGTCTTTCCTTTCAGTCCAATCTACCAAGACTCCCATGGACCTCTCCTAGTCTCTCTAACCTTTTGGTGTAGTACTACATCCTTCTGCAATTCGTCTTGTGAGTCCAAGACCCAATCCTCAATGAAAGGTAGAAACTGTAGTTCTTCATCTTCATCTAGAATGGATGGCTCATATAGGTGCAATTTCTCATAGTTTATTATAGATTACATCCTCATGAATGACGGAAAATCAAGTTGAAAGGAATTTTCTCCAACCTGCTCTAATATGGTGAATGGTTCATATCGTAATGGCTTGATCTTTCTTCCTTGACCTTGTAGTCTCTCCTTGGTCAAGTAAATCCAAAATCTATCTCCAACATTAAGCTTATGTTCCCTTTTATGTTGATCATTCCTAATTTTGTACTTGGCCTAATATTTCTCTAGTTGTTCCTTGATTTTGAGATGGATTTACTCCTCTTAATGAATTTTTTTTCTCTAGTCACCATTGTATCTTGTGTATCCTTCTCATCCTGTTGTCCAACTACTATGTCCAGCAGATTTGTAGGTAGATATCCCAAGCATGCTTCAAACGGTGACTTCATAGTGGATGTGTGTAATGCCTAGTTATAGGAATGTTGAATGTAGGCTAAAGACTCATCCCAAGTCCTTGGTTATTTATTGTTATACCCTCTGATCAACTGTACCAAATTCCTGTTTACCACCTCTATTTTTCCATCTATTTGTGGATGAAAAGTTGTGATCCTTTATAATCTGGTATCCATCTTGTCCCATAAAGTAGTCAAAAATTTCCCCAAGAACCTATAATCCCTATAAAAAACAATAGACTTTGGCAAACCAAAATGCATCCATACATTAGCAAAGATAATATTTTCTACCTCATGTGCTTTTACTATCTTTTTACATGCCATAAGAATACACATCTTACTAAATCTATCAACAACAACATAGAGATAGTCATGGCCATGTTTAGACATAGGTAATCCTCCTACAAAATCCATAGAAATGTCCTCCATGGACAAGTAGGTACTAGAAAATGCATATACAAACCTTCCTTCCTAGTCTTAGGCTTGCTAGTACAACAAATTTTACATCCCCATATAAATTTTGATACTTCTTCTTGCATATTGGGCCAATACACATACCTTTGCAAGTGGGCTAGGGTCTTACCAACAATTAAATGTCTCGCTACTTTCGAGGCATGTGCTTCCCTCATCAATAGAATTCACTCTTCTTTTGGCACGCAAAGCTTCCCCCATTGGTAGAGCAGTCTGTCTTTGAGATAACAATATTAAATCCCTATCCTTTCATCCCCTTGGGACTGCAACTTCTGAAATGTCACCCCAAAGTATTTTTACTAGGCATATGCCTCTTTGTAAGCTTCCTTCGTGAAGGGCTTGATTTGAGAGATAGTGACCAAACAGGAAGCAATATCCTGTGTGGGTGGCCTAGACAACATGTCTGCCACTAAGTTTGGACTACCCTTCTTGTATTTAATCACTAGATGGAACTACTGAAGGAACCCCATCCATTTGTAGTGCCTTGCCTGCTATAATTTAGACTGTGCTTACAAATAGTGGAGAGGTTTGTGGTCAGTGTGCACAAAAGTTTCTTTACCTAATAAATAATATTTCCATTTTTTAATTTCTTGAACTAGTGCATACATTTCCTTATCATATACTAAATATCCTTTAACTGCTGAAGTGAAATTTTCATAATGATAACATACAAGTTTACCTCCTTAAAGCAACACTGCACCCATGACATAATCACTAGCATTTGTCTCTACTTCAAAAGGCTACTACAAATTAGGAAGAGTAAGTATTGGAGCATGACTAATATTGTATTTCAATAACTCAACATGTGGCATCAATATGACCATTAATATCACAGTTCTTGCAAAAATTCTTGGGATCTTTACAAGTATTCAAAGTAGTGGCATATTTTTACCTTTCCCTTTCCACTTACCCTTGTTACTTGTTTTCCCAAACTCGTCTTTCGCTGATTTTTTGACTGATTTACCCTTGTCGTTGCTTCTCCTTGCTTCTTTTCATCATATATGTAGTACACTTGTACACATTCTTCATTGAGATCTTTGGGTTTTGTGGAGATGACTTTTCTTCGAAGGTGAGTGTGAAGTCCTCCAAAGTACTTGGTTAGAATATCCTCATCCTCCAAGTCCATGTTAATCAACATGGCTTGCCTCTGAAACTCTGTAGTATAGTCCTACACACTTTGACCATTGCCTTGTCTAAAATACTACCATTTAATCATTTGGTCAGTCTAATGGCTAATAGGATAGAAGTTAGCTCTAAGTAGTTCTTTAAATTCTTGTCAAGATTACACAATAGGACGCTTTTCTTTTCACAAGTGGCTAGATGGGTTTCCCACTAAACCAAAACATTCCCTCCATCTTGAGACATGTAAAGGTGATCCTCTGTGCCTCAACGAAATTATGGACACTAAAGTAGACTTCTAACTATTGTAACGATTTATCAAGAAACTTTGCATCTACTTGTCCTTGAGCCTTTAATCTCAACTTTCGCTTCAACTTTAAAAGGGGTATGATCAGATTTTACCTTTTCTCTTGTGTTAGAAGTATCTTATTCATGTTCTTCCCCATAAATTTTTCTCTGGTGGCTCCTTCCTATGCTAAAATTTTCAGCTAAGCCCCGAACCACCGAGTCAATGGAGTCTTGTTTAACAAAAGTTGTCTTTTGTAAATCAGCAAGCTCTTCTTTCCTTTTAAACATCCTACCCATCATGGTCTCCAAAATATCGATTCTACGGACCAAGTTCTCTTCCTCCATTTGTCCCCGAATTCTCTGTTTCTAATTCTTTATAGAAATTTCTAGATCGCAAAGTAAAGCCTCTTCACCTTTAGATTTTGTCACTATCATACAAATTCAAAAAAAAATACCACATTCTTGGATAATTGTTAGCTCGATACCAAAATGGTGTCTAAACTCTTCAACTTTGAAATCATCCATAGAATCACAATTAATCGTTATTATTCTAATTTATATTAGAAAATAACAGAGATATCTAGTGAATGAATTATGCTTGTGCTTACAATCAAGAATTTGTAGAAAGGGAAAGAATATAGAATTAAACACCAATAATTTTATCTTGGAAAACCTCCAGAGGAGGAAAACCCGATCGGGAAGGGTGATTGATCTTTCTTCCCACTTTTAGTGGCCAATTCAATAATAAGTATAGAAATTACAATAAGTATGAAAGAGAAGTAGATAATATCTCACACTTCCTCCCAGTTACTTGTTTTCTTTGACTTAATTACTCCTTGCTTCTACAAATCAAAATTCCAACACTAAGAGCTTCTTACTCACTTGCTTCATGCTTTGATGCCTTTGTTCTCTTCCATAACATGCATTTATAGTCTTTTTCATGTTCTCCGTGCACTAGAAAATGGGAAAGGTCATGTGGAAGAAGAGACATGGACACCCTTTGGAATTTTGGGATTGTTCATGTCATATTTTAGTTTTATCTATCATGCACTAGGGACTACCACCTAATCTTGTTGGTGGTCCCATGAATGCCACCTTGGTGGGGTGGTAGTTCTGTAATTGCCGCCCCACATGGGTGGTGGTCTTGTCACTAAACAATGCAGAACCTCTGCGTATATATTTTTTTCTTCTTCGTGTTGGCTGATTTGATAAAATAGAGTCATTTTGGATCCCTATGGATCATATACGTATGGACATTGTAGCATAACATTGGACTTAGCTTTGATATTAGATGATTGGGATACATGGATTATGGTTGGACTTTAATTTATAGTATTATGTGTGTTTGTATTATTAGGGGTATGTTATATTGATGATGATGGACTGTCGACATGGTTATATATTCTGACATTCATGTTTCATTATATTGAGTAGACCTTAGCAGTTAAACTAATCTTGTGATCCTATGAATATTGATGAAATGTAAAATTGAGATGTGTAGAAATTGAAATTGGTAACGTTACTTATCTAGATGATGATTTAATTTAAATTATATGTGGATGCTTATTGATTTATATTGTATATTTTATCTTGGATGTTTGATGTGGCCACGAGGCCGAAGGAGGTATTGTATGTTTTGTAGGTAAAATATAACACAACAACCAATGGGGATTGGAGATTAACCACATCAAAATACTGGATGAATTCAACAAGGGTCACCATGGCAACTAGTGTTTTGTGGTGTGTGTCTTGTTTGTTGTTAGGGGGTCCCCATGGGGATAACCTCCAAATGTGACCAAGGGGTGTGTGTGTTCTTTTATTTTGTTTCCTTTAATTTAATTTTACTATGTGATTATTTAGTGATGTATTTTCCTAGTATTAATTAATTAAATTATGTTTAGTTAATAAATTAATCATGGTTCTAAATTAATCATGGATGGTACAAAAGAATTCATTATTGGATTTGATAGCTCTTTGGTTTATGTGTTTAACTTGAGTGTTTAAGATCTAGAGTGTTGTACACTCCATCTCTACTTAGAAATTCGGATTGTTCCTTAAGGGAAAATTTTGGAGGCTTGTGGGAGAATTTAAACTTGTCCCACGCCTCTTAAATTACCATACCAACCCTACCTATGGGTTGGGGGTAAAAATTAGACCCCATTATGTGTTTTGGGAAGACAAATTGTAAGTTTTATTGCACTTTCTTACATGTATTTATTTTTAGTCCTTAAGGGGTGTGGGCTTAGTTTGTGTGTGTAAGTAAAATTTCATTTCTTCAACCACTTATTAATTGTGCTTTGGAGTATGGGGTTGACTAGGGTGATGTGGAGTGGAGAGGAAATGATGTGGCATCCTACTTGGAGCCACATCATCCTCCTCCTCCTCCTTCTTTCTATTTATTCAAATTTTGAAGGGAATTTGGGGTTACTCACTTAATTTTGGAGCTCTTTCTCTTGGATGTTTGCTTGTGGGAGTTAGAAGATTTCTTGGAATTTTTCTTGTGTTGAATATTTTGGATCTAGTTTTCAAAGAGGATCTTACCATGGCAAGGTAGGATCTTATTCTTTTATCTTGCTTCCTAAATTCTTGCATGCAATGTGTTTGTGTGAAATGGTATTCTTGTGATGTATTGGGTAGAATGTTGACCTTAGGTTGTGTTGAGATTTGGATATGGGGATGAAATAATGTAGGGAGGCATAAGAGATTGTTGTTGGGTTTAGGAGGGAGTGGGTTTTGGATGCCACCCCTTATTTTATATTGTTATATTATGTATTGTGGGAGACAAAGTGAGGGAGGCATAAGAGACTTGGTTTTATTGTGAGGGAGGCATAAGAGACTTGAGATTGAATATGTGTTGGAGGGATTTAGAGGTGGGCATCCAAACCCTTGGGAGGCATAAGGGCACCCCCATTTTTCCTATCTCTTTTTAGGCTATTTTGGAAGCCTTTGTTTGGAAATTTTTGTGTTTAAAAGTAAGTATTATGTGATTTTATCTTGTATGTGTTTGGTTGTTGATTTTGAATGTTGAAGTAACGTTTTAGTTTTCATGATTTGAAACATCCCTCATTGCCTTGTGGTTGGGGCTCGGGGGCCAATGAGAAGAAATGCTTCTTCTTCTCATTGGAATTGTTGTTGGGCGGATAAGTGTTGTTGTTGATGCGAAATCAAAGCACCCGTGAATGGATGCAACTCGATGGGTTGAGATTTTTAGTGTGATTACATAACATAGAGCATCTCTCAAGGTGTGGGACTTCACGAATCGAGAGATATCTAGATGAAGATCGGTTCCTATTCCTCTATTAAGGTGCACACATTCATACTATAGAGGATCTACTCTAAAACCTACTCTAACTTGCAAAGGAGACGGGGTTAAGGATGCAAGAAATAAAACCTAGAATAACGAGGGTGATGCACCAAAGGAGTTCCAAACACCGCTTTGCTATTAAACACAAACCATTAAAATGTAATATAACTAACATGCACATATAACCAATATTGCAATGAGATATCAGATGAATGCAATGAACACTAAGAGGGTTGAAAATCATCCGTAGACATGTATTATTGCTCCAGAATTGATACAATACACTACAATTACCAAGAGGAAAGATTACATTACAACTTGAATGGGAGGTTTGAAAACTCCACAAAATTCACTTGCACACAAGGGAAGAAGGGAGGGTGCAAAACAAAAATGTCCAACCTTTTGAAAAATGCACCTCCTTACAATATATAGGAAGAATGAGAGAAGGAGGTAGAAGAAATTTGGACTCCTGTTCAACCACCCCAGAGATGCATTAAATCCACTAGTGAAATTAACGGGTCTCGTGACACAACCCACGCCTCCATTGTCATTTCCTGTTGGGTAAGAAATAACTCATTACGGCAGTGGGTGAGAAGCGTGACAGCCTCAAGAATGGTGGCTTGTATTTACTCCAGTCATATTTGAGGTCATCTGAAGGTTTGGGTTGGGCACTCAACGTGGGCTCTCACAATATTTTCAAGATCCCAGCATTTAAAAATCTTGGTGGGCTACATGATTTGCCAATTCTTTTCCAAACTGCTTTAGATTTGGAGTCTACCCCTTGAGATCTTCGTGGAGTCAAGTGGGTTCTTAAGATTTTGCTGCCCCTTTTTTCACTCCTAAATTTGTGACAATTAGAAACTTGCTCTCGCTTGTGGGCTTACTTTGTTCCTTTGTGTTTTAGCTAAGTCCCCCCTGACTAGCGGAGAAATTATATCTGACCCTAGACACGTGGAGGGATAACAGTTTTTTGGGACCTACCACTAGAGTTGATCTTGGAAGTTGTGTTGAGCTAATGCGTGGCACCTTCCGCTAGCTCTTCCCTATTTAGACTTTTCAATGGTTGGTTCTTCCTTTTTGGGATCCGGACACATGGCGAGCATGTGCTCGTTTTGGGGCTGCCTCCGTATTTTATTTTTGAAGTTACACCGAGATGATGCATGGAGGATTTTTGACTCTTTGACCTTTTCAACACCTGGTTCAACTTTTAGGGATTAGACCATGTGGAGGCTTCGTGCTCATTTGGGACTTTCCCTTTTTATTTTACCTTTGAAGTTGTGCTGAATGAGGCACATGGAGGTCTCCATAGGATTTTGGAATTTTTAATGGTCTGTCCCTTTTCAAACCTAGTACACGTGGAGGGCTGGCGCTTGTTTAAGGTCTCTCTTTGGCCGCACCCTTTGAAATTACACGATAAGGCATGTGGAGGCTTCCATTGACCTTTTGTACTTAGCCCATTCAGGCTGCTCACTTTCTTGGTCCACGACTATGTTGTGGGTTAGCACTTGTTTGGGGACCGCCTTTGGATTCGACCCTTAAGGGTGCACCGATGAAACACATGGAGGTTTAGTTGACCCTTTTGTACTTAGCCAATTTAGGCCTCGAGTGAAAAATCATATGCGATTCCTTTGTGGATCCATCATTATTGAATCCACATGGATTTCCCATCGTATTTTGAGTTTCATTGTTCCCTCTAACTCTTAGAATTGTGTCAAGATGACACATAGTGCCTTCCGTGATTCCTTTGCTTTCCCTCGACTTTTCAATGGCCATTTCCACCTTTTTGAGTTCTAACAACGTGGAGGGAAATTTCTTGTTTTAGTTTCACTTTGGGTCGCACCTTTAAAGTTGCATTGATGCGGCACATGGAGGCTTCCACTCACTTCTTTATACTTATAGCGATTTGGGCTTCTAGTGAACCCTGTCTTTCTCCATTTTTTCCTGATGAGCTTCGATCCCCTTTAACATTTTTGACCTTTCTCCTCCATTATTGATTCTTCCTAATCCTTTGATTTGGGATCAAATATGAGCTCACATGAATGAACCGACACTTTGATTTTCTCCTATGCACGGTCGTGTTTGATTAATTTTTCCTAAGGGGAAAAATTGATCAACAATTTGGAAATTCACAGGGACATCTACCTATTAGATGAAGAGACCAGTAGTCTTGAAAATCCATTGGACATTGAGTCATGAATTAATAGCCTGGTACTACTCTTGTTCCTAAAACCTCCATCCTAGATACTTGCTACCTGTTGGCCCTTAACCTTCTCTGTTGCTTGCAATCTCAATTTTCATAAGAAAATCTTGAAGGTGATATTTTTTAGAGTAGAAAATTTTCTTTACCTGGAGCATTCACCTCCTTCTAAAATGGGTGTAGGCACACATTCAACTTTAGAGGCACACTAAACTACATAATGATTCAACCTAGGAGAAATCAAACCTATGCCGAAGCACTTAAGGAAATTGAAACCTACACTATAGCAAGATAATGTGCATACACACTTAGAGGAATTAGAATCCTAGGCTAATATTTATAATGGTGAAACCTTTTCCTTTCGATAATGATGTCTAAGATAGATCATGTTAACTAGAATGAAATCTCCTCTCCATCCAACATAGACGATTGGAAGGCATTGCTACTCTTACATCCTGTGACCATGTAGGGGTTGCTCCAAATAGCATGAAATTTAGAATGCCTCCCTGGCTTTACCCGATCTACATCCACTTCAGGACTAGGTCCCCTTTCTAAAAGGTCCTTGCTCTTTCTTTCTAATCAAACCACCTTTTGACTAAGGCTTGATCATTGTCTATCATTTGAACTGAAAGTTCTCTAATTTCTTCCAATTCTATCAGCTCTGCATACCTAGCCTCCATTGGTTCAAACTCAGATAATTCCAACTATTTCATGAGTTTGAATGCGGGAAGCTCTAATCATATAGAAAACATCACCTCCTTCCCATAGACCGTCTTGTAAGGGGACTTACTTGTAGATCTCTTTGGTGTGATCTCGTCAGCCCATAATGCTGATTTTAGCTTTGTATGCCATATCCATTGATTTTCATCTAGATTCCTTCTAATGATTCTTAGTAAATTCTTGTTTTTGGACTCTACCTGCCCATTACCCTATTGGGTAATAATTTGAAGAGGTGCTCATGTAGATCCCATTCTTAACAGATGATTCTATGATCTTGGAGTATAGGAACACCAAGGCATTGTGCGATATGATAGTGGCTGGTACTTCGAACCTAGTCACAATCCCTTCATAAAATTCTAGTATGCTAGACTCGTTTTCTTCTTTGAGTGCTACCACCTCGGTCCATTTGGTGAAGTAGTCTGTTATTATGAGGATCCACTTGTGGCCTTGGCTTATGTTTGGATTGATGACCCCAATGAGGTCTAATCCCCATTACATGAATGGTTGGTCAGGCTGAAAGTGGGTGCAATGGAAGTGCTGCCAATCTTTCCTTGCCTATGAAGAATGCACATTTTGTACACTTCTTGATCCAAGTGTAACGATTCTTGAAAATTGTGGTGATAATATCTCGCCTTCATTATCTTGAGAGTTCTTACTCATGGAGAAAAATGACCTCCTGATTCTCCATCATGAAACTCCTGTAACACATTCTCAATTTGACATGTTCCAATGTATCTAAGTAGAACACTATTGATGTCCCTTTTGAACAAAAAACCATCAACGAGGGCATATGGAATGGATTGTAATCTGAAGTATCTCCTCTTTTCTTTTCTCATTTCTGGAGGTCATAGGCCTATTTACAAGAAGTGCATCATATTCTAAGTCCAAAAAGGAATAGACACACTATCATTTTCTTGTTCTTGACCAAATTGTAGTAACAAGACAACTTCATTTCCATTGCTTGCATCAACTTAATGACTTGAGGCTAGTTGTTCACATAGTCTCTTTCAATAGACCATCTTAGTGACCTTAATTTAAATTTCATATTCCATGACATGAGTGATCCATCCTACACATTTCTCATTCACATCCTTGTTCAAAAGGAAGTCCCTGACTCCGCATGAGAGACTAACAGCTAGATCTTGTTGTTTTAGACTAGGTGTTTGAACTTATTTAAGCTCGTGATCGCTGCAAGGACATGTTTCTCAATGAAGAAGTACCTCACTTCATATTCATCCAATCCTTGAGTGAAGAAGGCAATTGGTTGGTTAGATCCCATTTTTTTGTTGCACAAGGATTACATAAATTGTGTCCCCGACACCAAAGGCATAAAGCATGAAGTCCTTGGAAAAGTTTGGATTGACGAGAGTTGGAGCTTGGTATATGGCTTATTTGATGGCTTCAAAAATTTATTTTCCCTGAGCTATCCACCTAAATGCCGGGCTCTTCTTTAACATCAGTGTTATTGTCTTCACAATAGCAACAAAATTTGGCACAAACACGTAGACAAAATTTATTTTTCCTAGAAAACTTTGAATATCCTTCTATGACTTGGCAAGGGAAATGCTTCAACTCTTTTGGGTCGATTTTCAATCCTTCCCTCTAACACAATATGGCCTAGGATATTGCCTTCGTGAGTTTGGAATATACATTTTATGGGATTCAATGATACTCCAAATCTCCTACATCTTTGAAATACATGTCTTGGATGGAAAAGGTGATCCGCTATGTTTTTAGAGAACACAGTGATATCATTAAGATATATCAGTACTATTTTATTGATCAACACCTTGAATGCCATGTCCCTCTCCCTCTAAAAGGTGGCCCCGACATTAGACAATCCAAATGACATCTTCGTGTAGGCATAGGTGCCTCAATTAGTGGTGAAATTCATCTTGAACTGGTCGTCTTCTTTCACCATTATCTTATTATACCACGAGTATCCATCCAGAGAGAAAAATATTTATGAGCTGGATACTACCTATAAGATTTGTTCCATTGAAGGGAGTGGGTAGTGGTCTTTAAGAAATGTTTTGTTGAAGTCTTAAAAGTCCACACATAATCAAATTTCTCCATTCTTCTTCCTGACTGGTACTAAGTTTGTAACCCATCTTGAATGCTTGATTGGGAATATAATGCTTGCCTCTATCAGATTTTTTCAACTCTTTCTTCATTAGAGGCTCAATGTGTGGATTGGTGGTCTTTGTTTCTACCTGATGGGCTTAGCCTATAGATCCAATTATATTGTATGTTGTGCCAACTTTGGATTGAATCCTCATAGGTCTTCATAACTCCAAGTGAAAACGTCTAGAAATTCTTGGAAAAGTTGTATGAATTCATATCTCTCTTGCTTTCAGTGGTCACCTTTCCAATTTGGAGTGTCTTTCCTTCCTCAACAAAAATAGGTTATGAATCATCTCCCTTGACCTTAATTTTTCTTTCTCTTTACGAAATTGGTCATTAGGATAGAATATTGACTCTAGTGTCACCAAACCTTTGGGAAACTTGTTGGTCTGTAGTTACACTACTTGATCCCCATACTACTACTGTAATTTATCTTGATTCCTAGCTAAGAGTTCAGCCTCTTCTTGCAACAAATTTATGATCTACGTTGATCATTTTCAAACACACGCCACTTGTGTTATTATGCGGAACTACGGCCTTACAATCACATGGATATGTGGTTGTGCTTTTCCTCTTTTGATATTGTCAACTACATCAAATGTTTCTCCAACTGTGACAATCCTATCTATAGCTTCATTCTTTTTCCTAGGTATGGACATAATGTTGAAATCTTCAAAGTCTTCAATTAGGTCCCATACCCTATTTTTGTAGCTCTTGAGTAGGTCATTCTTTGCAACATGTTGCCCTCTAACTTGATTCACAATTATCTCACTATCACCAAATACTTGTAAATTTGTAATGCCTCTCTTTCTTCCCAATGTAATTTGTGGATTAAATCTTCATACTCATCTGCGTTATTTGTGCAAGCAAGCTGGAAACAAAAAGCTTAGTAGTATTTCATACCTTGTGAAGAAATGATCATATCTCCTCCTCATGTGCCTTATCTACTCCTTGAACCATTAAAGAATAAATTCCATACTTTGTTATCATCTTTGTGATATGGTTTGGTGATGCTTAGGAGAGGATGATTCTCTTCATGAAAAAAATAGACTCCTAGCTTAGATTCTTCCATTTCTTTGTAAGGGTCAAAATCATGCCTTTTGTTTTCCCATTCATTGAGAGTTAAGTTTGTAATACTTCTAACCTTTGTATCTACCTCATAGGTGCTTGGGTAATATTATTGATCAAATGCTAAAAAATTTGCATTAATTGGACTCGGTACATGAGGCTCTATGTGAAATTTTGCAATGGGCTCAGATCTAACTGTGGCCTTAGCCCCATACCTCATTCTTAATAACATGTGTGATCAATCGGTAGACAAATAGCCCCCAACTTTGGCGGTGAAGTATCTTGAAAACACAATGTAAAGAGCGGTGGAAAGTCTGGTGATACATCTTACAACACCATTACATTGGTACATGCATGTAATGTGAGGCTGAAATATTTTATTACTCCAACTATTATTACTATTGTTCCATCCAATTACACCACACCTTTGGAGATGTCTTTGTATTGAAGACCTAAGCTAAGTCACTATTTGTTTTGGCATGGTGAGCTACTTTCTCCCGAATCAATCATGCAATTATGTATCAACTTATCTCCTATGATCAATGAGATATAGAATGGAGGGGGCTTAAAATTTTTACCTTGATGGCCTCCTCAATAAGATGCTCCTTGTTGAGCTGCATTGATAAGTACCTTGTCTTGTTGATTGGGTGGCTGATTTGATGCTGACCAATTTGTCATAGTAGCTTGCAATAGATATTTTTTCTTGGGATAGCTAATGACTCCCACATTGATATGTTTACATTTGTTTTCTTCATCTACTCAATGATGTTGAATGGAGATGAGTTATCTCTCTACTTCCCCTTTCCTTGCACATTCTTCTCTTGCAGATGGGTTGTTATAATCGGTACTTGATTCACTCTAGAAATTGGATTGGACTCACCCTACACATTAAGAGTTGTAATTTGATTGCAAACACCTTCCAGGAGTAATAGAGGGTTGTGGATTATTTGAATTTGATGACTAAATTTCTCCAATATTCAATCCCTTGGTGAGTATTGGCTGCTATACTTTGAGAAGGGGCTTGTTTCACACCACAAAAATATTCAGTCTGTCAATTGACAAGTGTGATCTCATTCGGAGGTACTTCTTGATGAGTTGATTCCTGCTTCTTATTTCATTCTTGACTTGGTTCTTAAGACACACCGATGTTTTGTACCATCAAATCTTGATTCAATGCACCATTACAACACATTGATTTATTGTGAGGTAGTTTACAAAGGTAACACCAGTCGTACTCCTATGCCATGTTGTTTTATGTTGGAACCAAGGCCCTCGATGTTGATGTTTTGTTTGGATCATATGGTCAGAATGGCCTAGTAGCTTGAGGTTATCCTTGGCTCGATTTTGATTTCCAACCTAAGTGGTGGTCTATTTTGTTGGTATGAGGGTCTAGCTTGATACTAATTTATAGGTTGATATGGCCTAGAACTTTGAGCTTGCTATCTCTTAATAGTCACTAGCTCATTTCCTAGGTTTTGTAGTTGCTTCATAATTTCTTGTAGATCTTTTGAGGAGCTTGAAGAATTAGAAGCCTCACTATTGCTTTGATTCCTAGGGGCTAGAATGGGATTCAACTACGGTATTTGGCTAGTTGTAGGACATCCTATTTACGGATATAGAGACATAGGTGGTCTAGGTGCAAGTTTACTAGCATGAATTCAACAATTTTCAGCTCTAATAGCAATGTTATAGATTGTGGGTATAGTTATACCTTCCATTGATTTAATCATCATGGCAATATCAGAATTTAAATCTTTAAGGAATTATAGAAAAGCACCTTCATCTATTGGTCTCACGGCCATGAATCCTATCCCACATCCTTTAAAATCTAAAGTTGAATTGATCAGTTGTTCATTAGGAGCTCTCTTGATGGTTGTCAGTTGTTCTAACAAGGATAGATTGTCCCCCTTTTCTCCAAATTGATTATGAAGATCGTGCATAGATGATCCCAATTCTAGATAGACCCTATTGTTAGACTCCTAAACCATTGCAAGGCTTTACCTTTAAAGGAGGATGTCAATAACTTAACAGCGATGTCCATTTCAGTTATTTCATGGATTGCATAGACATTTGCAATGTCTTGGATGTGGTCAATCAATGGGTTATCTGGTTCTCTCTAGTGAAATATGGAACATTCTTCAATGCTGCAACTGGAACTAGATTTTGTGCATTGAGGGCTAGTGGGCTATTGCCAGTGAAGTTGACATAAGGATTGGGTTGTGCCATCCTAATTGGTTAAAGGATTCTAGTTGATTGAACGAAAGGCCTATTAGGTGGAGGTGTTGACAATGTCTTGTTTGGTGGAGATGGAGACCTTTGAGCTCTTCTTCCCCTCCTTGATCTATCTAGGGATAAATGTAGATAGAAAAATAGCCCCTCTTCTCTAGTTCTTGACCTTTCTCGGATTCTTCTCATGAATCTATCAGGCTTGGACTGCTGAAATCAGTGGATTCTACCTTTTTTCTGGAGTCGTCAGATGTGTAATTTTAGAGCTTCTTACAATCGGGAACTTACAACAAGTGGACATTAATCTTATTGTAATAAAAAGAACACTTTTGGTCCCACCGGTGTGCAAAAACTATTGATGTAGAATCATAGCACCTCTGAATGTCTGTAACTTGATGGGTTGAGTTTTTTAGTTTGATTGCATAACATGGAGCATCTCTCAAAGTGTGGGAATTTGTGAATCAAGAGAGCTCTCTGGATGAAGGTCAGTTCTATTCCTCTATTTAGGTGCAAACATTCATGCTACAAAGGATATACTCTAAAACCTACTCTAAGTTGCCAAGGAGGTAAGGTTAAGGAGATGCAAGAAATAAAACCTAGACTAACAAGGGTGATGCACCAAAGGAATGTTGAACACCTACTTTTCTATTAAACATAAACCATTAAAATGTAATACAACTAACATGCACAGATAAATAATATTGAAATAAGAGATCGGATAATTCAATGAACACCGAGAGGGTTGAAAATCATCCACGGACATGTATTATTGCTCCAGAACTAATACATTACACTACAATGGCCAAGAGGCAAAATTACTTTACAAATTGAGTGGGAGGTTTGAAAACTACAGAAAATTCACTTGCACACAAGGGAAGAAGGGAGGGTGCAAAAGAAAAATGTCCAACCTTTTGAAAAATACACCTCCTTACAATATATAGGAAGAATGAGAGAAGGAGGTAGAAGAAATCTAGACTCCTATTCAACCACCCCAGAGATGCATTAAATCCACATGTGAAATTAACGGGTCTCATGACACAACCCATGCCTCCATTTTCATTTCTTGTTGGGAAAGAAATACCTCATTACGACGGTGGGTGAGAAGCGTGACAGCCTTAAGAATGGTGGCATGTATTTACTCTAGTCGTAGTCGAGGTCATTTGAAGGTCAAGGTTGGGTGCTCAATGCGGGATCTCACAATATTTTCAAGATCCAAAGCATTTAAAAGTCTTGGTGGGCTACATGATTTTCCAATTCTTTTCCAAACTGCTTTGGATTTGGATTCTACCCCTTGAGATCTTCATGGAGCCCCATGGGTTCTTAATATTTTTTTACCCCTTTTTCCACTCCTAAAGTTACGATAGTTTTACACTTGGTCTCACCCGCGGGCCTGCTCTGTTCCTTTTTGTTTTAGATAAATCCCCCTAATGGGAGGAGAAACTATATCTAACCCTAGACACGTGGAGGGCTTGCAATTTTTTGGGACCTACCTCTAGAGTTGATCTTTGAAGTTACGTCGAGTGACGGGTGGCACTTCTCACTTGGCTCTGTCTTGTTTAGAATTTTCAATGGCTGGTTCTACCTTTTTAGGCTCTAGACACGTGTCAAGCATCTGCTCATTTGGGGTCACGCCTCTAGATTTTCTTTTTGAATTTACACCAAGCTGACACATGGAATCTTTCATTGACTCTTAGACCTTTTCAACAATTGGTTAAAATTTTAGGGGTTAGACCATGTGGAGGCTTTGCGCTCATTTGGGACTTGCCCTTTTTATTTTACCTTTGAAGTTGCGTGGACAAGGCATGTGGAGGCCTCCACGGGATTTTGAATTTTCAACGGCCGGTGTCCCCTTTTTGGACCTGGGGACACGTAGGGCTAGTGTTAGTTCAGGGTCTCTCTTTGGGTTGCGCCTTTTGAAATTACGTCGATGAGGCTTTCGCTGACCTTTTTTACTTGGACAATTCAAGCCTACTCACTTTCTCAGTTCCTAATTACGTGGTAAACTAGAACTTATTTGGGGACCACCTTTGGATTCAACCCTTGAGGGTGCACCAATGAGACACGAGGAGGCTTCCGACTCTTTTGTACTTAGCCGATTCGGGCCTCAAGTGAACAAATTATATATGCGTCCATGACGGGTCACTCATTTTTGACTCCACATGGAATTCCTACGGGGTTTTCAGTTTCAATGTTCCCTCTCACTCTTGGAATTACACCGAGTTGACACGTAGTGCCTTCTGCATGAGTCTGTTGCTTTGCCTCAACTTTTCAACGGCCGGTTCCACCTTTTTGGGCTCTAACCATGTGGAGGGCCAGCACTTGTTTGAGTCTCAATTTGGGTCACACCTTTAAAGTGTTGTTGATGTGGTACGTGGAGGCTTCCGTTCACTCCTTTATAATTAGCCGATTTGTGCCTCGAGTGAATGTTGTCTTTCTCCATTTTTTATTGATGATTTTCTGATCCCCTTTAACGTTGTTTGGCCTCATTTCTGACCTTTCTCCTCCATTTTCAAGTCTGCTGCCCCTTTGATTTGGGATCGAATATGAGCTCGCAGGACTATACCCTTTGATTTTCTCCTGTACAGGGTCGTGTTTGATTAATTTTTCCTAAGGGGAAAAATTGATCAATACTTGCCTCTTCCCCCTTTTTTGGTTTTTGTGGCCAAGTGATGATAAGATGAATCTTGATTGAAGAATTCATTTTGGAGCTATGAATGAAGACCAATTTGAAGTTCCTTTTAGCTTTCCTTATTGTAAAAAATTTCCCACTTTAAGTGGAAGACATTGTAATAGTATTTGTGATGAAAATTTGTTTTGATTTTTGAACATTAAAGTTATATTGAATGTGGAAAAAGGGAAAGAAAGATCTATTTTGTAAGTTACTTTTGGTGAACTTAAAAGGAGTTATAAAGGGAATTATTTTATTTTATGGTAGTTGTTTTAATTCCCACAAAAGTGTTTGGATGGATTGGAAAGTTAGTAGGTTCTCAATTTTAAAACTTATTGGAAATGTTGTAAAGTTTGGTTGTGAGAATGGTTATAAAAATAAAGGAAATTGCTTATGTTGTATGAAGTCAAGAGATATTAAAGTTCATTGTATTACTCAAAGGCATGTAGTGAAATAAGTTACATTGGTTCATTTTCATATAGTGGATGAAATATATTTTAAACTCTATACAAGTAGATGGAAAGAAATTAATGTTCCAAATAGTTTTTCAATAGGCCTATGAAGTAATCTAAGTTCTAACTCTAGTATGTTATCCTCATTTAAAAGTTATTGTAAATCTACTACAATTAGTTAAGGGAAATGAAATGAAATTCTCTTTACCTTCCATACAATGTTTATAAAATTGTTAGAGAAGAAAGTATTAGTGCAAGTATGTAACTTACCAATGTTACTAACTATGTTTCATTATTACCTTGATAGTAATATTAATATCTTTTTTTATATATTATTAATAATAAAATATTTTAATATTAATGGGACTTATTAATATGAAAATATATTAATATTAATATATAATTATTATATTAATAAAAGTATACAATGATCATATATAATTCTCGAAATAATATCATTATATATATATATATATATATATATATATATATATATATATATATATATTTACACATATATGTAAATATATATGTTTATATATTTGTATATAGATATTTATACATATAACTATGTGTATTTGTATGTATTATATAAAATAGATTTTATAAAAGTAAAACTTTCAAACCAAAAATGATGTACTAAATCAAAGGCTACGACCCATATTGAAAAGTAAATATTAGAGTTTGTTTGGGCTTTAAAATCCATGGCCTATGTGGAAAGGCCAAAGCAATAATGTTGATCTCGATAATCTACCATTTCAAATTCAACACACAACATACTTTTAGTGCTTTTCAAGAATGACAAGTTATTGTTGATTACAATTGCATCATCTACATATAAAGCAAGAATAACAAACCACTGGTTTTCCATCTTCATATAGATGTTTTCATTAGTTGACCCTCTTTTGAAGTTGTTTGTAAGAAATTATTTATCCATTCTCTTATACAAAGCACGAGCTGATTACTTGAGATCATAAAAATATCTCCGAACTTGCATACCTTTCTTTCAAACTTGGATTAGAAATATCCTTTGGGCTACATCATATAAATATCCTCCTCAAGTTCACCATTTAAAAATGCACTTTTCACATCTAGTTGATGCACTTCTAAATCTAACTTTGTTGCAATAACAAGAAAAACTCTTACAAAAGTCATCTTAACAACATGGGAGAAGGTTTAAAACTAATAAATAGCTTGATTTTGGAAAACCATGTCTTCAATACGTTCTTTAAAATTGTCAATTCTTCCATTAGATTTGATTTTTTCTTGAAAATCCACTTACAATCAATAGATTTTTTACCTAGAGGAAGATTAGTTCGATCCCAAGTTTGATTTTTCATCAAAGCCTTATATTCTAAATCCATTGCTTCTTTCTATTGTTCAGAATTTTTAGAATTACAAGCTTCATGCACATTTTTTTGCTCTCCGGAAGTAGCAATAACTAAACATATAAGAGAAACAAAGTAATTCTAAGCATTTTCAATTACCTTCAAGGAAGACTTCCTACTACATAGTGGGAAAATTCCACTTGCATAATTGGATGAACCTGTTCTTCAATTTGAACATATGGTTCCTCTTCCATTTTCATGACATTGGGATTCTCCACCTCTATTTAATTTAGAGATCTTCAAAATACGCTATAGAACAAGGCTTTTCTCCTACTCATAAATCAATTATATCAAGATATTGAATTGAGAATTAAACTATTGTAGGGATGAATCTTCAAAAAACTTAATATCCCTACTAAGAAAAACATTATTTGTATTTGGATTATAAAATTTATAAGCCTTTGATTCTTGTTGTTGGTGCAAAAGCACAAGACCCCTGAATTCTACAACTCAAGGAGTTGAGACTCACAAAGTGTGATTACATAACATGGAGCATCTCTCAAAGTGTGGGACTTTGCGCATCGAGAGAGCTCTTCGGATGAAGGCTAGTTCCTATTCCTCTGTTTAGGTGCACACGTTCATATTGCAGAGGATCTAATTTAAGACCTACTCTAACTTGCCAAGGAGAAAGGGTTAATGAGATGCAGAAATAAAACCTAGACTACTTGAGGGTGATGCCTCCAGAAGGAATGATGAACACCTACTTGCAATAAACACAAACCATAAAAACACAATCAACCTAAAACCACATGAGATGACTAAACATACATTGAGAGACCAGCGTGGATGCAATGAACACAATATGGGGTTGAAATCATCCACAAACTTATCTCATTGCTCCAAAATTGATACGCAAAGTGCACACTAGAATAGGTGATGAGGTAGAAATTGCATTACAATTTGAATAGGAGGTTCGAAACTAAAATTTCTCTGTGGAACAGACAGAAGAAGGAGGGCATAAAACAAAACTATGCCAACCCTTAGAAAAATTCCCATCCTTATAATATATAGGAATAATTAGAGGAGGAGATAGGGGAAATTTGAATTCTTGTTCAACCACCCAAAGAGGGCAATGAATTCACCTCTAACAATGATGGGCTCTACTACAAAACTCATGTCTTCATTTTCATTCCTTATTAGGCAATAAAGGAAGCCCATACTTCATTAAAGTGGAAGGTGATAAGCATGACAGCCTTGGAAATGGTGGACTATGGGTTTTTTCATTATGGGGGTAGGTGAGTAGAAGACATCGGAAGATTCCCAAAAAGTCCCTCCCACTCAAATCCAATCAAGCTTGAGTTAAAAGATATGGCTATTTCGTTAAGATCGTGTGTTTAACATGGGTTCACAATATTTAATAGATTCTATAGATATGCAAGGCCCATGTGACATCCCCATGCATCTTAATATTTGGGCCCCCTTTTCATCTCTTGAAGTTGCTTGATTGGACACTATGGCATCTTCCACGGGTCTACTCTATTTTCTTGTGTTTTGGCTAAGTCCCTCCTATTTGGTGGAGCACTACATCTGACCCTATGACACATGGAGGCTTTGCACACATTTAGAACTTACCTCTGACCAATTTTACTTTTGAAGTTATGTCGGTGACATGTGGTTCCTTCCATTGCCTTCCTCTCGGCTCTGCTACTTTGCTTGTATTTTTAACAACCGGATTTGCTTTTTGAGTCCCGAACATGTGGAAGCTTTGTGCACATTTGGGACAAAGTCGCCTCGAAGAGGCATGTAGAGACTTCATTGTCGCTTGTTGGAATTTTCATCCGGCCGGTGTAACTTTTATGGGACTCTGACTATGTGGCAAGCTTGCGCTTGCCTTAGGAACCCACCTCAATTTTACTTTAGAAGTTGTGATGAAGGGGCATGTGGAGGCTTCCACTTTTTTGTGGATTTTGCCCTTGCGCTTTTTCAATGTCCCTGGTTCCACCCTTTTTAGACCCTAGAAACATGGAGGATCCATGCTCATTTGGGGGCTCCATTTTATTGTGCCTTTTGGAATTTTTCCAAGATAACACATGGTGCCTTACGCAAGCCTATTGCATTTTGCCTTGAATTGACTCGTATGTGAAGTATGAAAACTTTGAGCCCCTTTCTCCAATTTTTTCCTGTTGAGCTCGATCTCATTTAACATTTTTTTGGCCTCATTCACCAACCTTTCTCCTTCCTTGTTGAGCACGAAATAAAACCTGTCACTTGATTTTTGGGATCAAATGTGAGCTCGCACGACTAAACCGACCCTTCAATTTTATCTTATGCAGGGTCGTGTTTGATCAATTTTTCCCTGGGGGTAAAATTGGATAACAATTTGGTGACTCATTGCAAAATGATCACCTACCTGCTAGGTGAAGAGATCGTTTGATTGTTGCATCCATTACACACAGAGTCAAGAATCGATAGCATGATACTTGATTTTGTGCTTGAAACTTGAACCCAAAGCTTGTAGCCCCTCTGACCCTAAACTTGGACCTTTCACCTATTTCTGAAATGGACTACTACAACATTCACCTAGAGGCATATTGGATGCACAATGATACAACCCTAGAGAAACAAAACCTATGCCGAAGCACTTAGGGAAAGTGAAAGATAACTATAATAAGACAATGTACACACACACTTATAGAAATTAAAATCCTAGGCTAATATTTATAGGGGTGAAACTTTCCTTTCGGTAGAAATGTTTAAGATAGATCCCATTAAACAAAATCAAAATTTCCTCTTCATCCAATGTAGACAGTTGGAAGGATTTGCTATTCTTACATCCAGTGACCATGTAGGGGACACTCCAAATGGCATCAAACTTGGAATAATTTTCCTTTTTTGCCCTATCTACATCCCACTTCAAAACTAAGTCCCCTTTTGGTGGAGAAAGTTCCTTGCTTTTCCTTTATTTTCAAACCATCTCTTAATTAAGGCTTGATCCTTTTCCATTGTTTGAACTACATGTTCTTTGATCTCTTCCAATTCCATTAGATCTGCATACCAAGCTTCCATTGCTTCGAACTCAGACAAATCCAACTACTTCATGAGTTCTAATGCTGAAGTAGTTCTAATGATATAGCAACATTGACTTCTTGCTTCTTTCCCATAGACTAATTTTGTAGGGAGAATTACTGTTGACCTCTTTACACATTTCAACACTGTGTGATCATGTCAGCCCATAATGCTGATTTTAGCTTTGTATGCCATGTCCTTTGATTTTCATCTAGATTCCTTTTGATGATTCTTAGAAAATTCTTGTTCATGGACTTTTTTCCTACCCATTACCAATGCAGGTAATAGTTTGAAGAGGTTCTCATGTAGGTTCCATTCTTGACATCCTATTATGTGATCTTAGAATTTTAGGAATGCCAAGGCATTTCCTTGAATATGATAGTGGCTAGTATTTTGAACCTAGTCACTATACCATCATAGAAGTCCAATATGCTAGACTCGTTGGCTTCTTTGAGTCATTCACCAACGCCTCGGTCCACTTGGTGAAATAGTATGTTGATTTTTATGAGAATCCACTTGCATGGCCTTGTCTTGAATTTGTATTATGACCGAGTCGTGAATTCCAATACCCATTGCATGAATCGTTGGTTAACTCGCATGATCATTGGATGTAATGGAAGTGTTGATTAACCTTTCCTTGCCTATGAAGAATGCACATTTTTACACTTCTTGATCCAAGTGTAACATTCACTGAACATGGTGGTCCAATAATAATCTGACTTTATTATCTTGAGAGTTATTATGCAGAGTGAAATGACCTCGGCCTCTCCATCATGGATGTCCTTTAACACCTTTTCGATCGACCTATTTAAAATGTATCTTATAGTAGAACACCGTTGATGCCCCTTTTGAAACAAAAGACCATTAAACAAAACCAAAATTTCCACATATGGAATGGCTTGTTAAGGAGTATCTCCTCTTTGATTTTCTCATTTACGGAGAGCATAGAAGGGTTCATTTTAAGAGACCTTGGAAAATTTTCGGAGGTGGAGAATACAGCCAATATCCGGAACTAAGTTTCACGGGAAGCGATTTTTTGGGGGTTTATTTTGAAAAATTTCATTGATTATCCTTTTCCATTGTTTGACAAAACTACATGTTCTTTGCGACGGGAGATTTCATTAGATCGCATACCGAGCATCCAAAAATGCTTGAACTCGCGTCAAATCCAGACTATTCATGACGTTCACTAATTCTGGTAGTTCTAATGATATAGGCTATTAACGCTTTTTCCCATAAGACTAATTTTGTAGCGATAATTCACTGTTGCCTTTTTGATGTGATCATGTCAAAATCTGATTTTAGCTTTGTATGCCATGTCCTTTGATTTTCATCTAGACCTCTGCTTTCTTAGTAAATTCTTATTCAAAATCTACCCGTACCCTACGGGTACATCAACAAACTCTTTGTTCTCATGTAGGTTCCATTCTATGACATCAATTATGTGACCTCTTTCGAACCCGGCGTGCCAAAAATGCGATATGATAGTGGCGTGGTATTTTGAACCTAGTGACTATACCGCGACAGCAGTCCAATATCTAGACTCGTTGGCGTCTACAACCTCTGCCCTCTTCTTGCTCATGAAAAAACTCCATGAATCCACTTGCGGCCTTGTCAACAAAATCTTTATCATGCGTCTACTGAATCGTCAATATCCCATGTATCTCGTTGGTTAACCCTCCTTGATGCGCATGGAAGTAACTTGATAACCTCCTTGTCACACGTCTAGAATGGGATATATCATATTGTTGATGAAGTAGAAGTTCACTAAACTCGGTGAATAATCTAGGTTTATATGGGATATTTTCAAGGGTAAATGACCCGGCCTCTAAAAAAATTAAAGTGTAATTTTTAGCGAATATTTCATGTATCATCGTCAGCACCGTTGATGCCCCTTTTGAAAAATTCACCATTTTTAAAATTTTCAAAAATGGAATATTCGCCACTAAAATTTTCTCCTGAGAGCATAGGTCTATTTGTAGGAAGTGTATCATATTTTGAGTCCAACAAGGGACATGCACATTATCATTCACTCACCCTTGACCATCCTGCAATACCAAGAGAACTTCATCTCCATTTATTGCATCGACTTGTTGACTCGAGGCTAGTTGTTCACATAGTTCCTTTACACATATCAGCTTAGTGACCTTAATTTTGATGTCATATTCAATGACATGAGTGATTCCATCATGCATGTTTCTCATTAAGATATTTTTTCAAAAGGAAATCCTTCACTCCCGCATGAGATACCAACAACTGAATTTTGTTGTTTGAGACAAGGTGTTTAAACTTCTTCAAGCTCCTGATTACTGCAACGACATTATTTTTAATGTAGGAGTATCTCACTTCATAGTCCTCCAAACATTGAGTAAATAAGGAAATTGGTTGTTTAGATCCCTCTTTGTTTTGCTACACTAGGATTGTAGAAATTGTGTCCCCACTACAAAAGGCTTAGAGCATGAACTACTTGGAGAAGTCTAGATTGACAAGAGTTGGGGCTTCAGATATAGCCTCTTTTATAGCCTCAAAACTTGCTTTACCCTCGGTTTGTCAGCTAAATTCCATACTCTTCTTCAACATCAGTGTTATTGGCTTCACAAGAGTGGCAAAGTTTGGTATGAATCTGTAGACAAAATTGATCCTTCCTAGAAAGCTCTAAATATCCTTCTTATGACTTGGCAATGGTAATGCTCGAGTTTCTTCAACTCTCTCTAGATAAATCCTTAATCCCTCTTTTGACACAATATGGCCTAGGATATTTCCTTGAGAACCAAGAATATGCAGCTTTTGGGATTCAACGATACCCCAAATCTTCTACAACTTTGAAATACTGTCTTAGATGAAAAAGGTGATCGGATACATTTTCGAGAACATAGTGATATCATCAAGATATATCAGTACTATTTTATTGATCAATCCTTTGAATGTCATGTCCATCTCCCTTTAAAAATTGGCTCCAACATTAGATAATCTGAATAGCATCTTTCTATAGGAATAGGTGCTTTTGCACTTAGTGGGGAAATCCATTTTGAACTGATCATCTTCTTTCACCATTATCTGATTATACCCTAAGTAGCCATCTAGGAGAGAAAATAATTATGAGCCGGATACTACCTACAATACTTGTTCCATTGAAGGGAGTGGATAGTGGTCTTTGAGAGATGCCCTATTCAGTCTTGGAAGTCCACGCACAACCTTATTTCCCCATTCTTCTTCCTGACCGGTACCAAGTTTGCAACCCAGCTTGAATGCTTGATTAGAAATATAATGTTTGCCTCTATTATCTTGTTTAGCTCTTTCTTCATTAGAGGCTCAATGTGAGGGTTAAATGATCTTTTCTTCTTCCCGATGTTCTTAGAATTGAATCTAGTTCTATTGTATGTTGTATCGTTTGAATTGAATCCTCGCAGTCATCGTAACTCCAAGTGAAGACATCTAGAAACTCTTGGAAAAAAGTTATATGAACTCACGTATCTCTTGTTCAGTGGCTACTTTTCCAATTTGAAGTGTTTTTTTCCTCAAATGGAATAGGTTTTGAATCCTCTCCCTTGACCTTAATGTTTTCTTTCTCTTTATGAAACTAGTCATTAGGATTGAATATTGACTCCAATGTCACTAAACCTTTGGGAAGCTTGTTTTTCTGTAGCTACACCACTGGGTCTACGTACTGCTGCTCTAATCTATCTTGATTCCTAGCTGAGAATTCAGCCTCTTCTTGTAAGAAATTGACGATCTATTGATAATTCTCAAACACTTGTCAGCTTGTGTTATTGTCTAGAATAGCTGGTCTCACAATTACTTTAATATGGGGCTGAGATTTCTCACTTTTGAGACTTTCTATGACATCAAATGCAGCCCCAATTGCTGCCAATCTGTCTGTTGCTTCATTCCTCTTTCTTGGGATGGAATTGATGCTAAAAGCTTCAAAATCTTCAATGAGATCCCATACCTAATTCTTGTAGTTCTTTAATAGATCATTCTTGGCAGCATTTTTTCCTCTGACTTGGTTCACAATCAGCTCACTATCACCAAAGACTTGTAAGTTTTTAATGCCTCTCTTTCTCACCCAATGTAATCCGTGGATTAAGGCTTCATACTCAACTATGTTATTTGAGAAAGCAAACTGGAAATAGAAAGTTGAGTAGTATTTCATACCTTGTGGAGAAATGATCATAGCTCCTCCTCCTGTGCCTTGTCTACTTCTTGAGCCATCAAAGAATAGCTGCCATACTTCATTATCATCCTTGTGGTCTAGCTTGGTGATGCTAGGGAGAGGATGATTCTCTTCATGCAAATAATAAAATCCTAGCTCAGATTCTTCAATTTCTTTGTAAGGGTCAAATGCATGCCTTTTGTTTTCCCATTCATCCAGATTCAAATATGGGATTCCCTCGACCTTAGTGTCAATTTCTAGGTCATATGAACATTCTTGTTGATCAAAGGTGGGCAATTTTCATTGATTGGGCTCGACATATGAGGCTCTATGTGAAAGTTTAAAATGGGATCAGATATGATTGTGGCCTTAGCTCTATACCTTGTTATGAATAACATGTGTGACCGATCCAGACAAATAGCCCCCAATTTTAGCGGTTAAGACTCTTGACAAGCACAATTCAAAGAATGGTGGCAAGTTTATGACTAATACATCTTGCAATACTGTCACATTGGGACATACATGCAATGTGAGGCTCAAATATTTGATCACTCCAACCTTTTTCTTTGTTGTCCCATCTAATTGCACCACACCTTTAGAGATGACTTCATATTGAAGGCCCAATTGATCGCTATTTGTTTCGGCATGACTAAGCTACTTGCTCCCGAATCAATCATGCAATTATGTACTAACTTATCTTCAATGATCAATGAGACGTAGAATGGTGGGGGTTTCAAAGTTTTACCTTGGTGACCTCCTTGACCTGATACTCCTTGCTAAGTTGCATTGGTAAGTACCTTGTCTTGTTGATTGGGTGGCTGATTTGATGCTGACCAATTTTCCATAGCAGCTTGCAATAGGTCCCTTTTTCCTGGGATAGCCAATGACTCCCACATTGAGTTGTTTAAATTTTTTTCTTCATCTTCTCAGTGATGTTGAATGGAGATGAGTTATCTCTTTACTTCCCCTTGCCTTGTACATTCTTATCTTGCACAAGGGTTTTTACGATTGGCATCTGGGATGGTTTGGAAGGTGGTTTGGGTTGTCGTACATTAAGAGCTGCACTTTGATTATTAACACCTGTTGAATGATAGAGGGTTTTGAATCATTTGAATTTGATGACTATCCTTCTCTAATATTCCTTTTCTTGGACTGTGTATTGGCTGATACACTTTGAGAAGGTGCTTGATTCATACCACAGAAATCTTCATCCTGCCAATTGATAAGTGTGGTCTCATTCGAAGATGTTCCTTGTTGAGTTGTTTCTTGTTGTTGATTTCCTTCTTCGCTTATCTCTTGTTCTACACCGTTGTTGTCACCATAAGGGCTTGATTCAAAGCCCCATTGAAACACATTGACTTGTTATGAGGTTGATTGCATAAGAAACACCAATCATATTCTTGATCCATATTACTTTGCACTTGTACTAAAGCTCTAGATGTGGATGAAACATTAGGATTGTAAGGATGGAACGGTCTATTAGCAGGAAGTTTGTCTTGATTCTGGTTTTTAGTTTAGATGGGTGGCCTATTAGGCTGATATGGAGGTCTATTGGGTTGATTTTGAGGCTGATATGATATGAAATTTTGAGATTGTTGCCTCTTAGGTGTCACCAACTCATTACCTAAGTTTTGCAGTTGCTTCATGACTTCTTAGATCTCATTTGAGGAGCTAGAATATGAGGTGGAAGATTCAGTTGAACTCTGATTCCTTGGAGAAGGAATGGGAGCTAATGTGGGTGCTTGACTAGTGCTTAGAGCTCCTAGTTCTTGATATAGAGGCATAGGTGGCCTAGGTACAAGTTTACCATCCTAAATTAAACAATTTTCAGCTCTAATAGAAATAAGTATAGAAAACTAACCTTCAAATCTCGTTGGTCTCATGGCCATCGGAATCCTATCCGCATCTATTCGAATCTAAAGTTGAAGTCAATCAACTACTCATCAGGAGCCCTCTTGATTGTTGTTAACTACTCCAATAAAGACAAGTTATCCCCCTTTTCTCCAAATTGATTATGGAGAGTTGTACACAAATGGTCCCATTACGGATAAATCCTGCTTTGTTAGGATTCTAAACCATTTCAAAGATTTACCCTTAAAGGAGGATGCCAATAACTTAACAACAATGTCCATTTTAGTTATTTCATGTATTACATAGACATTCGCAATGTCTTGGAGGTGGTCAATCGGAATTGTTTGGTTCTCTCTAGTAAAATATGGAATGTTCTTCAGTGTTGTAGCTAGAACTAGATTTTATGCATTAAGAGCCGATTGGCTACTACCGGTGAAGTTGACGTAAAGGTTGGGTTGTGCCATTCGATTGGTCAAAGGACTTTATTCGATGGAGCGAAAGGCCTACCAAGTGGAGGTGTTGACAATTTTTTGTTTGGTGGAGATGGAGACCTTTGGGATCTTCTTCCTCTCCTTGCTCTTTCTGGGGATAAATGCAGATAGAAAAAATTCCCTCTTCTCTAGTTCTTGATCTTGTTTGGATTCTTCTCATGAATTTTCCAAGCTTGGACTGCTGAAACCAGTGGATTTTTCCTCTTAGGAGTCGCTAGATGTGTAATTTCAAAGTTTCTTTCAAGATGGAAACTTACAACAAGTGCACATCAATCTTGCTTTGCGATAAAATGATGAATTCTTTCATCCCACGGGCATTCCAAAATTGTTGGCAAAAATCACAAGCACCCTTGAAGTCTACAACTCGATTTGGTTGAGACTCACAGTGTGATTGCATAACATGGAGCATCTCTTAAAGTGTGGGACTTTGTGAATCAAGAGAGCTCTCTGGATGAAGGTCGGTTCCTAGTTCTCTGTTCAGGTGCACACATTCATATTGTAGAGTATCTACTTTAAGACCTACTCTAACTTTATAAGGAGACGGGGTAAGGAGATGCAAGAAATAAAACCTAGACTAAAAATGGTGATGCACCAAAGGAATGATGAACACCTACTTTGCAATAAACACAAACTATAAAAACACAATACAACCACCACACAGATGACTAAACTACAATGAGAGACCAGGTGGATGCAATGAACACAATATGGGGTTGAAATCATCCACAAACTTATCTCATTTCTCCAAAATTGATACAGTGCATTCCAATAGCTAGGAGGTAGAAATTGCATTACAATTTGAATGAGAGGTTCGAAAATCCACAAATTCTCCCGCTGGGATAGAGAATAAGGGAGGCGCGTAAAGTAAAACTATTGAACCCTTAGAAAAATTCCCCTCCTTACAATATATAGGAATAATTAGTGGAGGAGATAGGGGAAATCTGAATTATTGTTTAACCACCACAAGAAGGAAATGAATTCACCTACAAAAATGATGGGCTCTACTGCAAAACCCATGCCTTCATTACCATTCCTTGTTGGGAAAGAAAGGAAGCCCATACTTCATTATAGTGGAAGGTGAGAAGCTTTGAGGGCCTAGAAATGGCGGACTATATTTTTTCATTATGGGGGTAGGTGAGTAGTAGACATCAGGTGCTTCCCAAAAAGTCCTCTCCCGCTAAAATCCAAGCTTCCAATCGAAACATATGGCTGTTTGAAGGTTAGGGTCGGGAATTTAATGTGGGCTCGCATTATTTAATAAAGAATATCCATGCAAGGCCCATGTGGCAGCCCCGCACATCTTAAGATTTATCCCCCCTTTTCACTCTTGAAGTTGTCTTGATTGGACACTTGGCATCATCTATAGGTTTGCTCTATTTTCTTGTGTTTTGGCTAAGTCCCTCATGTTTGGCGGAGCACTACGTTTGACCCTAGATACATGGAGGCTTCCCGCATGTTTGGGACCTACATATGAATTTTACTTTTGAAGTTGCATCGAGTGACTCATGGCTCCTTCGCCTGGCTCTGCTTTGCTTTGCTTGGACTTTTCAACAGACGACTCTTTTTTCGGGCCCTAAACACGTGGAAGCTTCACATGTGTTTGGGACCTACCTTTGAATTTTACTTTTGAAATTCATATTTGAAGAGGCACATGGAGGCTTCCCTGTGCGGTTGGACTTTTCAACAATCGGTGTGACTTTTAGGGACTTTGACCATGTTGCTTTTCCCTTAATCAACTCGTATGTGAAGTTTGAAAAACTTTGAGGCCTTTTCTCCATTTTTTTCTGTTGAGCTCTAATATCCTTTAACGTTGTTTTAGCGTCATTCACCAACCTTTCTCTTCCATTATTGATTCTTCCTATCACTTGATTTTGGGATCGAATTTGAGCTTGCCACGACTTAAAAGACCCTTCGATTATCTCCTATGTAGGGTCATGTTTGATCAATTTTGCCCATGCAAAATTGGATAACGATTGTTAATATTGCTAAAAGGCAGGACATGTATTTTTGTGTGTAGGAATTTTATCACAAAAATCAAAGGGGATAGGGGACCAACCACAGAAGGATGTCGAGCATTGAGCAACGAGGCCAAATTGACAACTTGTGTAATGTTGTTTTGTGTAGTGTCTTGCTTGTCTAGTTTGGAGGTCACCCATGGGGGTGATTTCACATGTGTGGCCATGGGGTGAATTTGTGTCCCTTTATTTAATTTTTGCATGTGCTTATTTATGTTTTGTGTATTTTAAATTTAGAAAAATTGTCACTTTATTAGCATGTGTAAATGTGTGTTTATTAGACTTAACCCTTCTTTTTTTGTTTAACCAAAGTAGAGATGTGACTAATAGTGATGATGTGATCTTATAGTCCTTGTGTAAGAAGAATTTATGTTGATTTGGGAGTTATTTACTCCCCCAAGTTAAAAATTCGTATTTTGACTTGGGGGACAATTTTGGAGACTTATGAGACAAGAAAGACTTATCCCATGCCTATTAATTTGACCCAACAACCTTACTTATGGGTTGGGAAGATTAATTTTGAGTTATTTGTCCATTTTGAGTGTTAGAGAAGGAAAATCATTGCACTTTCTTATAATCCAATTTATTTTGTCCCTTGAAATTATGGTGTACAAGTTTGAGCCATGTGGGTTGCCATAGTCCTTACTTTGTGCATGGATGTTTCTTGGTCTTGGTGTGTTTGAATTGAGTGTGGGGATGGGGGATGATGAAGTGGCATCCTACATGGAGCCACCTCATCATCCTCACTCTCCATTTCTATTTATTTGTGATTTTTGGTTGGAATGGGGGTTACTTGCTCATTTTCCTTCTTGTGCACTTTAAGATTTTAGAGATTTTGGAGTGCTTAGAGATTACTTGGCTTGGATTTGAAGAGTCTTGTGAAGTTTTTTATTGGATCTTGATGGAGAGGTATAATCTCCACCCTTTTACTATTATGTTATTGTTTTTTTGTAAGCAATGTTGCGCTTGTTAAAAATATTTTGTCTTGTTATGGTGTTTTGTGTGGGTTGGTTGAGTAGTTTTCCTTAATTGGGTGTGTGAGAAGGGCTTATGGGACCATTGGGGAGGGAAAAGGGATTTTATGTGAGGCATGCAAATTAGTGAGACTCTAAATGGGAGTCTTACCTATGGGGAGAGAAAATGGATTCATGGAATTGTTGCTTGTTGCAAGGGAGAGATAAGGATTTGTGTCACTATTTTTGTGCACTTGGAGGCTTAGGGTAAGAAAACAACTTCACTTGGGAGGCATAAGGAGGTGGTCTCACATAACCCTTTTTCTACTTGGTTTGACCTTAAAAAAATTTGTATGTGTAAACTTGTTGGTTATGTGATCTTTGTGGAGTTGCTTGTCTTGTATGTGTGTTTTGCTTAGAAGCCTCTATGTGATAGTTTTCATTATTGCTCAATGCCCCTCATGGTTCTTTGGTTGGGGTGGCCATTAAGGGAATGGATTCTTCCCTTAATGGATTTAAGGTTGGGTGGAGAGCATTGCCTACTCCCCCTTCCTTGTTTGTGAATCCATTGTGAAGATTGAAGAAAGTTAGAATTGGAGCTACCATTGTGAGGAAGACATGCTTATTGGAAAACTTGTAACTTGGCCTTGTGGCAAGCTCTCTTGTGTATATTGTTTAAATCTATACTTTCCACTTTGATGTATTTTAAGATTGTAAGTTGTGATTAAGATGTTGTATCTCTTGGAATTTATTTATCTTGTAAAATCCTTTAAAAAGTGTGGATTAAGAAAGTTAGGATTTCAAATGTGATTAGTCTTGTGAAAGGAAATCACCAAGATTGTATTGTTGGAATAATGGAATATTTGAATATAGATGTAATGGATATAGACTCCTTTAATTTAAGTATTTTCATTGTTATTTCTAAAATATGCATATTTCCATTCCTAAAAAAGTATTGCAAGTTGAATTTTGATAGAAATAAGTATTTTTTGGTTTTCTATTGTTTTGTGAAATGGAATGGTTATTTTGTTTTCTTGAAAGAGATTAAATTGAAGGCCTAAAATATAAATGTATTTTTAAAACTAGTTGAAGGAAATATTAGTTAAGATCATAAGATTGGATGAAAGCATTCCTTCTATTATTACTTTGTTTCACAAGTTGTATAATAAAATAAAAATTGGCTTAACTTAACATTTGGTATATATATATATATATATATATATATATATATATATATATATATATATGCTCTTTTTATATTAAAATGTAACTTCAATTAAGTTGCTTTATAAGTATTGTTAGTGCATAATCACAACACCCCCAAATGTCCTGAGTCAGAAATGGGGCATTCGGTGTGATTGCTCAACATTGGACCACCTCTCAAGCTATGGGACTTGCAAACTCTCGATGGACCTCCGAGAGAAGGTGGTTCCTCGCTTCCTAATCTACTCGCACAAGCTACACGAGTGTAGACAAAACCTAACTAATCCTAATCTAACCGTTCCAAGGAGACAAGGAGAGAGAGAGAGGGAGGGAAAGAAAGCCTACACTAAGTGGTGATACACTAGAAAAGGAAGTGGTTGATCATGAATCCAGCTTCTAAAGTGGAGAGAGGTGAGCAATGGAGAGGGTGGACAAGGTGCACCATGGACTAGAGATAGATTTCACATGGAACACCACTTCAAGACCCATTAAACACAGCTCCTTGAACCTGCAACAGACATTAGAATATGCACGGTATACCCTGTAATGATGAGAGGTGAGAAGAGACAAAAAAATAAGCAAAGGATGGACAAACGCATCACAAAATAAATTTTATTGCTCCGTAAGTCACACAATACATCATCAGTGGGCAAGAGGCAAGAAAATGCCATTATAGAGCCATGAGAAGAGGCTTAGACTCCACATTATACCCTAAGGAAGAAAGAGAAGGGGGGCAGGAGAGAAACAATGATCAACCTCTAGAAAATGCCCCTCTTTTACAATATATAGAAGAATGAGAGAGAAAGAGAGAGGGAAAATTCGAACTCTGCTCCAACCACTCCTGGGAGAACATTGAATTCACCTGAAGGCTCAACCACCAACCATCAATGCCCCCTAAAAATCCACCCATAATCTTTCAACTCTGGTTCCCCTTATACATTGGCATGTTAAAAAGGAAGAGCAGGCGGATCAAATTGGATCTGATCTAGTTGTTGGAGCAATTGGATTGCATATTAATGGTCTAAAAGACATTTTCTTATTTTTACCCACCAAGGCCCATTAAAAATAATATTTTATGTTTCCATGGCATGGAGGAGGTTGAGACCTTTCCAACGGGTCCTTTCTGCTCAAAACCAAGCTTCCAGTCAAAAGATATAGCTGTATCGAAGGTTCGGGATCGCGGGCTCACAATATTCAAAAGACTTTGTCACACCTACTACCGAAGAGTAGTAGTAGAATGATAGATATGAGTCCATCCTTATAGCTATGTCACACCGCCAACAAAGTAGTGATTGCAGGAGGAAAAACTAGATAGTCCTTTTTCACCTTCGCTACATACAATTTTGATACTTGTACATTATAGTTATATGTTTTTTTGTGATCATGTGCTTTTGTTTTATTACCCCTTTTAAACCTAAAAACAACACTTTTATTTTTGATATGATTATAGATCTTTAGTGTTATTTCTTTGAAGTGAGTTGACCTTAATATCAACACCTTGATTCGAGATAATTTGCATTTTGGGACTTCATATTATCCACTCAACTTTGTGATCAATGTTGTACCTCTATTTTTTATATTAATAAAAATATACATTTCAATTACAAATTTAACAATATAAAAATATATTTATTCAATATTATATGAACGTATAAGAAAAAATATTTATCTGCTCAATTTTTTTAATTACAAATTTACAAACAACCCTCCTCTATGCACCTTAACAAAAATAACCAAAAGTCCATCACACTATGGATGTGATACATATGTATATACATTCTAATAATTTAATCTTTATGAAGTGTACTTCACCTACGTATCCACCAACCGAACAATTTGGGCGTGGGGCTGTTTTATGAATTGCTCCATAAGATATGGTTGACACATGTCTTAAGGTTTCTCCCATAAGAACCGGATTCCTACTGTCTAGTTATTTTTGAAAGTTATTCTCCAAGCATGGGTAATGGAAGACACAAAAAGTTTCGTGTTGTGTTAAATAAATTTCCTTTATAAGGGTTGTTTAGATATGACTTTGTTTTAAGTGGTTTCATGAAGTTTTGTTTCGTTATATTTTTAATTTATCATGTGAACGGTGGGGAAAGAATATAGACATTAAAACTCCTGGAAAAACCAGAAAGATTTAGACGTCGAACAATTTAATCTTCACACATGTGACTAAAAGTAATAATCAAAAGATGCACATTTTAATCCCCTTCTCCATTTATGACTAGAATTCTCTATTTTAAATGGTAGTTACTACAATATGCATGAAACCACCAATATTTTAAAAAAGCGAAACATTACAAATGTAACAAAACCGGTAGTTTGATTAATAGTGTTTGTCTTGGTTATTTATTTTAAATTTGTTATAATATTGTTAATGGTGAGTTGGTTTATTAGTCAAGTTGTTTGGTTTATATAATGTTTACTTGGGATTAATTTTTGTTGATTGTAAATCAATATCTATTACAACATTCAATCAAAACAAAAATTTGATGTATTCCATAATATTGCTTGTGGAGAAAATTGTTAATATGTCTCAAATTAGATAGATTGTTAATACGCAATTGAAAAAATATATTTTGATGAATTTATTTTTTCTATTTTGTGGGAGAAGGGAGGTCAAATGTAATTATGTTCATATTATTGGATCATTGCACAACAATGATTAATTAATAGAAATGAATTAATTAATTTAGGTGTGTAGATAAAATTTCAAAAGTTTAACTTCAAATGATGAAATATATTATATTATATTTAAAAACAAGAAATGTATGAAAATAAATTTGGAATTTCAAATAAAAAAATCAATGTTACCTAATTAGTAGTTTGTCGTGATTTTAATTGGCTACTCAAACATTAATGCTATCTATTTCGCTCTACCAATCCTAAATTTAATAATGTTTAACACATTTATTTTTATTTTTATAACATTCATATATAATTATCACATTATAATCACTATTTTTTTATTATTGGTAAATGGCTTTTGGAAGGGACCATACCCCAACAAAAGTAGGTTCAAAAACAAGATTTACAATGACCATCGGTGGATTTTTGACAAGTAGAGACCACAACCCGAACATTGGACCTAAAATCTAAATAAAGCAGTAAAGAAAAAAAGAAAGGAGCAGCAACTGTCGAGAGACAACAACCTTGCAACATCATAACAACATCAAAACCACATGAATCCAACTAAAAATAGAACACATAGGAGAAAAAGATGCATTCCTTGTCCGAGCCGAAGGTATGTTTTAGTGTGGCTTTCCCTTTCTTTTGCCTATTTACCACAATCCATTCCTCGTTATCATCTTTCACGAAACCTAAGAGAACAACTTCAAGATTTGTGATGGGCATGTGGTTGATGTGTAATCACAACACCCCTGATTGTTTGCAACTCGATAGATTGAAACTGTAAGTGGGCTTGCATAACATGGAGCATTTCCCAAAGTGTGGGACTTTGTAATCGGGGAAGCCCCTCCGGATGAAGGTTGGTTCCTATTCCTCTATACTTTCAAATTGTAATAGATCTATCTTAAAGTCTACTCTAACTTTTGGTTGGTGAGGAAATTTGTCGGGTGGACAAACTTGTGGAATCCTTGCCAACACTCTAGGAATCTAAGTCCCTCTACTTAAGCAGGGTAAGAAATTTGGCATATATGTATGCACGTGAAAAGATAGATTCTGTGGTAGCCTTTTGGCCGAGGGATCCAATAGGGGCACTCCACTGACCCTACGGAAAATGCTTCCAGTTATCTGCAAGGGGGGAATTTTCTATGAAGTTGGGAAAGGGAGTGAGAAAAGAGGTAGGAGAACTAATGTTGCAGGTAGAAAATCAGATTCCTACATGCACTAGTTAGAAATTTCAACACATGCATTTATGAGAAGAAACAACTCTACAAATGGCAACAAGATGAGATAAGATTGCAAACTCAAAGTTTCTAAAATCTCCTCATCAAAGAGGCTACAAAATCCTTCTTCTTGTATTGATTCTTAACCTTGAAGTTATACATAATGTGGGAATGGAAGAAATTTGAGAATGGAGGAAAAAGTAGAAGAAAATGGCTATCTCCTTTTCTTTCTCTAAGTACAATGCACTCGTGAGTTTACAAAAAAATTGCAAAGACTGCATACAATGGCATGAAGAAGTCATTAAATATCCTCCAAGAAATGGTTACAACTTCTTCTTCGTTGGCAAAAATAGTTTACAATTCCTTTTCAATCATTTGCATTTGTTCAAATTCTTGATTCCCAAAGAAACACCGATGGCGAGAAAACCCATACTTTTCATAATGCATTTGTTACACTCATTTTGCATCTTTGAATTTAAACCGTTCATCTTTCCTTTCAAACTTTAAACCGAGTCATCCACATGGGAGAAATTTATTGCAGCGGGCATGGAGGATGCCTTTTACATTTTGTGACTTTATAGAGATTTGGCATTTTGGAACATTTTGGCCCGCTCACCTGCTTTTGATATGGTCTTGACACGTGGCCTCACTTGAGTGGAGACAGAGTCGCTGGCCACTTTTATAATTTTACTTTTTGCACTTGTGGGCTCAAAAACACAAATTACTCCGCAGGCTCGCCTCCCTACTTTGACCTTCGATGCGGGCTTAATATTTGACTTTCTCCCTTATAGCATGATTGGGGCTACGGGTCACTTTATGCCTTTTATCCCTTTTAAACAAAGCTAAAAATCAAATCGCCAAAACGATCGCCTCCTCGCTTTGATTCTTTTAGTGCGGGCTCAACATTTGACTTTTTCCCTCATATTATGATCGGGATGCGGGTCAATTTATGACTTTTAGCCATTTTTGCAAAGAGGCTCAAAAACAAAAATTTCTCCACTAACCCACTTTGAATTTCCAATGGCGTGCTTAAGATTTAACTTTTTCTTTCATGTCAGTGGGTCATGAGTCACTTTTAACTTTACATATTTTTTACAAAGAGGCTCAAAAACACAAATTGCTCCATCGACTGTTTCCAATTAGATATGTCTACGTACTAATGGATAATGGAGCAAAAATTTTATGGGGAAGAAAACGGTCGTCGTTCCTAAGTATGGAAAAATGCAAAGAAGAAGAAAAATCCACCATTTCACGCATGATTTTCAAATTTCCTTCACAAACCAAGGGATTGAAAATAATACAAGAGTCGATGATCCATGGCCATAGAAAGATTTGACAATTTCATTCAAATGAGGACAACAATAGAACTTTCATGCATCCAGGAGGGGAAAAGGAAAATTTATAAAACCACGAGACATAAGAGTTTTAAACTTCAAAGCATGAATTTCTCTATCTTTTCGGGCTTCCAACTTTACTTGAACACTTCTAGAGGGTGTGATCTAAAAATATTTGAATTTGATTTAGAAAATGAGGGGGATTTTGAGGGTGACAACAATTGGCTCTATCTTGGGGACATGACATGGGTGAGCATAGTGAAGACATGACATGGGAATCCAAAATGTCAATCTCTATACCCGTAATTCATTGACTAAAGTGCCTTATCTATTGGGCCTTGTAGAGTCATATACAACTTCGAGAAAGAAAGATTAGAAGAAGGAAACACACAAGGACACAACAGAAGGAACACACATGACACACAACATAAGGGTAAACAAAACCACACAACGGAAAGGGAAACAAACCTAGCAATCACCCATGGTACAAGGTGGGGGACAACCCGCTTTCACTAAAATAAAAATTCAAGTATTTCCCACTCGAGGCAATTCCGGTGGCGTTAGATCCAAATATGAGAGAAGAAAAGTGTTCTCGCCGCAAGCTTCACCAATCTAGAATGGGCCGAGCCATAATGAGTCAAACTTTCCATGGCTTCCTTTTGGTTCTCTTCTCTTGTCCCATAGTAGGATGAAGTCTCCAACTTTGAATTCTCTTTCTTTAGCCTTCTTATCAAAAATCTTTTTACTTTCAATTGGTGCTCCTTAATGCGATCCAACACTTGGATTCTATTTTCTTCCGACTTCTCAAGAAAGAGGATCCTCTTGTCAATGGAATCCTTGGACCGACCATCTTCTATTCGCATGTAACAGACTTGAGAGTTGGCATCTCGATCATGAGAGGGATTTCTACTTCGACTCTATACATAAGTTGGAATGGTGACATACATATTGCCTTTTGGAAGTGATCCTATATGCCCATAATGTGTCGTATAACTTTTGTGCCAATTCCTTTGATTCTCGTCTAAGCTTGCATGGACAATGGTCACAATGTTCTTGTTGCTTGGTTCGGCCTTTCTTTTTCCTTGTGGATAGTATTCAAAAGAATGAGCTAGGGAGATTTCGTAGGTATATCAAAACTCGATCATCTCTCTTAAATAGAAATAGGTAGTATTATTTGCTATAATCTTCTATGGCACTCGAAATTGACTATGATATTCTCCTTGATGAAGTTGCATATTGTTTCAGGTGTTGGCTTGTTTTACCAAACTGGATTCCACCCATTTGGTGAAGTAGTCTCGTTGTTTTGAGTACATAGGTGTGCCCCACGCTTTATGAGGGTTCATAACACCAATGAAGTCCAATCCCTACTATTTAAATGGTTCTTTAATAACCACAGCACGAGTGGTAATGCAGCGAGCTATGGTCTTCCAACGAACTGTTGGCATGCTTTGCATTTAGAAACCCAAACTTGGGTGTCTCTGCAAAGATGGTGGGCCAATAATACCTTCCTCGAGAGGATCTTGTGTGTAGTGACCATTGCTAAATAATGCCCACCACATGCTTAGTCATGGTATGTTATAATAAAAATTTCTTGTTTCTCTTTATCTACGCACCGAGGAAACAACCATCCAGGTATCTTTTTGTAAAGTGCATGATTCTAGATTACAAATTTAGTTTCCTTGACTTTGATTGTTATCCTTTTCTTGTAATCAAAATGGGGAGGGTATTCTCTCGTAAGTCGGGTAATAGGAAATATCAAAGCATACCACTCATCAAGAGTGGAGACAAAGAGAACCTATGGGTTATCTTCGAAAAAAGTTGAGCAAGCACGTTTTCTTCACCATGTTGAACTTTGAGTGTTTCATCTTTAGAAATCAACTTGCACAAGTCATTCCCCTTACAATATTGGAGGTTGGATCTCCAAGTCATATTCTTGATTCTTTGCAATCTAATTTCCGCTTTAGCTCGGGATCCCGTGTGTCAAGATGGATTTGATTGCACTACTAGGGACCATCACCACCGTATGGGAATTAAGGATGTAGAACCCGAAGCTTTTACATCCTTGATCACCGTGCATAGGCATGCTTCTCCAATTGGCTATATTTTATTTCATGTTGTTTCAAAGGGAAACTCATGAAAGTAATAGGTGCTTCCATGCCTTCATCATTTTTCTTAATGAGGATGATAGAGAGTGTATGTTCTAATGCATAACAATACATGGTGAATTCTTTGTTAAAATATTGAGATACAAGATTTGGAGCCTTGGAAATGTATTTCTTGATCTCTTTGAATGTTTCCTTCCCATCATATTTCCATTTGAATTTTTCTTGTGGTTTCATCATGGAAGTGATGTGCTTCGCCAACTCAATAAACTCGGGCACAAAGCGAAGAAAGTTCACCTTTCCAAAGAATGAATGAACTCATTTCTTGTTTGTGGGTAGGGCTAATCTTGGATGGATTTAATACTCTCAAGATCAATGTGTGCTCCATGTTTGTTCACAATGTGCCCCACTAACTTACCTTCTGTGACTCCAAAAATGCACTTTTTGGATTTAGTGATATGTCATGTTTCCTACACCTTGCAATTACTGTTCCAGTGATAGATATGATCTCCCTATTCTTTGAAAATATTGTGAGATCATCAAGATATATGACAATGAAATTCTTCGATCTTTGAAGTCCAATTCCATCGCCCTTTGGAATGTAGCTCCTACATTGATTTGGCCAAAAGGCATTCTATTGTAGGAAAAAGTGCCCCAAGGTGTTGTAAAGGTTGTCTTGGGGCGGTCCTCCTCTACCACTTTGATTTGATTATAGCCTGAGATCTCATCAAGTAATGAGAGAATTTCAAATCTAGTGACTTCTTGTAGGATATGGTCCATGATAGGAAGAGGATAATTTTGCTTCGGTGATGCCTCGGTTCAAAGTTGCGAAAATCTACACATATCCTTATTTCACAATTCTTCTTCCACACTAGCACAATGTTAGACACCCATGTTGAATGGTGGATGGGAAAGATGATCCTTGCATTAAGCATCTTCGTTACCTCCTCCTTGATGGTATCATAAATCTTTGGGTTGTATGGCCTTTGTTTCTACCTGAAGGGCTTAACACCCTGCTTTAAAGGAATTGAGTGATGCATTTCCTTTGGTTGGAAGGATTTGAGTTCATTATAAGAGTAGGCTAAGACATCTGATTATTTCTTGAGAAATGCAACAAACCTTCTTTTTTCTTCAAGCGAGCAACATTTTCCAATATTGACTATCCTTGGCTCCTCCGGGGTACCAATGTTTTCTTTATCAAAATCAGTCCGGGCACCGAGAAGATTATTTTCTTTCTCTTGAATGAATCTATCATGTTTATCAAAGAGGTCTTCTAAAGAGACTAGGCCTTTAGAAATTTTGTTCCCTTTTAATTTGATTACTCCCTCATCATCAATCCCTTCAATTCCTTCTTTATCTTCTTTGAGGACTACTTCTCGGTGTGGATTTTCACCTCCTTGAAGAAGAGATTCTTGAAATTATCCCTTTGCTCCAAAAAGGCTAGAATTTGGTTATCACCATTGAAGACTTGCCAATAATTTTCATTTTCTGGTACACTAGGCCCAAGTACCATTTCAATGGTCTCTTTGTCTTTACCAAAAGAAGGATGAGGTGTCATTAGGGACACTAACATGTAAAAGAATCAACCTTTTCATTTTGTTCCCTTGGAAGCAGATTCAATGGAAAATGCAGCAAAAAGATTCAATGCGGTCCCACACTTTGTTTTTGTAATGCCGCAGTCTTGGATTCTTCACCTGATATTGTTGGTGGACCTACTTTACCACAACCTCTGCATCACCTCGGCATTTTATTTTCTTGATTCCCATGTCCTCTGTTGCACTCATGCCTAAGAGTAGTGCTTCATACTCTGTAATGTTATTTGTATTATCAAATTGCAGCTTATAGGAAAATGGGTACAACTCATTAGAAGGAGAGTACAATACTACACCGGCTCCCTAGCCCACTCTGGAATGACTGCCATCAAATTCCATTGTAAAAATTTGATCTTCCTCTTTTCTCGATGTGGCGAAGTGGTTTCTAGCCCACAATCTCAAAAGAGAATGTTTTCTTTCGATCATCATACTTTCATACTATGAACTTCATCTTTCTTCTTTACTCAAAAGAACTTCTTCATCTTACCTTTACTAGGATAGTTGCAGATGACCAATCCATTTTTAATTCTCCACCAGTCTCTATAGAAAATCCTTTTCAATAGAATACCAAAGGATGTTGCGATGTCGGCTACCAAAGATCGTTAGGAGCACCTCCTTATCCGGAAAATCAGCTAGTGCTACCTATGCATCTTTGATTCTTCTTACCAATGGAACTTGTTTCCTTTCCATTGAGTAGTAGATGCCATTTACCCGGGTCAAGGTGAGGCATAGAGAATGGTCAACTTTGGCTAGCATCACATTGTTTGAGGCTCCGAATCTATGATAAAATTATTTAACACAAAACCTTTAATGAGGGTGACGGGTAGAAAGGTTCAACCCTGTTGGTTTTAGAGGCACTTAGGGCTAGTAAGTTTTGGTAAGGTGGTGTGGATGGTGAGGGTAGTAAGCCTTTAGAATTAGGACTCAAGGATACAGGGTTACCTCCATGAACTGCATTAATGAACTTGTCTAACTAGGTAGGGTTTGTTTGTAGGTATTCTATTTCTGAGAGCTAGACTTTGGTTTTGCTTGCATGTTCCACAAAGTCAAATGGGGTTATGGTGAGCAAGGAAGAGGTTCTGGAAATGGAGGAAGATTTAAATGGTAGAGGCTTTGCTACTTTGGGTGTTGAATTCTCCTTTTTGGGTGTAGCTTTTGATTGAACCTTAGATGTTTTTGTAGGAACAACATTTAAAAGAGAATTGTTTTTAGCAACTTTTGAACTGGGAGAATAATTAGATGACTTACTTAGCATAGTAGCATGATCCCCGACAACCAATCATTCGGTTTTCTTTGGACGAATCCATAGAAGGTGGTAATGGTGATCCTCTGCTGATGATTTTATTTTGTGTGACCTCTGGAGGAGAATCTTCTTTATTCTTCTTATCCTTTACTGCAACCATTGAGGATGAAGCACCTTTCCTAGGTTGTGCACAAGTGAAAACATCATATGAGAAACTTGGAGCTTCTTCATCATCCTCATCTTCATCATCAATGTACTCAATTAGGCCATTTTTTATATCAACTTCCTCGACCTCAAGACATTTTTCGTAGTCTTCCATATTTTCTTCTTGAGTTTCATCAATTTATGTTTCCTCCTCTAGCTCTTTGGTGTCACACATGGCATTGGTGGTGGTGCTTCAAGATCAAGCCAACAAGAAGGTGGAGAAATCCTTAGCCTACCTAGAGGGTTTGGTTTCCTTGAACCATTCCGCATTGTGATATGAGATAGATGCTTCTTCAAGGCAACCAACTCATTTGGCATTTTTTGGAACATTGGATCTGTGGTGATAGAACTTGAATTCTAACCCTTTTTCATCCCATTTGGGCCTTTTACTTTACCAAACAAGATTATACCATCATTAGTTTCTATTGCATGGTCTTGAGCTTCCGTTAATGTTCTTGGTTGGGTTCTTCTAAGGAAGAAACCCATTTCTGATGGGGAGGAACTGATGAAGAATCTCTTCAAATTATTTTCAAAAGGCACCACATCTTTAGGGATTCTTCTTATCACTCTGTTGTATCATGCTACAAAGTCTCTCATTGACTCGGAGGTTTATTTTTTCATTTGTACCAATTGGACCAAGAGATCCTAGAAATATTCTCGTGGTCTTGAACTGTGTTTGAATGCACTTCTTATATCTTCGCAACAAGTGATGGACCTCGGGGTAGCATGTAGAACCATTCAAGTAACCTTTTCTTTAAATGACTCCACAAAGAGTTAGACCGACACATATTTGTCCTCAAGACCCAACACACTACAAGCAAGTGATAAATGTTGCTACATAGTCTTCATGGAGTTAAGGACCATCACCTTTGAATTTTGGGAAGTTTTTTCTCGAGCCTCTCAATAGACCATGGAGTGGTTAAGGATGATCCAGGTGGACCGGTGTTTCCTCCCCATGGTACATTAGGCCTACGGGCCTCATGATCACATTCACACTCACGATCCCCCATTCTATTTCTATTTCTATCTTCTAACCTTGTTAAGGCTGTGGCTTTTGTTGTTGCTCTTTCATCTGCCTCGGCTTGAAGTCTCTCAATTTCTTCGAGTTGAGCTCTTATTTCTTCGTCGGCTCTTACTTCTCTTTCTCTAGCTTCTTCTTCAATCTCTACATTAGTGAAATCTTCAAGGTTCTTGTTGATGTATGGAAATTCACCATCTAAAGGATTGGTAACACTCGGAGTTCCCAACGTGGCTGGTTTCTTGAAAAGGAGGCCTATGGATTCCTAGTAGCTCTTGTCTCCTTTGAAGTTCCTCAAAAATGGGATCAGTTTGTCCTCCTTGTCTCTATTGCCAGGTGTATCTTCTATCTACCAACTTGAAAATCTATGCTCTTCTTTGCGGTGCTGAAATTTGTCTTTGCCTCTCCAATTCAGCAACGCGTTCTTCTTCAAGATCCAGAATTCTTGTGGCAGTGAAGTAGTGGTTGGCACTTTGTCTATTATGCCAGATAGCTTCCCTCAAATATGAAGCAACATCTTCTTGGATGTGGAAGAGAAATTCGGATCCTTCAACAAGAGGGTATCCTGAAATAGCCATGATTTGAATCCATGTGGCTCACATAGCCATTCAAATTCTAGAAATATTTCTCTTTTTTGAATTTTTATTTTTCTGACCTTACGATTGCATTCATGTGTAGATGTTGCTAAATCTGCCCCATGATGGGTGCCAAAAACTGTTGGCAAGGAAATTTTTCAAGTGGAAAAACTTGTGGACTCCTTGCCAACACTCGACGAATCGAAGTCCCTCTACTTAACCAGTGCAGCTAATGGTCGTATATGCATGCACATGAAAAGGTGGATTTTTGTGGTAGCCTTTCGGTCGGGAGATCCAACAGGGCACTCCGGTGATCCTAGGGAAAATGCTTGCAGTTATCTATAAGGGGGTAATTTTCTATGAAGGTTAGAAAGGGAGTGAGAAGAGAGGTAGGAAAACTAATGTTGCAGGTAGAAAATCAGATTCCTACATGCACTAATTAGAAATTTCAACATGCATTTATGAGAAGAAACAACTCTGCAAATGGAAACAAGACGAGATAAGATTGTGAACTCCAAGTTTTTAAAATCTCCTCATCAAAGAGGCTACAAAATCCTTCTTCTTATATTGATGCTTAACGAGAAGTTGTACATAATGTGGGAATGGAAGAAATTTGAGAATGGAGGAAAGTAGAAGAAAAATGGCTATCTCCTTTTCTTTCTCTAAGTACAATGCACTCATGAGTTTACAAGATCAATTGCCATCCCTGTACAATGGCGTGAAGAAGCCATTAAATATCCTCCAAGGAACAGTTACAACTTATTCTTCATAGGCAAGAAACATTTTACAATTTCTTTTAAATCATTTGTGTCTGTTCAGATTCTTGATTTGTGAAGAAATGCCAATGGCAAGAAAAACTAGACTTTTCATAATGCAACCATTACACTCGTTTTACAACTTTGAATTTAAATTGTTCATCTTGCCTTTGAAACTTTAAACCAGTCGTCTCGCATGGGAGAAATTTTACCTGAGCAGGCATGGAGGATGCCTTTTACATTTTGTGACTTTATAGAGATTTAGCATTTTGGAACATTTTTGCCTCGCTCACCCACTTTTGATATGGTCTTGACACATGGCATCACTTGAATGGAGGCGGGTCATGGGCCACTTTTATAATTTTACCTTTTTCACTTTGAAGGCTCAAAAACAAAAATTTCTCCATAGGCCCACCTCCCTTCTTTGACCTTTGATGCGGGCTTACTATTTGAATTGCTCACTTGTAGCATGATCGAGATGTGGATCACTTTATGCCTTTTATACCTTTTGGAAACAACGGTCAAAAACTCAAATCGCACCGATGATCTACCTCCCCACTTTGACTCTTTTGGTGAGGGCTCAAAATTTGACTTTTCACTCATAGTATGATCGGCCGAGGGTCACCTTATGACTTTTAGCCCTTTTTAGAAAAGAGGCTTAAAAACACAAATTACTCTCGACCCACTTTCACTTTCCAACGGCATGCTCAAGATTTGACTTTTTCCTTCATGCTAAAGTGGATTCTGCGGATCACTTTTTAACTTTACATCTTTTTACAAAGAGACTCGAAAACACAAATTGCTCCTGAGACCCGTTTCCAATTATATATGTCTATGTACCCATCGATAATGGAGCCAAAATTTGACAGGAAGAAAATGGTCATCGTTCCCACTATGGAAAAATGCATACAAGAAGAAAACTCCACCATTTCGCGCCTGATTTTCAAAATTCTTTCACGAACCAAGGGATTGAAAACAATACAAGGTTTGACGATCCATGGCCATAGAAAGATTTGACAATTTCATTCAAATGAGGATGACAATAGAATTTTCATGCGTCAGATGGGGAAATGGAAAATTTATCAAACCACGCAGACTGGAGAGTTTAAACAACTTCAAAGCATGAATTTCTCTATCTTTTAGGCTTCCAACTTTACTTGAACACTTCTGGAGGGCATGAGCTCAAAATCTTTGAATTTGACTTAGAAAATGAGGGGGGATTTTGAGGGCGACAACACTTGCCAAAGAGACAAGTTTGGAAAGATTACGATAAATTAAACCTAATCTGCATGAGGTTATGCACCAAAAGGAATGATGGACACCAAATTTGCATGGAGATGAAAACCAATAAGTTTGGAGGGGATAAATATACACCACAAGTCAACCAATTACTATGAATTCATTACCATTAAACCACAGACCATTAAATATGAAACACAATTTAACATGCACAACTAACCAAAAGTGCGCAATGAGAGATCAAGAGAATACAGTGAACACAATAGAGGGTTGAAGTTCATAGATTTTATACAAGTGTATTACAATAGCAAGAAAGAGGCACTAATTTTCATTCTGACTTGAATGGGAGGTTTGAACTCCACAAATTCACTTATAGACAAAGAGAAGAAAGGAGGGTGTAAATCGAGATTATCCAACCTTCTCGAAATGAGCCCCTCTTTACAATATATAGGAAGAATGAGAGAAAGGGAGAGAGAAGGAATTCAAAATCTTGCTTCAACCACCCAAAAATGAATTAAACTCCTGTGACAATGATGCATGCCACCGCAAAATCCACGCCTCCATGTACTTTTCTTTGTTAGAGGATAAAGGAAGCCCATACCTCATCATTTAGGTAGGTGAGAAATCTTCAAACACCCTTTAAAATGGCGGACATTATTTCTTCATCTTTAAACACTTAGTCTCACTTGTATTTCTTCATGTCGTAGGTTTGTAGAGGACACTAAGGGATTTTCAAAATGTCGATTTTGTACAAATCTGATCTTCAAAGTAAAAATTTATGGCCATCTAAAGATGAGGGTGCCATATTGTAATAAATGTGAGTGGTTGGCTCTGTTCTTCAAACTCCTAACTTGCATCGTAACCTCGAAATCTGAAATTTTAGACTTTCTAGATTCGCGACTTTGTGGATTTTTGATTTCGAGTTTAGGTTACTTGTTCATCGCTCAAGTCGCTTGATAGTTCGAAATGTTGAGCATCCGATGTCCTGAAATTCCAAATTAGAGTTTGGACTCAAACCATGTCGTGTGACACTATTCATCGCTCAAGCGAAAAATTCTGAAATACCAAAGCCCCGAAATATGAAATTCAGACTTTGGGTTTCATACCTTTGACATTTTTGGGTTTTAGGTTTGAGGATTTCAAGGTGTTTGAGTTTTGGGTTTTCAAGGTTTGAGGATTTCAGGTTTCATAAATTCAAGCTTTTGGGGTTTCATGTTTTGTGTTTTAGGATTTTAGGATTTCAAGTTTTTGGATTTTGGGGTTTGAGTGTTTGGGATTTCAGGTTTTTTCATCCACTCAACTGATTTGCTAACTCCAAACTCCCGAAAGCCCAAAGTCTAAATTTCAAACTTCAGGTTTCAGAATTTTCTCCCTCCTGCGCATGGCACTTTGTTCATTGTGAGCTCCCATGACTATGAAACTCTAAATTCAACTTGAATTTTTATGCGTTGACTTCAATTTTAGAGCTTTGTGCTTCTTGTCTCTAGGTTTCACCACCGAACAACCACATCTCCGAAGTTCAAATTTCAGACTTCAGAGCTCCTTCATTTCCCGAACTCCTCTGCAATGTGCTCGGCTTTCCTAACCTATTCACCAATCCCGAAATTTTATCTCCCTTGGCTGAAACAATCCCTCATTTTTTTCTCCATTGGGTCTTGCTTGTTCAATTTCACCCGAGGGCCAAATTAGATAATAGTGGCCTTGAAACAATGGTGCACAAACCATCATAGATTCAACAATACTCCTTGATTAGAGGGATCATGCAGATCCCATTCGAGTTTAGAGGTTGTGACTTCTTCTCTTAATTTTGGAGATATATTCTTTGATAGAGGGTTGAAGGGAACTCTTCAACTCCGCTCCGAAATGACCGTGAGATGCTCGGGAAGAGATTCCTTCTTACACGCCAATTTTCTCTTCGCTTGCGTTTAGATTACTCATAGTCATCTCAGTAAGATGACCCTTTTGAAAGGAACGTCGACACCGAAGGCTAAACTCTCATAGTGGATCCTTTGCGGTCGGTGGAGTGAGAAGAGAGGTAGGAAAACTAATGTTGCAGTAGAAAATTAGATTCCCGCATGCACTAGTTAAAAATTTCAACATGCATTTACGAGAAGAAACAACTCGCAAATGGCAACAAGATGAGATAAGATTGTGAACTCAAAGTTTCTAAAACCTCCTCATCAAAGAGGCTACAAAATCCTTCTTCTTGTATTGATGCTTAACCAGAAGTTGTACATAATGTGGGAATGGAAGAAGTTTGAGAATGGAGGAAAAAAGTAGAACAAAAATGGCTATATCCTTTTCTTTCTCTAAGTACAATGCACTCATGAGTTTATAAGATCAATTACCATCCTCAGACAATGGTGTGAAGAAGCCATTAAATATCCTTCAAGGAATAGTTACAACTTCTTCTTCGTTGGCAAGAAATAGTTTACAATCTCTTTTCAATCAATTGCTTTTGTTCAGATTCTTGATTTGTGAATAAATGCCAATGGCAAGAAAAACTAGACTTTTCATATTGCAACCATTACACTCATTTTGCAACTTTGAATTTAAACCGTTCATCTTGCCTTTGAAACTTTAAACTAGAGTCGTCCACGTAGGAGAAATTTACTGGAGTGGGCATGGAGGATGCCTTTTACATTTTGTAACTTTATAGAGATTTGGTATTTTGGGAATTACTCCCCTGACTCCACTTTGACTTTCCAATGGTGTGCTCAAGATTTGACTTTTTCCTTCATGTTTTGGCAAATTTGTGGGTCACTTTTTAACTTTATGCCTTTTTTACAAAGAGGCTCGAAAACACAAATTTCTCTCTGCACCGTTTCCACTTAGATATATCTATGTACCCATGGATAATGGAGCCAAAATTTGACAGGACAAAAGCTGTCATCATTCCGAATGTGGAAAAATGCAGAGAAGAAAAAACTCCACCATTTTGAGCCTAATTTTAAAATTTTTTTACGAACCAAAGGATTCAAAACAATACAAGATTCAAAAATCCATGGCCATAGAAAGATTTGACAATTTCATTCAAATGAGGACTACAATAGAATTTTCACACGTCCAAACAGGGAAATGGAAAATTTATCAAACCACATGATCGCAAAGTTTTAAAAACTTCAAAGCATGAATTTATTTATCTTTTTAGGTTTCCATCTTTACTTGAACACTTTTGGAGGGCGTGAGCTCAAAATCTTCAAATTTAACTTAGAAAATGAGGGGGATTTTGAGGGCGACAACACTTGCCAAAGAGACAAGGTTGGAAAGATTACGATAAATTAAACCTAATCTACTTGAGGTGATGCACCAAAAGGAATGATGGACACCTACTTTGCATGGAGATGAAAACCAATAAGTTTGGAGGGGATAAATATACACCACAAGTCAACCAATTACTATGAATTCATTCACCATTAAACACAAACCATTAAATATGCAACACAATTTAACATGCACAACTAACCAAAATTGCAATGAGAGATCAAGAGAATACAATGAACACAAGAGAGGGTTGAAGTTCATCCATAGACTTATATTATTGCTCCATAGATTTGATACAGTGCATTACAATAGCAAAGAGGCGCTAATTTGCATTACAGCTTGAATGGGAGGTTTGAACTCCAAAAATTCACTTACAGACAAGAGAAGAAGGGAGGGTGTAAAGAAAGATTATCCAACCTTTTGAAATGAGCCCCTCCTTACAATATATAGGAAGAATGAGAAAAAGGGAGAGAGAAGGAATTCAAAATCTTTCTTCAACCACCCAAAATCGAATTAAACTCCCCTATGACGATGATGCGTACTCACTACAAAATCCACACCTCCATGTACTCTTCTTCTTTGTTAGAGAATAAAGGAATCCCATACCTCATCATTTAGGTCGATGAGAAATCTCGAAACACCCTTTAAAATGGTGGATTATATTTCTTCATTTTTAAACACTTAGTCTCACTGTATTTCTTCATGTCGTAGTTGCCAGACGACACTAAGGGCTTTCAACAAGTCTAATTTTGTGCAAATCGAGCTTCCAGTCAAAATTTATGGCCATCTAAAGATGAGGGTGCCATATTGTAATAAATGTGAGTGGTGGCTCTGCATTCTTCAAACTCCTAACTTGCATCGCAACCTCCAAAATCTAAAATTTTAGACTTTTTGGATTCGCGACTTCGGGAATTTTGATTTTAGAGTTTAGGTTACTATTCATCACTCAAGTCACTTGATAGTTCGAAATCTTTGAACATCCGCAGTCCGAAACTCCAACTTCGAGTTCGGACTCAAACCATGTCGCATGACACTATTCATCACTCAAGCGAAAAAGTTTCAAATACCAAAATCAAGTCTGAAATTTGGGCTTTGGGTTTCATACCTTTTCCTTTTTAGGTTTTTCAGGTGTTTCAGGATTTCGGTGTTTCAGTTTTGGGTTTTTAAGGTTTCAGGATTTTGGGGTTTCATGATTTCAAGCTTTTGGGGTTTCATGTTTTCGTGTTTTCAAGATTTCAGGATTTTAGGTTTTTGGATTTGGGGTTTCAAGTTTTGGGATTTGGGTTTGTTCATCCACTCGACCCTACCGCCAACTCTAAACTCCCGAAATCTCAAAGTCCGAATTTCATACTTCAAGTTTCAGAATTTTCTCCCTCCTGTGTGGCATTGTTCATTGTCACAGCTCCCAAGACTAAACTCCAAATTCAACTTGACTTTTTATGCGTTGACCTCTAAATTTTGTAGCTTTTCTCTCCTTGTCTCTGTGTTTCACCATCGAACAACCACATCTCTCGAAGTTCAAATTTGGACTTCATAACTCCTTCATTTCCGAACTCCTCTACAATGTGTTCAACTTTCCTAACCTATTCGACCAATCTCAAAGTTTGATCTCTCTGGCCGAAACAATCCTCATTTTTTCTCCATGGGGTCTTGCTTGTCCAATTTCACCCGAGGGGCCAAATTGGATAATAGTGTCCTTGAATCAATGGTGCACAAACAATCATAGATTCAACAATGCTCCCTTGATTAGAGGGATCATGCGGTATCCCATTAGAGTTTAGAGGTTGTGACTTCTTCTCTTAATTATTGGAGATATCTTCTTTGGTAGGGGGTTCAAGGAACTCTTCAACCGCTTCTGAAATGACCGTGAGATGCTCAGAAGAGATTCCTTCTCGCATGCCATTTTTCTCTTTGTTTGCGTCTAGATTACTCACAGTCATCATCTGTAAGATGACCCTTCTAAAAGGAACATCGACACGTGAAGGCTAGACCCTCGTAGTGGATCCTTTGCGGTCGGTGTCTAACACCGACTGCAAACTTATTTATGTTAGAAGGTCTTGAGAGGTGTCAATATCTACTAAGATTTTAGCATAAGTAGTATGAATCGCTCGATATTTTATTATGAAACTTTTAAAAGGATCCTAAAGTTTCACCTATGGCTACAAGGCATGAGCTATTCCGAGTTGGAGTGGGAGTCTGGTAGCGAACCCAAACAAGGCAAGTATCAAAGGTGTCTTTTAGAGGATTGAAAGATGCATACCAAGGCTTGGACATGAGTTCATGTTCATCCCAAACCCAATGTTGACCATAAATAATAATCATCATAATTAAGTAACTTAACTAAAAGGATTAACTCTTAACATTTTCTCGTTTATTTGATGTTCATTACAATTTGATCCAAATGAATATTAGAACAAATTATTAAATATTTGGCTTTCCATGAATATTTCAAAATATTATCTTTTATATTGTTGGTTCGATTTGCATAAAATATACCTCAAAGTAGTTCAATCAAATTCATTATGAATTCTTTTTACTCAAAGAAATATTAAATATATGGGGATTGAATGTTCTCCAGGGTTCTCAATCTTATATACAAAGAATCATTGGTTTCATCAATGAACTATGTGGACAGGATCCTTATTAATAATAATAATATGACTCTTAAGTCGCCAAATGGAGATGTTCTCATCCAGTTCTTAATGCATGAACTAAATGCCCACGTTCTATTCCGGACTTTATTTTTTGTATCATCTTATGTACAATTCTACTCTCGAGATAGTATTAGCATACCTATCTTAAATTAATGTATGTAAAATATGTCGGGAGGTATCATTATCGAGGTACCTATTTTACTTATGTAATAAATTTAAAATAGGTGCCTCGAGAATGATAACTCTCGACATATTCATCTAAGATAGATATACTAGTTTTTATATATGTTGGTTACATTCATCCATAATTTTCACATTATAATCATCATAATTACCTAACTTAACTTTACCATCCAATTAAAAAGTGCGCAATTTACCATCCTAATTATCACCAAGTGATAGAACGATTAAAAACTAGATATAAAAATTTACAACATCCGGCGCATCATCTGCTTACCAACATTATGTGATTCTGAAAGTACTGCTCTCTATAATTATACGGAGTAAACAGTTTTACATACAACCAGCTTAGTTTGTTGCATGTGTGAGTAGAATATCATAATTAAAAGTGATGTTTGAAAGCTTATATCAATGTACCAGTAATACACACTTATTTTTCCTATTGAGGCCAAAAAAATTGGTCACGCTCAAAGAGTGCGAATATTACTATGTTTGCACAAAATTAGAATGAAAGACATCAAAATTTGAAATTTGGACCTATGACTTGTAAATCAAGGAATATACTATTGTGCTGTAAATATTTGTAAAAATTGTAATTGCTTTTTAGTTATAAAAATAAATAACTAAAATATGAACAATATTGACTGTGCAAACATACATGTAATTTTTAGACATTTCAATTTCAATTTCACATTTCCCTCTATGCATGCATTTATAATTAAGTCGACGATATCAACTTTTTAATTGAACTTCTTGAATTGTTATTTCGTTGGCTTAAAGGACCACTAATTATAATTAGAATAATTGCTTCTTTAGAATTAAAGTAAAAAAATTCATATGGTAGTGCAGGGATGTGATTGCTCATTCAAATTGTTGCCTTTCAGTCAAAGTATTCCTTGTTGAAAGCCATGATTGTTCCAATCTTATGTCCCAGTGTTTTACTACAATGAAAGTGATAGCTCCATGCAAAATCATAGTGAATTCGGAGTTCACAGTACAAATATCGAAACCACTCATCATCGTGGGAATGAAATGAAAAGTGCATATATTCCTTCAAACAGCAATCGAATGTTTTTCATTGTTTTGTAATTTATCTGGTACAAAAAGCAGTTTGATGAGATAATGGTGCCATGAAAAGCAGTGCTGATGCATTCTCCGAAGAGAATAATGTGAAGATGACATAGAAAGCTGTGGTGGCTCAGCATACAAAACTGCATGTGCAAGTACTGCTATTATACACCACCCAGAACTGCCCTTATTCTCTTTACTGTATTCCGCTTTAAAATACAGAGAGCATGCGTGTCTGATACGTGAAAGTGTAAATAACTTTTGAAAGAATGGCAGTCAGAGACACAGCCGTCACTCCTGACACAGTATTCTACTCCTAACTTTTAACTTTCCATTCTTCCCTAAACTAAATTAAACTAAAGTGGCGCCATGTTATCTGGAATTTTTTATTTTAAAATGGAAATAGAAAAATCTTAATATAATATGATGCTGGTTAGATATGTTTTGGTTTTTTCCTGTTCTTCGGTTTTATAATTTCACAAAAATATCTCTAATTTTTATTTGGAACGTCATGTCTTTTTTTGTTTTTTTAAGGAACCATTTCTATCCTTACATGTTGTAAAATCCTTTGGGAGAAACAGAAACAGAGAGAGAGGAACGAGGCAGAAAGGTCATGGGCATCGAAATTATTCAAAAACAGCCCCAGGAACACATGCAGAGGATTGATCCTGTTTGGGAGAATGACATCCCTTGTCTGAAAGTTCTTGATTCGGTGGTGTACAGAGCTTATGGAAGGTTCAGGTTTGCCTTGATGGGGGAGTTTTGCTGGGATCAGGCCAAATATTGACCTGGAAAGAAGCTGGATTCGAAAGAAATGGGGAGTTTTGGGGCAAGTTACCACCTTTTAATCTCTATCTAAAAGAGTTTCCTGTTAGTCTTCTCTCTTGAGGAAGATCTCATTCACGTTTTACAAGGAGGGTCGTGGTTATATGGGAGAACTATTCTTTCCATTGTTAGATGGAATCCAAGCTCCAAGAAGCATATTCCATCTACGTGCCCTGCGTGGGTAAGGCTTCTTGGCTTGCCTCTCGAGTTTTGGGAAGTGGATGTGTTAGCAGGAATAGCCAAGGCCTTTGGAGATCTAATAGCCCTTAACTCGATCACAGTAGCAAGATCTCGTTTAATCGCAGCTAGAATGTGTGTTAACGTTTCTGCAAGTTGTGTTCCCCGATGGTACTAAATTTAATGTCTCGTGATGGGGCGTGGAAACAAAAGCTGATGTTTGAGGAATCGCCAGTCTTTTCTGGAAAATGTAGGAGAGTGGGCAATGGAACGTATGGCTGCAAAGAAAATCGAACGCCCTTGGACAAAAACAAAAAAGGAAACATGGTCAAAATACGACTAGTTGGAAACAGAATGAAGCTCCGATGGGATTAATGCCGCACATGGCAAGGAGGAGATGGTCGTGGATCTGATCCTCGAGGCAGGAGAGTCGGTGATTAGGCTAGAAAAGAATGAGGAACATGACACGCTAACCCTTGAAACCCAAACAGTTGGAAGTGGTAGTGAATTCAAATTCAGAGCAGAGTCGGTGGTGGAGGTGAATGACATCCCGCCCAAAGAAAATTCAAACTCACTGAATAGTTCACAAAGAGGCTAAGGCAGGTGGCAATCGTTTGGCTGGTGTTAATGCTACTAACCAATGGCTCAACATTGGGAAACATGTACCCAATGAAGATGCAAATTCCGTTCAAAAACTTTATTTAGTGGAACCGGATTTTAACGACTACAGTTTAGAGCAGCTCAATAACTAGCAATCGTACGTGAAGTGTACGATGGAAACGCCGAAAGGCATGGAGTGAAGAATGAAAAATGAGGAAGTGAAATAGAGGGAAAGGATGAGAGGTGATCAAGAAGGGATTTGATGAAAGGGGAGAACATTGAGTTCCAGTGTATGGTTTGTATCGTATAGGTATTTTATTAACGACAGTGCAATATGTGTATGAAGAGGACAAACTAAGAAACAGGGAAATTACGGGGAGAAAAGAGTTGAGGGGGAATGAGTGAAAATGCATTTTCTAGCATGAAACCCTTTAGAATAAGCTTGAGTGAATTCAAAATTGAGCCGGAAATAGTTGGAAGCATAAAGCATCAGAATCTTGTGATGCTGCATAGATATTCACTTTCTGCGCATGGAGAATCTTATTATGTTGCATGGATATTCGATTTCTGCACATGGAGACGTGTTGTTTTATTATTACATGGTAAACGAAAGTATGTGGAACATCTTACACGATGAGTAAAATGATTATGTTATGAAAAAAATGGATATGTACATTGTAGATTCACATTTTGAAATAAAAGAATCCAATCTAAGCTAGATTGGGGCACTCGGCTAAACATTGGTCATGGTGCTGCAAAATGATTAGCATATCTTCATCATGAATGTAAGCCACACATTGTTCACAGGGATGTAAAGACTTCTAACATTCAAGGCTAAAAATCCAATTTTTCCTTTAACAACCCATATTTTATTCATATTAATTCATTTTACCCGAACCCTTAAAACAAATAAAAGTGTGTTTTTGATTACTGTACATATCATGATCGTACGGAAACTCTGTGTCACTGCCAAAACCTTCCATCTTGTAGCTGACTTTGTTAGGAAAGAAATAACTGAAAACAAGCATTCACTACTTATAAAGAGCAGTGATCCATAGCAAACACCGATATATCAAGCACTAAAAATTAAGAACATTCTTGCACCAAACAAATGCTTGCATCCTGAATGGTGAAACCCATTCAAGACTATAATTAAACAAAAAAACCTAAACAATGAAGAAACATGGCCACATGAAGCCTAAAAGGTAAACCAAATTTATGCAATAATGAATAACACATGTCCTGTGAATGAGAAGAGGATAAAATGGTGAAAATCTTTCAATTGAGCATCTTTCAATTGAGCAAGGAATGGAAGAAAACAGGCAACAGAAATAGAAACAGAGTAGAAGACTTTTACTTACATTAAATCACTTTGTAAACCCTCTTATGAATATTTGATCCTTTTTAGTGCAATATTAATTTTCTGTCTAAACAGTTAGTATTTACATTAACATAAACAAAAAAATAGATGGGAATCAATAGAAAAAATGTATATGTCTACAGACCTTATGAAGATAAATCAGAAATATTGTATACATAATGAGAAAATTCTTGCAAATTCAGTTTTCTTGTAAATTCATATTATCAAATAATATCAATACTCTTGGTGATTAGAATAACATTAATCGGTAAATCTACTAAATCATCAACATTATCATCACTTTCATAACAAAGGTCCAGGTAAAAATCCCTCATAAACAAATAAATAATACTTGGTTAAACACGTTCAGAAACTTCATTTGAATTTTATAATCATAAATCGTTGCATGTTTGTGAAATTTTACCAGTTACCTTTAACAGACTCTACTAATTAAAGATGTGGTTATTAATTTGAACAACCCGGATTTAAACCTTTACTCAAGAGAAACTTAAACATGAGGGGCATTCCACAGGCAAGAATAAAATAATATGAAATGGGGAACAACTACCGAATATCCAATCTTCTCTGGTCCTTGACTAATATGATATCATCTACTCCTCTCCTTGATTGTTATTATCCCTCCACAAATATTAAAAGTAAAAGAAAAAATATTCCAAAAACACGTAAAAACAATTTAAATAGAACTTAATCCTAAAGAAAACAAAAAAACCCTAGGAAAAAAATTCCAAATGTTGATCCTTTGCTACTCTGCTTCCTCGAGCCAAGCAAAAAGATCCATTCAAAACACATAAAACCTAGACCAAAATAAAAAATAATTCAAACCAAAAAAAATACAACATGAAACAAAATATTTGACAACTATAACACCAAAGGATATTTGTCATGGCCCTTCATGACATCAAACATATTCCCAGTTTGTAGTGCTCTATAGTAAGGAACTCTGTACCCCATGCTATGCGGAAGAGTCATTAGTACTGTGGATTTTGGAGTACAAAATTTCTCTATAAATAAGGTGTTAGAGAAAAGCTCTGCCACTTTGTGGCTATTTGTAAGGTCTTGGCATACCTGAACAATAGGAATGATTATATCCTTTCCAAATATATAAGCAAAGAGATTTTTCAGTGCTCTTTCTAGACTTGAACATATTTGATGGTGTATCTAATGTAGAAAAGTTCCACTTTGTAATCCTCTATTAAAAGGACCTCCTGGATCTATGCTACAATAGATTTATCCATCCCTAAACAAGGGCATATACTAAGTGTGGATTGTAACTTCTTGATTTTTTAGGGCTCGAGAATCATCAATTGAGTATCAAATTTAGAAGCTCATTAGCAAGACTCGGATATCCAAGTAAGGGAATAATACATATTAGTGTTGTTTATTAAGTTCATGCCTCTACCTTTCAGTATAAAATCCCTCTACAAAACAAGGTGTTTGAGAAAGAACATATTTAATTGATTTGTTCTTGCAAAATCATGCATACCTGAACAAAGAGATACATTAGAACAACTTTAAAATTCAGGCTTCTTCAATGGAGTACACAACTCCTCGTCGCCTTTTATGAGCTTAGAAAGTTTCAATGAAATTTCCATTTCATAAAGGATCTAGTTGAAGGGTATCCTCACTCTCTTTCATGGCAAAAAAATCCATACCTAAAAAAGAAATATGTCAATATTATTTGTAAGCTAACAAGTCTGTGATATATGGCATACTTGAATGGAAAATTTCATTAGTACCATATCTAATCCAGATTTCTTTAATGTGGAGCACCATAATCTTCTACACGAAACAACCCATTATATAATAATCTTCATGCTGCTATAACAAAAGACTACACAATTTCAGAAACTTCATTTGAATTTTATAATCATAAATCGTTGCATGCTTGTGAAATTTTACTAATTACCTTTAAAAATTATATTACTTAAAGATGAGGTTATTAATTTGAACAACCCAGATCTTTGCTTAGGAGAAACTTAAACATCGGGGACATTCCACATGTAAGCAAAAATATTACATAATGGGGGAAATTTTACGAAGATCCGATCTTCTCTTCTCCTTTACTAATATGATATTATCTACTCCTCTCCTTGGTTGTTATGCTCCTCCCACAAATATTAAAAGTACAAGAGAAAATTTCCAAAAACACAAAAAAATTAAATAGAACTTAATCCTAAAAAAGCATTCAGATCACAATAATACAAACCCATAATAACCATGCAAAACACATTAAACCGACCAAAAACACATTCAAACAAACAAGTAGCACTACGGTCGTGGAAGAGATTCCAGATAACCCAAACATGAAAGAAAATGACACTCCAAAGCAGCAAAAACAATAAAACAAAAAATAAAATATGAAAAAACAGTCTCTTCCTTGTTTTTTTTGTCTTCAACGACCATCTTATTGGAATCTCAACCTGCAATGTGTTGACAAATCATCATCAAAATTTTTTAAAAAAATTACTCAAAATCCTACACAACACAATTAGATCGCACATTTACCTTTACAAGTTTATACAAAATTGTGTCACCAATGTAAATAATAGAGGAGGCCATTTAACACAAAACGAGATGCGAGTACTTACCATGACGTTGTGGGATCTATGTCCCATCATATTTTTGAAGCTCCTTCTCTACCACACCCACTCCCGAGTTTGAGATCAAGATTTACATGATGTTGCCGGATTCTAAAACACTTCTTCCAACAAGGGAAGAATCTTACCATTGCCCTTGAAACCCTAAACAAAAAGGAAAATTAAACAATTAAAAAGACATAAAATTTTTACATATATCTTACGTACGTGCAGGATACAACTTAACAAATAAACAATTCCCAAAATACATGACCACTTTAGCCACAATTAAAGTGTAACAATTTAACTTGATATCAAACTCAAAACATAACTTAAAATAAAATATAGACACGAACAATTTTGTGATCCTTATGGCGGTCGAAAACATATGCGAAGGACAAGGCCTTTGTTCGATCCTCTCATAGCACTCGTGCACACTCCTAAATCCAATGAATTCAAAAATTCCTCAAAAACAAATTCAAATTTTCCCTGGAGACGAAGGAAAAACAATCCTAATGCCTCAAAAACACGTTCAAAGTTTCCCTACGAATGGAAAATAAATCTTAGAATCACTTTCGAACCAACCTAATAATTAGGAAAAACTTGGGAAAATTTACAAGAGGCAGATCCAGTTTGTTGTGCTCCCTGGCCGATCTGATTTGATCTGATCACCTTCTTATTTTGGCCATTCTCCAATTTGTAAAGAGAGGTTTGAATACCTGAATCTGATGTGTTTGAGATGATTTCAGTGCAGTTGGAGAAGAACCCATTTTGGGATCATGGGATCCCTTGTCTGTTGTTCTGATGACCTGGTCTCCTGGTCATATTTGGAAAACACCCACCATGGTAAATTACTTTTCACTGTTCATGGTATTTACATGCAATTCAAGCCCTGATTATCATTTCACCATAATTTTTCTGACTCGAAATGGCCAAGCGGGAGATATCAAAGGTGAGCTATTTGCCCTCTTCTTCAAACCCTAACCTTAAACAGGTCTCTTTATGCTCTTCTTCAAACCCTAACCTTAAACAGGTCAGCCTTCCAAAGTGGGAGATCAACAATAAAATCAGGGTTCTTGAACCGAAATCATTGCCATGCGATGCCCCTGGGTTTTCATCTTCAAACTCACTTTGAAATTCGCATGCCGGTTAAATCAACTGTTCATACCAAGCTTGATAGTTCTGCACTTGATTCTTGATGGCCTCCCTGGAGGCAGGAGATCTTTAAGTGGTGGTAGAAGCCGGAAAGAAATCGCATGCATTTAGCCATCTGTCTCCACCATGCAGCGGGAAAAGTAGCAAATGCCTGCAAAAATCCATTAAAATGCTTGAAATATTGTTATCCATTCGATTTCAACGCATCCCTGAGGAGGAATGAAGTGCGTCCGATTTCTGACAATTGTCAGAATCACCAGGTCTATGTTCACTACAAGAACGCCTTCGGTGTAAATATTTGGTTGGATCAAGCAATGAAAGCAGTCCCCTTGTTAAGCCAGTAGAAACGTAATATCAATTATCTCCAAAACTTCGGGTAAAGTAGAGATCTCCCGCTAGCAAATGAGGAGAATAGGGTTGGAGGAGTGTAAAGATGAAGACGCCACGTTGTTTATGTCACCCTTCGAGTGTCACAGGAGTTGGAGGAGTGTAAAGATGAAGACGCCACGTTGTTTATGTCACCCTCCGAGAGTGGCTAGGATTTGTGATTCTAATGCTAAAACCTAGGCACCTCTAGTTCTAGTCTAGGTTTTATTATGGTTTTATGTTCAAGTGAGATCTAGGATATTGTGAGTGTTACGGAACCAATTTTTAGCTATTTTTATTACAATTCTACTAGTTTCGAGTAGTTACAAAGTTTTCAGTTGACTATGGCAACCTACAAATTAGTAAAATATAATGTAGTATACAAATTACATTCAAAAATCTAGAAAAATTGAATGACAGGCAAAAAAAATTGTTTTGGGAGCCCTGGTGGCCTTGAGCCTGTAATGACCTAAAACTCGAAAACCTTTAAAAATGCCTAAGATGAAGTTTTTGGATGGTCTTCCTTTTGAAAAAAATGTCTGAAATGAGACAATAGGCCTAGTGGAGAAAAACAATTACCCTAATTTAGGGATTTTCTCACTAAAAATTAGATGCCTATTTAGTTATGACTAAGTAGTTTAGTCAAGGTTTTTCTCGCTAAAACCTCCTCCAAGTTTGGTGATTTCTCTAAATTTTCCGCCAGATTTCAAAATTGAAAATTTTCATATTGGGTGGGATTTGAACCTCAAACCTCCCTCTATAAAGAATTTTCCACTCTCCACTCGTGCTCTATGGACGCTTGGCATAAGAAAAGGAGAAAATTGTATTTACCAAAAATGGAAATCGATCTAACCTTTTCAAAATGTGGATCGATGAGTGGAGGATTACATGGAGATTGTGTGGCTACATGCATGGCGATTCAGTGGTTTCTTTTGCATATAAACCGGATCTTGATAACCTTTTCTCTCCTTCACCGCTTCTCCATCATCTTTTTATTGTTTTTCTTGGCCTCCTTTTCTTTTGTGCAGGTCTCTTTGCTTTAGCCACTTTTCTGTATTTTCACCTATTTTTGCTTGTGTATGCAGTCACTCACTTATCGCATAGGCTGATTGGAGATGAGAAAGGTGACATGGATCTTCCCGTTGCAAGTTGTTTACTGGATGTAGGTGTGTTTGGGACGTAGCTCATGGGAATGGAGATAGGTCGCAGTGATCGCTACTTAGAAGTCCGATCCACCATTTTTTTTGATCCAAGACCGGTTTATAGCTATTTCTTTATGCAGTTTGGATGTCACGTTTTGGATAGCATGAGTAGGCCTAAAGACTATAATACCGCAAGAACGCTCCAAAAGAAATGAAGACTCACTGCCCTGGGTGGATGTAGGGGCAATACACCAATGTGTTTGTGGAAATCGCCACTCGGTTGTGAAGTGAAAGAGCAGTTAATCGTATTGACTCACCATGGATACTACTCACCTTTGAAAACATGGTTGTAATATGGGATTTTACTTGAATGCAATGATACAAAATCCCATTTTAAGGCTATGAATCAACCTACCTCTTTATCCAATAGCTCAATCTGTAAGATAGTGTGGGCTCAATGTATCACCGTAGATTAACTCGTCAGAGCGCTACTAAAGAATAAATTTTTCCAGTGCTAAGTGCACGGTGAAAAAAACAGCATTCTAAACACCTAGAATGAGCAAACAGGATGTGAGGAGGCAATGACGGGGATGGGAATTTGTAGGAGGTTGTATAAGCTCTTAGATGCTATAAATGCTTCTCCAAACTCCTCTATCTTGGCTGCTCTCTCTTTCTATAGCTTCACGAGCTCATAGGTCCGCATTCTTGCTCTGGGTACAAAATGTAAATGAGGACGTAAACCTGAAATTTATATTAATAAGAATTAACCATGTTACAATAGATGGATTGCAATACCTGTAGGTATCAGATAGTCATGTGTAGACAAAATAGAGGTTACACAATTACAACCAAAAATACAACAACTTCTATAATACATCTAAGAAGCAACAATCAAATTAATAAACACAAATGATTAAGTTCCAACTATGCAACAAATAATCTTATAACTATGGAATAAGACAAATAAGGTTTAAAAACCATATAACAACAATATTTAATTAATATATACTATGCATAATTAATTAACCTAACATTGGGAGCTATGCTTACGGGTTTTGAAGTGGTGTTCCGTGTGAAATCCATATTTGGTCCCCGTGGTGCATTCTATCCACCCTCTCCTCTCTGGTCACCTCTCTCCACTTCAAGCGCTTAGATATGTGATTCAACCACTTCCTTTCTCGGTGTATCACCGCTAGTGTAGGTTCTTTCACCCTCTTTGTCTCTCTCTGTCCCCTTTGAATGGTTAGATTAGATAGAATAGGTTTTTCCAGATCTGGAGTAGCTTCAGGGTGTAGATTAGGAAGCAAGAACTAGATTTATTTAGAGGCCCATCTCGTGGTATTGGAAGTCCCACATCTTGAGAGATGGTCCCATATTGTGCAATGACAAAGTGAATGTCCCACTTCACACCCAAGCTTCATTTGGGGGTGTTGTGATTCTACACTAACATTTACATTCAAGAATGAACACACAACACTAACCTAATTTAGAAATGCTAAGCATTTAGAAGGAATTTACATTAGAACTAACATATCAATACAATAGGCACCACTCACTCTATACAACATAAAGGGATTTATTTACCTAAACCCCACTCAAGTGCAAAATAACCATAAGGGAGAACATGCATAAGTCATAACACCAAAGAGCACTCAAGGAGCTAGAAAGAAGAAACAAGTAATGAGAGGTGCATTATACCAAAATCGAATAAAAATACCTTATAGAAACAACTTGTACTTTCCTTCCGACGGATAAAAGGCAACAACCACAAGGTGACTTAAGAAAAGAAGAAAGAGGATTTCTCAAAGTTGTCTCATATGCTTAATAAATTTTTTCAAAATAAAAATATAATTACTTGTGTCCCTAAGGACTAAATCAACACACAAGGGGGTTATTTTCCTAAAAACAAGAGGCAAGACCCAATCCTAAAGGCCATAACTCACACTTGTCAAGGTACGAGGCAACAAGGGTATGAAGAATCAAACTCCTATAAGGGAAAGTAACACACATCTATGAATCAAGTGAGTACTACGCAATTAGAACACATCACTATCAACAAGGTGTTTCACAATTTCAGGTAGGCGGTAGAACTAAAGGTTCAACTATACTCAATACATAAATCTTAGTTGTTTTATAAATTGACTTATTAAGTCCAAAGTTATAGTTTGCTTGTTAAACACAATCCTTACAAGTTTTCTTGATTAAAACTTCCTTTTATTATGACATCACAAGTTTGTGTTATAAAGAGCACCACTAAGGTGGCATGATCTCTCGCCATTCTGAATAGGTGGAAACAACATTTATTTTACTTCTAAGGAAGGTAAAATGAGCAAATTTTACTTTCTATTTTCTTTCCACATAGTTGATTTATTTTATTAATCCACCAAGATTATATCAATAAAACATATCCTTTTTCCTAATGTTTTATTTTTTATTTACATTTTGTTTCAAAATCCAAGTTCCTCGATTAGGGTCTCAAGTTATGATCAATTAATCATTTTAGAAAATAGATCTTAATGAGAAGGAAGAGGCAGCCAAATCACATTATTACTTGTATGGGAGAGAGAGATGAATCAACACATCACATTTTTAATTCTAGAGGAACAAGAGGAATTCAACATAGAACACATCATTAATTTCATTTGAACTAGGAATCTATCATTCAACATGTACCACACCAATATTTCAAGGGTTTACTAAATAATTATAGGAATCATTAAACATTTATAGTGGGTCTCTACAAATTTAAAAAGAAGTTATAAGGAAGACTCAAGAAAGAGACATATTTACTTTTACAAATTTACTAAGTTTAAAAATGTTTGTTGTTTAGGTTCAAACATTTTACTTCCATAATAAGACCATGAAATTTTTCAAATCAACACCCATATTTCCACAAGATATCACCAGCCAAGAAGCCAAATGACTATCCAAATTTTACTCCAAGGACACCACATTCCATTAGAAAACATCAAATAGAATACAACAATCAATTAATCTATTCAAACATGGACTCTACGACCAAGAGTTATAGTTTTGAAAGAAGGAGCACAATTTAAGCACCACCAAGATTAAAAAAACTAGGATATACCAATCTAACATCTCTAAGATCAAGGTTCAAAATACCTAACAACATCCATAAGTGTCTCCACGTAATCCAAAGATTAATAGGTCATAAAGATTTTATTCACAACAATCTAAAAGTTTAAGACAAGGGTAACCTTATTCATAGGTCAATGAAATCAAGAGAAGCACACTTAATCAAACACACTTCCCGAATGGGCTTAAATATAACCATAGTTACCAAGATATGCATAATCCACAAGTCAATACTTTCCATAAAGAAACAAGGAAATCATGATAAAACTTAGCATGTCATCATAGAACATCACTACAAAGTAAACACTTATCCACTAGAATATACAATACCTAAGAGTCAATCCAACCTCACACAAACCATAAGCTCATAATCCAACACATCTACTCGATGAGAGAAAATCTCTACCAAAGTCAGTAAGAGAATCACCACCACAACTATCAAACCGACAACAATGCCGCACTACACAATGAAATCTCTCACTCTAGAAGACTTAGTAATGAAAGATTCACTCCAAGATCCTAGGCACACTAAGGTTTCGCGTCATTCCAAAACCAAGACATAACTTAAGGAACCTAAGAAGCCATTCAAGGCACCTAGGGTGTACTCTCGTATGATGGAGTGCCACAAAAAAAAATGTAGAAGTAGCTCAACAACAAGCAAGAAAGAGTCACGTAACATTTAGCTAAGTATCCAATGATAAACAAGCTCCAAGTCACCGGTCAAAGTAAAGTCCAAGAAATATTGACAATCATGAGGAAAGCGGCTAAGTAGCCGCATTACAATGTTTGAAAATCCTCACAAAAATATAAATAACTAAAAGAGTCTCAAAGCTTGTCAATCCAATCGTAAAATAAGGTGCTGGTCCTTGATAAAATAACACAAGTTTATGAATATAAAAATACCAAATTCCACATCATGGTCACTTCACAGACCCTCCTTGGCCGCCAATAGGGTACTATATCTCGATCTCAATTATAAGAATGAATACACAAGGCTGGATCAAAAGTGACACCAATACCTAATATTCATTTACTCATACAATGATTAAGTCGCCAAAGTTGTAACCAAAACTAACTCTTCCAACCACTTGAAGGAAAGAGGGGAGCCTAAATGATAAAACATCTTCTATTTTACTCTTTCGACCCCGTAAAAACAACCACCAAATCCAAACCACAAGACTCACACCACAAAATGTATCATTCCAACAAGGAAGATTCCAATAAGTTTATCTCATCATACAACTAAAGAAAAGTTAGTACTCATCAAACATCATCTTTCAAAGGAAAACAAGCTCTTGTTACATGAGAATTTTGTAAGAATATCAATTTAATTTGACAATTTTAATCATCTACGTTTGACAAAATGCCACTTGGGCGAGTTCAACAATTTGAACAAATTTATTATTTTATTATTATTTTAATCATGGGGGTTCAATTCTTGCTAACTAGTTCTATTTTCAATGCCCATCCAGTGGTCAAAGCATTGAACCCATGACTTTGATACCAAGTGTAGTTCTCGTAAAAATAACGCTCAAGGAACACGTTGAAACCTTAAACACTTATCCGAAAGTCGCGGCATTTTTTGTGTTTAAGTTAAAAGGTTAGAAGGGTGTCATCCCCTAGGGTACATTAAATTAACTTACCCAAAATTCTCAACCTTATGATTGGGGAACCAGGTCTAGTTCAAAGATTAAATAGATTTAATTTATTTCTAAAGTCAATTAATTAACACTCGCTCAGAAGGTGCCATAATTTAGTTTGCTTGGTTAAATTCTTACTTCTCTTACATCAATGATCAATCCCAACATGGTCAATCTTATATTTAGTTATTTTGTCTCATTATACTATTAGCTTTAATATCCCACATTTCATTAATTTACTAAAACATACTAAGAACTAGGAAAACTATTTGCACACCAAGGTAATTAAATGGCCCCATCCATTCATCTACACATACCCTTAAATTTTGTTAAACATCTATAAAATATAATCCTAGCAAAACAAATGTAGGGTTGATCCTCAACCCTTAGATTAAACCAATCTTGGCCATTAGATCCTAGGGTTCCAAACTAACCCTAAAAATCCTTATGAATTCTTATTCAAACCTTTCCTTTATTCTATTCTTCTCACTTGGTTTATTTTCACTTGTTTGATTTGAAGGTTGGAGCAAAGGAAGCCATGGGAGCAAGAGAGGAAGAAACATGGAGGACTTTCTTCAAGATCAAGTTTGGATTTATTTTAGATTGTCAATTTATTATTGTAATCTATTTCATTTAAGGATCAAGGAGGTTTTTCCTTTCCAAACTAGGTTTATTTCAAGCCATTTTTATTTGGGGTTCTCCATTTTGGGAAAACCCTACCCCCATTAACATAAATAAAAAGAGTGTTTTTAAATTACCATTTGAAGATTTTACATTTTTTGATTGATGGAGGTGTCTTTAGTAAATTTACAAGACTATAGTTTTAGTTGTAAAAATTTAAAAATTCGCATATGCGGAATTGGAAATTTCTACCGTAAACAACATGACCACCACCCCAGAGCACGCCGATCGTCTTGGGACCGCCACCCTACATGGGTGACAAACCATGAACCACCACTTACTGGAACGGTGGTTTCGAGACCTTTGTCTTGTCTCGAGTGGCGGTTACGAGACCTCCGCTTTCCACGCAGGTGGCGGTCCCCTTCCTTAGGAACAAACCCATCAAACCCGATATTTTCCAAAAAACAAAAATTGCTAAAATGTTTTTAAATGCCTTGAACTTGATTTTATATGCCTAAAGTTTCCATTGTAATATTTAGCTTCATTCTTTAAAAAAAATTAATCATTTTAAAGCATTTCGTGTTCAAAAGTAAAGCAACAAGAATGAATCATTTTGTTCAACTAATTTTCTTTCAATTCCTAGAGTAAAAATATCTAAATCCACTTTAGTATTGTTATTTTTCCTTACTACAATAATCTAATATTCCAAGATAATAATATATTTCAAATTTTTTTGTCTCTTTCTATTTTCACTACAACTTCTTAGCTCAAACAACTACTAACAAGTTAACTCTACATACAATTTTATCGAGCATGCATGTTTTTACATATTACAACTTCTATATTTCTTCTTTCTTATTTACAATGATACAATTTCACAATACAAGTAAAATTTCCTTTTCCATTGAGCATGTCTCATTTATTTTTAAAACAAATTCAACTTCTTTTCACACAATACAAGCTAAAAATTTGAATAAAGATAATAACTTTTCCTTTCATTTTCACAAGACTAGTTTTCCAACACAATCTTTCTTTCTATTTTCCACATACAACTACAACATTGAAGGTAAGCTTCTTCCTCTTCCCACAATACAACTTTCATCACCAATAATTAAATGTAACTTACAAAAAGTACATTTCCTTTAAAAAAATACAATATTACAATCTTCCACCTTGAGTGGGAATAATAGAAGGCTTAATCACAAGGAAGGATTTCTTGAAGGCACCAACAAAGCTCCAAATTTCACACCACCAACAAAAGAGCTCTACCATGCTTCATTTATTCACAACGAAAAGGGGGAGCGGCAACACTCTCTACCCAACAAAGAATTCCAATGAGGAGAAGAAGCGATCCTCCTCATTTGCCCCAAGCCCCATCCACATTGCAATGGAAAAAGTGATTCAACTCGTGGCAACAAAAAATCTTACACAACACATAACCAAGATTTATATTCATACCAAAAACACAAACAACTCAATACTTCAATCATAAGATGAACAAACAAATATACAAGGCTTCAAAATAAATGATCCAAAGTAGCAAGAACCTATGAGGAGGTCACTTATGCCTCCCAATGGGAAATGAGTGCCCACCTTAAAACCTCCAATAAACATCTCAAACCCCTACACACTCTTATGCCTCCCCATTCTCTTTTCCTCGCTACAATCTCTTGTCTCCCTACAATCTCTTATGGATCCCTCAACAAAATAACCAAGTAAGAAATGCAAGATATTTCTTGTCCAAGGTGGGGTGCTCAACCCAAACTCCAAATCATGAAATAAACTCTTATGCCTCCCCACATTAAATATCCAAATTTTCCCTCCTACACCACAATTAGAAATCTACCCAAGCACCCAACAAGCATAGAAAAACACTCAAAACAAGCACATTTGCATACAAAATAAAAGAAATAATTTAACAAGAGTTTATCTCATGCCTTTCCATGGGAGATCTTGATTCAAGAGCATACACCAAGCTTCTTCAAGCCCCAAACAACGCCAAGAGGCTCAAAAAATCCAAAACACTTCCCAAACTCCACCAACTCCCAAAATGCAAGAGCACACAAGAATGAAATAACCATCAATCAAGCAAAAGAAGTTGATTAAATAGAAAAGGGAGATATGAGGGTCAAGTGGCTCCATGTAGGATGCCACATCACTCATCCTCAACTCCACTTCAAAATTCAAACTTCAAACTCCAAAGCATAATTAATAAGTGGGTAAATAAATGACATATTACTTACACACGTAAACCAAGCTGCCCACACTCCTAAGGACAAAATTAATTAAAAGAAATAAAGTGCAATAATATTTTACATTTTTGTATTCCCTGTGCACCTAATGGGGTCTAATTTTGACCCCAACCCATAGGTAGGGTTGATATGAAAATTGAAGATTTGTGAAACAAGTTTGACTTGTCCAACAAGATTCCAAAATTGGATTCTAAGGCCAAATTCAAATTTCCACGAAGGGTTAGAGTGTACAACACTCAAGATCCCCGAGCACTCAACTTTCAACACAAAATCCAAGAGAAATGTAGTCTATTAAATAAATCCTTTGGTCACATCTATAATTAGTTTAGGATAAGATTAAATTAGCTATAATTAAGACACTACAACCCATTAATAATAAAGGTTAAAAAACATACCCCAAATTCCAAATAATTAATACAATGAAATACATCACTAAAATCACATACTAACGTCAATTAAAGGAAAACTAAATAAAAGACAAAACATAACCCATTGGTAATAATTTCCCCTAACAATCAATCCAACACACACCATTACATGTTTTCATGTCGACCCTTGTTGAATTCACCCAAAATTCCAATGTGGTTGGTCTCTAATCCCCCTGTAGTTTTTCGTGATATGTTTTCTGCAAAACACACAATACCCTTCTAGCCTCATGGTCATATTAACGATGTCAAAGTAATAAAACACTTACATCTAACACTCAAAATCATAACTACTATTGCTAAGATAAAGTAATTTAACAAGTACTCTCATTTTCAACATTTCAATTCTACTCATACTTCAGTTAGCAACTAAGATCAAAGAACAACTGGATCGTAAAATTAAGGCAATACTTTCACTCGCTCACAATTTCGCCAATCTCTAATATCAATTAAATCACAAAATAACTTTGAACATCATAGTAAAAACCAATTATGAAAATGATTCAAAATATCAACATATGTTTATCTTGACAACACATCATTTTCTTCCATACTTAATTCCTATCATTGTTAATTAGTTCGGTTACAATAATGTTTATCCTTCAATTCCGCATCACAACGTGTAAATGTCATTTTTCTATTAACATCTGTCAGTAATAAAGCACAATAGTGTCTATGTATCCAGTCACAGAGATAAACCAATTACAACAAAAAAATCTCGAAGAGTAATGCTATCACAATCAAATTATGACAATGCAAACATTCTAGCTAATTTTTTTATCCTTAAATGCCCATCAGGGTCCACAGTACGACATATAGTTAAAATAATAATGATCAAAACACAAAGGATTCTTGACGCCCCTCACATCTCATTAGTATGTTAATTAGAATAAAGTAGCAAGCTTTAAGAGTATAACAATTCAAAAAGATAATCATGTTTCATTAAGTGTCGAAGAGAAGTGGGCATTACAACTTTAGAACAACACGCATTCAAGACATTTAACACAACAAAGAAAACATAACCAACAAGTTTACAATCTCATAAAAACAACAAAGGTTTGAAATCAAACCAAATAGAGAAAGGGATATGGGAAACCACCTCCTTATGCCTCCCAAGTGGAGTGGGAGTCTCACCCTAAGCCTCCAAGTGCACAAAACAATCAACACAAAATCCTTATCTCTCCCTTGCAAGTATGCAACAAAATAACCATGATTTCCTTTTCACTCCCCATAGGTGAAACTCCCATCCACACTCCCACCAAATGCATGCCTCAAAAAAATCCCTTTTCCCTCCCCAATGGTCCCATAAGCCCTTCTCCCACACCCAACTTAAGGCCTACTACCCAACCAACACACAAGAACATTCACAAGGCTTAAACAATTTTAACAAGCACAACATTTCATATAAAAACAAGCATAATACAAAATAACTAAGGTGGAGAGCCTACCTCTCCATCAATAACTAAAAAACTTCCTAAAACTCTTTCAATTCCAATCCAAGAAATTTCAAAAAGCACTCCAACAAGCTCTAAATTTAAAAGTGCACAAGAAGAGAAATTAACAAGTAATCCCCATTCCAACCAAAAATAATAAATAAATAGAAATGTAATGTGAGGATGATGAGGTGGATCCATGTAGGATGCCACTTCATCATTCCTCCATCCCCACACTCAAGTCAACACACCAAGTCCAAGAAAATCAATGCACTTGTAAGGACTATGAAAACCCACATAGCTCACAAACTTGCACACCATGCTTTCAAAGGACACAATAAATTGGGGTAGAAGGAAATGCAATTATTTTCTCTCTTTTACACTCAAAAATGGATAAACAAGTCAAAAATAATCTTCCCAACCCATAGGTAGGGTTTTTGGGTAAATTTAAGAGGCATGTGACAAGCTTTCCTTGTCCCACAAGCCTCTAAAAATGCCCCCAAGTCAAAATATGAATTTTCGAGTTAGATTGGAGTAAAACAATCAAAAATCAACATAAAGTCACTTACAACAAGGACCACATAATATCATCATTAACTATTTGTCACATCCCAAATTAAGTTAACCAAATAAGAAGAATTTAGCTTAATTAAGACACATTACAACATGCTAATAAAGTGACAAAAATTTTAAATTTAAAATGCATAGAACATAAATAAAGAACATAAAAAAATTAAGAAAGGGAACACAATTCACCCCATGGCCACACATGTGAAGTCACCCCCATGGGAAACCTCCAAACTAAACATGCAAAACACCACACTATAACAATATTACACAAGTTGTCAAATTTGGCCATGTTGCTCAACACCTGACATCCTTCCATGGTTGGTCCCCTATCCCCTTCGATGTATGTGATAAAAGTTATGCACACAACAAAAACCTCTCTGGTATTTCAATCTGTATTAACAACATCAAGACAATATACATATAAAATCAATAATCATCATTCGACATTAGCAATTCTATTATCCATCAATATATCAAAATCTAACCCTAACATCCATGAGATTATAATTCTACTCAAAACATCTAGAGTATAACGTGTCAGTATAAAATCCAAATCATGCAAATCAACATATATCAAATTGTCTATCATCACCATCTAGTGCATCATAATAATTGTAAACCACATAATGTCAATAGTCCTAATATCAGTATAATCTATCATCTACTGATCAATGTATCATAATCACAATGTCTAAATATCAGTCCAACATTATCAACATAAAAATAAAAAGTGTCAAAGAGGAGTGGGCACTATAGGTGGTGACCCCATCCCTACATTTATAAATAGTAATCCAACCCTATACCATGTGGTCATTCCCTTAATCAAATTTGTTGTTTTCTTTGGGCATACGCCCACTATCTATAATGTACATTCATTTTAAATGGATGCCTTACATACATTAAACCACAAATTTACACTTTAACCCAACTTCTTTTTCAAATACAAAAATATATAAAATATTTACCGAACTTGCAAATACCAAATCTAGAATGAGAAAATAAAACAAGGGTAAATAGATACACACAACCAACGAACCGGTTGAATTTAAAAAGAAATAAAAATTTGACACTACAAACCCTTGAACAACTAAACTAAAATGGAGAGCAAAATGGAGGAAGAAATTTTTCCCATTTTTAAATCTAGAAAACAATTCTCCATGGTTTCCCCTCAAGTTATTGGCCTCCACCTCCTTTAACCTATAAAACACAAATGAAAAAAATGGAGAGGTTATGGTAAGAAAACAATAAAAAGACAACATAAGGATATTTAGGGCTTTTGGAGAAAACCTACACCTAAGGGATCACATTGATCTGATCCTAGGATGGGGTTCATTCCTAAAATTTTAAGTTGGTGGAATTTTCATTGCAATAGGATTGAAATAAAAGGTATGGGTAATTGGTTAATGGGGCCACTTAGAGGGTTAAAATAAGTTGTGATCTTATTATATGGACTAATAAATAAATGAAGAACATTAAGTTATAGATTAAATAATTAAGATTTTGTGTATGAGTTTTTAGATAAAGGGGGTTTTAAATAATTAAAAGTAAGGGTATAGTTAAATAAATAAATGGAACATGATTATTAAGTATTTAAGAGATTTACTATGGTCAAATTAGGAATTGTCTTTCATCAAATTTAAACGAAACTATGTGTATTAAACCATGTGATTGATTTGGAAAATACTCTAATAAAGTAAAGGAACTTAATGGAAGGTTTTTAAACTATAAAATATTTTGGGAAATAAATTAATAATTATTAATTTGATTTTGGTTACCTTATGAGGGCGTTGGAATCTTTCACAAGAACTTAATTGATCGCAACTATTGTTTATAACCTTTTTAAAACAAAAATGATTACCGTAATTTTCATGATTAGTTATTGGGGTTTATCATGGTGTTTGAGCACCATATTAGTGGGATTTTCAACCTAATCCAAATGGTTACCAAAAAATGATTCAGATGAGATGGTTAAAAGAGGGAAAGAAGGCTTTTATGAGTAGGTATCACGATTGACAAACCTAGAGTTTAAACACTATGTATCTTTGTCATCAATTGAATATAAAACCTTAATAAAATTCCTTTTGCACAAGGGTAAAGATCTAACATTCTAACAAGGAATAGGATCCAATGTTTGGAGATCCATGCATGTAGGACTGGTAGGCTAGGCCATAAACCACCAAATTTGCAAATCAATGCATGCTCCCAAAGTAAAATATTGCAAATTCAATTACTTCCTTAGAAAAATTGACGCATGGAGTAATGTCTATAGGGGGAATGGTGGATCTCCTTCCTTTCAACACATCTTTGAATGAAAAACCTGATCCACCACTGGATGAATATTGGATGGTTAGCAGGTGTGCTACCTCAACCACCCACAAGTTCCTCCAGGGTGAGGAATGATGTAGAGGGTTTCAAATAGGACCAGTGGAACTGCCATTATTGACTTTCTCCACTCAAAGGATGTTGTTTTCTGATTTTCTATTCTTATCTTTAGATCCATGCATCTTATGAGATCCACTTGTGAAAGCCAAACTGATCCAAGAAACAAGACCTGGTTTCATGGTCATCTCATGTTCTCTCTACCTTCTCCGATACAGAGCTTTCACATGCATCATTTTATCCTTCTTTTGTGGCATCAAACCTGTTATTATCCATGGAGGTGCCATCGTAGCAATTATCCTTTGGAGCACAGCTACTTCCATTTTTGTTTAAAGCTGATCTGTCGGCATTGCTCTTTGAAGCCGATATGCCGCCATTGCTATTTGAAGCCGATATGCCACCATTTCTCTTTGAAGCCGAGATGTTGCCACTGCCCTGAGAAGGTTCACTTAGGGTTTTCTTAGGTTTTACAGAGGAGCCCATTTAAAGTTACTATATTTTTTTATCTTAAAAAGTTACAACACATTAAGTTGTTACCCTATCACTATTATGTCAAATAATATTGATCAAAATAAAAGTGCAACATATACATTCAATTTAAAACATGCATCTGAATTTTAAGTTGTAGACATTATAAGTTGTAGGTGGTCAGTTCAAGAATGCAATAAGAGATGGAAAAAATAGTTAAATTTTTGTGTGTGTTTACAATCAATAGAGATTGAGAAACTTTTTAACTAAATAAATTCAACATGATCACCTTACTGAATAAAATTTTATGGTTCGATTTATAAGAAGATTTCAATAATGGATGCAAAACTATATTTCCACCATATATTTTGGAAATCAAATAATTGGATGGAAAATAATTATTATTCAATTCCTACATGAACAATAAAGAGATAAGTTTTATATGAAATCTTTATCTCCTCTATAAAATCATCCTCATTAGTTTACAATTTAAGAATTGTTTAAGTGATAGAAAAGAATTCATTAATACATTTATAAATTGAAGAACATTTATAAATCTTGAAGTCGAGGCATTTCATGGCCTAGGTAACTTCAGGCAAAGTTGCCTAGGGCGCCAAATAGGGAGGGTGGTAAAAAAATTTAAAATTTTCAAATTTTTATCTTCACGTCGGCTTTACCAATGATCCAAAGTGGGAGTTTGAACCCGTGGGAGTCTATATAAACATTGGATTGTGCACAAATTACAATTCATTCTGATTCACCGGTGACCAAAATTGTAGCTTAGCATTTTCCACCTCAAGTATGCCGCACACAGTTCGTGACTCCATATGTCTAATGTCCCTCAGGCTCAGGAGTCAGGGGTGACTGAAAACATCCTCTCCAAATGATTCTTCTCAGCCATCTAATTTGTGGAAAGAACAGGTAACTCAAACTACTTTAAGGCAAAACCAGTGACTTGGAAACTGCCACATGCCCCAGGGCCACTGTGCCACATCCGCATGTAGTCAATTACCTGTAGGCTATAGTGGCTAGCCTGTTACCTGTATGATTGGATCACCGATTCACCTGACAGTTGACACCATTCACCGACAGTGGGTTGTATGACTGTATCACTTGAGAGGTTGAGGCTGATAGTTGACAACTTGTTACTTGATACCATTCACGGACTGTGTGAGTGCCTGGTCAGTGAGAAAAGTTTAGATCACCAATTTCCAAATTTAATTATTTACCATCTACATACCATCTGTTATTAGAGATAGAAACAGGAAATCTGATCAAAACCATATGTTGTTTCTATTGTAATTTGCAAGAACCGTCCATTCATTTAGAGGTGTACTTACTTTTCCAACTCTTGTAGTTCCTTTTGTTGTCTTTCTTGGCACATATTGTATTCCTTTTTGGCCAAAGTTAAGAACAGTTCATTGCTTATACAAGGGATCCTACAATCCAATTACAAGACCCAATATTCAATGCTCTGTAGCTTAGTCATTTACAAACATAAGTATATTTAATATTGAAGTGTTGTCTAGATGAGGAGATCCCATTAGCATTAAGCTCAATTAAAAATTACTTGTAAGAAGTCTTGCCAACCCAAACATCATCAACACCATATTGCTCAATGTAGCTTCTATGTTCTATTTGCTCCAAACCAGCCAGTGAAGGGATACTCAGTGCATACTCAACCTGCAAGGAATGGATCAGCCCCCAGATCTTACTCTGAAAGTGAACTCTAAGTGCACTCATGTTGACCAACATTGAACGACCAAGGTTTTAACGCTTCTCCATCAAAAAGTATTAAACAACTTGGTCTTTAAAAAACATGCAAAAGTGAGTGCTTGGTCCTGGAGGGGGTGAGACATGTACTCTCCGAGTACTCCTAGGGTGCTTCAAAACTTTAATTAGGCCCTACTTGAAGTATAAATAAACTTTTCATTATTATTTTGAAGGAAGATTTAAATTATTTTTTACTTGGTAAAAATTGGTTCACTTAATTTGTATATTCAAAAGTCACCCATATAGGATAAAGCAAGGTATGTTAGTGATTTTTATAAAATTATACAACATGTTATGCTAGGAAATTTGTTGAAGTACATGAATTTTTTTCTATAAACTTATAGGTTCATTAATTTCATGACAAAATTATATTTATAATCACAAGTGCAGTTCTTGTCCAAACAATCTTCTTGTACACATTATTAATATAAACTTAATAAAATATTAATAATCTTGTGCTAATTTTTCAAATATAATTAGTTTTTGATAATCCCCATGCTCATGTTTCTTCTTTTCAATATTATTCCACAATAAATTTGGTTATGTGGTAGACTTTATAAGAAATAAATGACATGTTCTTATGTGAGTGAAGAATATATTGTTCACACCGCTTTTTTAGAGAATTTTTCATTTCCCATTTTAGATGATAATTTTTGTAGAATTTTTCTTTCGCATTGATAAAATCCTTTCCATATAATCATTTAAGAAATGGAAGGTGGCTGCAAACCATAATAAAAGAAAAGGGAATAAAATTTTTGGTTTTAAACATTGAAACACAATACTTATATTAAATATCACCCTACTCATCATTGAGGAAAGGGGTATTTTATTTACCATTCTATACGTTGTATATGTTTATGTGCTAGTATAATTTTGCAATATTGTAGTACAAAAATTAGACTTACAAGTTAATTGACCCATATCAAATCCTATTAGGGAATAGTAGGTCTATGTCAAACAAGATTTAACTTCTTTGTAGAGAGCATACCATAAGTTAAAAAGTTTTAATTATCTTGCCAAATAACTTCCGAGATGAAACCTACTATTGAAAAACACATATCAATAGATTTAAAGACATGTTGAAGCATGTGTTATTTTATAGAAAGAAAAGAATCCAATAATTAAGTGAGGTTCATTATTTGGTATGAATATGTTTGTAATATTATTCATTTTATAATAAATAAAATGAATATTTATTATATTAGTATTACAATGTAGTATAAGGAGGATTAAGGCTTTGACATACTAGGCAACTAGTTAGGGTGCCTTAATCTAAATATTTTCATTATTTTTTACTATTATTAGAACTAAATATTAATATTTTTATCTCAAGTCAATATTAATTTATCCTTTTACCGATATTATAATAAAGAAACATAAATTGCGCACGCGTGTGTGTGTGTGAACGATAATATGATATTATTGGTATTGTTACACATTCTTTAATGTAATTCTAGACAATTCATATGTGTCTTGTATTTTTTATAATAATAATTATACAATATTCATTAAATAGTAAGAAAGAAGGCCCCTCTTAAAATTCCACAATTAATTTAGTTTTACTATTTATACAAACATTAAATGACACTAGTCTTTTATAATATTTAGATGTTTTATAATACACTTATTAAACCCAAACAGAGGGTGCATAACTATGTCACACTTATATGGTAAAAACATGTATACCATGGTGATTATGTAGTCTTCCCATATTTTGAAGTTCGATATAGAGAGACCCATTCAATACAGTTTCATATCATTCAGGTGCATAATTCCAAGGCACTACGTTTTTCCAAACTTTGTAGATTTGATGCATTGAGAAATATAAAGGGGTGTCACGTTGCTTCTTTTGACTGTATTCCTTACAACAATTGTATTAACATAGTTTGCGTTTATGGAAAATGTAAACACTCAATAAGAGTGGGTGAATAATTGATCTATACAAATAGGTAACTCACAAGAGCTGGTTAGCAAAAGGAATAGAACACCCACGGGCCACATGTATACACACATACATCCATGTATAGAGACTCCCTTTATAATGTGACTATTTTTTTAATGTATATCTACTTACCTAGGTTTCGTAGCAAAGCAATTGATATATCTCTAATCATGTGAGTCTGCTAGAAACTAAACTGAAAAACATTATCCGACAAAGATAGTGGTAACACCAAGTAGCAAAGTGGAGTACATACCTTACTGTCACAGAAAATACTTTGCAAACTGAATACCACCTTTGTCTGACAAATGCCATGTAACAAGTTGCCAATGGTAGCTAAAAGTTAGCAGAGGAATATTGGTTCAGTCTGTATTCTTTCAGGAAATTTACAGTTTTAACGTATCATACAAATGCACGCTCTCTGTATTTTAAAACCCAAACCTGAGGCAAGTCGTTTTAAACAGAAAACAAGAGAGCGCCAAAAGGCTGGTCAGAACACTGTGCCAGCAATATTTGGATTCATCTCTTCGTAGTATGCATCGGCACTGCTTTTCAGAAGACCAGGATCTTAACAAATAAATTAAGATTTAATAGGAAAAAAACATTCGATTGGTCTTCAAGGAATGTATGTACTTGTCATTTTATGCGTTCGCTTTACATTGTAAAAGTAAGATTCCACGATGCTTTTGCATGGATGTATCGCTTTCATTGTGTCAAAAACGGGAAGCAATCATGGCATTTGTTGAAGAATCCAATCATGGCACTAAGATGGCGGTCCTCCTCGAAATAACCGTCATTTTGTAATTCTTATATATATGTTCTGATTAAAAATGCTTTTCCACAATATGTTATATATTATTGGTGTAGGCATTTTATTTTATTTTAAAACCATCTTTTATAGTTTAGTGTTAAGAAAATCAGGGGTACATAGTTTAGTTTATTATGTACACTGAAGTCTAAATAAAATGCACCACGTTTCAAAATAAATAAATAATTGGTTGGTGTGTGCATTAATAAAATGTATGTATAGGTTTATAAGTACTCTGAAAAATACATGGGTTTCTTTTTTAAGTGTCAGTTCTTATAATAATTAGTATATAACTATTTATTCATTTAAATTTATTCACATAATTATGTAAGTGGCGATTTTTAATGAATAGTTATTTTTTAATATTATTAGTATATATTAAAGTCATTTTTCAGTTAATTTTTAATAAGATAATTATGTAAGTGTAAGATTTCAAGCAACACTTTCAAACCTATAACGTCTCCTTAGAGAACTACATTTTCAAACCCCAACCCTAATGGAGTCGGTGGCCATTGTGCCATGACTGACGCAGTACATGAGCTTTGGGTGGAAAGGATGGTTTTGTGAAGGATGTTGAGCATGCCCCTACTTATCGGGGAAGGGACGTGGTGCAAGTTTCTTGTGAGTGCATAGGAAAGAGAAGAATGTTGGTACCGTTTTTTGGCCGACGCAATGATAGAAATTGTCACTCCGGTGACAACCTCCCATGGAAGTGAACCTGGTGGGGGCGGATTTAGTATATGTTTAAGCCCCATAGATAGTTTCTCCTCTCCCTCTCCTATTTCAAGCCCTTTGCCTTTAGCAATACACATCTTGGTTTATGAACATTCTTGTCAACCTAGCCAATGTTTCACATTGTCCGACCTCATTCATAATGTATATGGATCTTGTGAAATTGGCGAACCTTAGCAAATCGAGGGGTGTCATGGGAAATTTTTTTGATATACACCTTCCAAAATTGTTATGAATGGCTCCCCCAAATGCTCGCCATAGCCATTTTCTCAAGGATATCAGTATGAGCGGAGACCCTAGGGTTCAAGGCGGTAGTTGCAGTCGTTGTATGGCCTAAAAGAAAATATTGGTGCACTATCGAAGGATTGATGAAAGGGTATTTGAGTTTGGCAATTCTTCTATGGATGTCATATCTAGTTACTTCATCGTTCTACACCTCGTGTCTTTTCGATAGGATGTCCGAAGGGTTCTTCTCTTGTCAATTTGACCTCCACCTCCAGAATTCCAATCGGTGTGTGGAATTTAGAGATGGGGTGACCAAATTGTAAGCATACTTCCAACAACATGGTTTGATCTGTGAATTCATTGGATGGTGTCCTACTTTACTTGATCTACATGAATGGGTCTCAAAATGTTGGCTTCCCTTACTTGAAGGTCAGGTAGACATTTACCCTTGTCCCAAAGGAATTTTTATTGTAGTTTTCAATGAACTTTGTGATAGGAATACTATATCTAAAACCATATGGATAAAAAAACCTCACTACTTGATTGTGAAATTATGGTTCCCTTCTTTCAACCCTCGTATTGAATATTTCTCAACCAAACCGGTTTGGATTAGAACGCCACTTTTTCCACTTCAATTTAGGGTGACAAGTTGTCTTATATCCATAGGTAACACTTTGGGAAAACTCATTAATGTTGATGTAGATACCTTTTGTTATATCCACACAACTTATGCCCAAATCCTCGCTCAAATAGAAACCTCAAAATAACTTCTCAAAAATATAGACCTTAAAGTCAAGGATAGGATTTGGACTCATCCACTTTATTATGAAGGATTTCCCTTCGGATGTAGAATATATTTTTCTTGGGGACATATAGTTTCTTATTGTCACCTTGAGAGATCAAGAGAGCATGTGAGATCTACTTGGTGGAAAGATGCCCTCCCAAGTTACATGGTAGTAAATGAAAAGCTTGATAGTGCTCTTGAGAAAGAGTGTGTTCCGAAACACCTACTAGGGATCCAGAGTACTACTTAGAGAAATTCTAGTTGAAGATAACAAGGGAAAATCCAATGCAAAAATTCAAATAAGAAAAAGTGTAGAACCAAACTCCAACAAAGTGGCTAAGGAAAATGTTCCTTTCTTTCCTTTAAAGAAAAGTAAAAATCAACCGATAGAATCTCTCGAGGCTAATTTACCTATTGATTTTGTTTCTAAATGTTGGAAAATGATGCTTCAAAAGAAACAATCAAGCCACAAGACAATCAAGTTTCTCCTACCTAGGTAGTTCATTCACCATTGTTGGGAAGCTATTTTTTTTTACTTTTCGTGTTTAAGGCTTTATCTAGGCTTTCAAGCCTTCTTTGTAATATAGGGTAGGGCCAGTGGAAAACCCTCCTTTTTGCAATTATAAAAAAATATTTCAAACAACACTTTTTTTTTTATTATATCTTCCTACATACATTTCAAAATAATTAAATCGTCCATGTAAATGAATGAATGAGGATTTTTGAGTTCAGGAAATAGTTCAAAAATACACTAAATAGATATATATTACTTGATATAGTAAGACACATATTTAGAGGTGAATTGGATAGTGGTTTAATCCATTTAATTATAAAGCGACATCATTGTGTCCAAATATTGCAAGAAATCATGGAATTTGTTGAAGAATCCAATAATGGCACTAAGATGATGGTTCACCTTGACAATGGAAGCATTTCAATAACCATTTTTTTGTAATTCCCATATATTTGTTCTAAACAACAATGTTTTGTCAAAATATTTATGTCAATAGGGTTATTCATAAAATTATTCATGATGGGTTTTTAAAAATAAATATTCAATAGATACATATGTGGCATTACAAATTTCTAGTGGTTATAATTTTCCGATGAAAACCACATTTTCAACAAGAAGAAAACCATTTCGTGAAAAAAATTATATTGTTCCGTTATAATTTTTTCTATTGTACACAAAATTTAATCAATATGGATATTATTAGTTTAATTAATTAATATTTAGTTTTTTTGTTAAGTGATATTAAATATTAATGACAAATTAACACTTATCATATATAATTGTGGAAGAATAATAGTTACAAATTAATTGAAATTTAGGTTTACCTAATCATTAATTTCTATATAATTTAAACATTTCAATAAAGAAACCTAACATGCCCTAAGTGATCTCTACTCCTCGTATTTAATTCCTCGGAAAAATTAAACTAGAAAGTCAAGTAGATGCTAGAGCCTCGGGATTTTCCTCCCGTATAACCACACCTACCATGTTTATTAGTTATTTGTTCCATTCCACCCTCTCCTTATCTTGATTACAATTGTTTCTTGTGTTTTATTGGTTTTTGTTAAAGATTTTTATTTGTGCATTTTTTCCCATTACAATTGAAGGACTTAGTAAATGATCTTTATATTTCTTTTCTCCAGCTTCTATATATGTTAGTAACGATTAACTCTTGATAATGTGAAGATTTTTGTTTCAATTTATTAGTAAATCTGATAATGCTATAAGAAAATGAAAAATGATAGAATTGCAAGTGTTTGTTAATGTTAGAGGAGAGGATAAATGGATCCCCTATTGAGCTCGGTGCAAGAATCCTAAGGAGATGGAGAAGTTCTTCAACATGCCTACCCACACGTATATATGTGACACTAAGGCCATGAACTCTCCACTTTTTGATATCATAAAGGATAATGTAGTTTTATTTTGTGCCACCACCACGACAATATTCATTTTGGAACTCACTTGTAAATAAATTATTTGACTCTTGTATGGTGGGATCTTACATTTGGTATGTCTTGAATCATGTACAAAATTTATATGCCCATGATTGATTAATCTACTACATAGTAAAAATACTATTTTTGCTAGAAAAATAACAACAGATTGTTTTATTGAACTGAATAACAATTTTGTGCATTTACATTGGAAAGGAAAATATTTAAACTAACACAAACAAACTGATTTCTTAATTGAAAGGAATCATATCTACTTGACACTCCTACAACAGTTAGAAGAAAACTTCTACTTTGACACTCCTAACTAACTAAAACATATACACAAGTTAGGTTGTGACTCTAACACTCCTCCTCAAGTAAAACTAATACTCTAAGTTGATCTGATTGGTAACACTTGTAGCTGCAATCTGTGGTATCACTTGTAGCTGCAATCTGTGACCTTCAAATTTTACTCGGGGTAATGACTTTGTAAATATGTCTGCAACCATATTTTCTGTAGAGCAGTACTCCATTGCAATTTGATCATTTTGCACTTGATCCCGAATAAAATGGTACTGTATACCAATGTGCTTTGTTTGTCCATGGTATTTTGGATCCTTATCAATATTAATGCAACTTTGATTATCACAAAGTAACCTCATAGGTTTGTTTTGTGCAAATCCCAAATCTTCTATTAATTTTTTCAACCACGGTGTTTCCTTTGTTGTGTGAAATTCTGCCATATATTCTACTTCGAGTAATGGAGAGTGTTGTAGAAGATTGTTTCTTGCTATTCCATGACACACAACCACTATTAAACATAAAACACTACCATTTGGTTGATTTTCTTGTGTCAAAATCTCCTCCCCAGTCAGAATCACAATACCCTGTTAGCTGCAATACATCATTATGCTTTTGAAAACATATACCATAGTCTAAGGTACCTTTGACATACCTTAATACTCTTTTCACTGCAGTCCAATGAGTTGATCCTGGATTCACCATGTATTGACTCAAAGAGCTAATTGCATAAGCCAACTCAGGTCGTGTGCATACCATAACATACATGAGGCTTCTGATGGCATTCTTATATGGAACATTTTCTATTTATTTGCTTTACTATTCTATTTTAGAACACATCGTTGTTGACAACTTCAAAGTTTCTTCCATTTGGGTTGTTCTGGATTATATTATGTTGTGTCCACTTCCCTTCGACACCTATTATTTTGATTTTGATATTGTTGGCTATACGTATGGACATTGTAGCATCATTTTGGACTTATCTTGATGTTAGATGATTGAGATACATGGATTATGGTTGGAATTTGATTTATAGTATTATGTGTGTGTGGATTATTAGGGTATGTTATATTGATGATGATGGACTGTCGACATGGTTATATATTATGACATTCATGTTTCGTTATATTGAGTAGACCTTAGTAGTTAAACTAATCTTGTGATCCTATGAATATTGATGAAATGTAAAATTGAGATGTGTAGAAAATGAAATTGGTAACGTTAATTGTCTAGATGATAATTTAATTTAAATTATATGTGGATGCTTATTGATTTATATTGTATATTTTATCTTGTATGTTTGATGTGGCCATGAGGCTGAAGGAGGTATTGTATGTTTTACAGGTAAAATATAACACAACAACCAACGGGGATTGGAGACCAACCACATCGGAATACTAGATGAATTCAACAAGGGTCACCATGGCAATTAGTGTTTTGTGGTGTGTGTCTTGTTTTTTGTTAGGGGGTCCCCATGGGGGGGATAACCTCCAAATGTGACCAAGGGGTGTGTGTGTTCTTTTATTTTGTTTCCTTTAATTTAATTTTAGTATGTGATTATTTAGTGATGTATTTTCCCTTGTATTAATTAATTAAATTGTGTTTAGTTAATAAATTAATCATGGTTCTAAACTAATCATGGATGGGACAAAATAATTCATTTATTGGATTTGATAGCTCTTTTGTTTATGTGTTTAATTTTAGTGCTTAAGATCTTGAGTGTTGTACACTCCATCTCTCCTTAGAAATTCGGATTTGTCCTTAAGGGAAAATTTTAGAGGCTTGTGGGACAAGTTAAACTTGTCCCACACCTCTTAAATTACTATACCAACCCTACCTATGGGTTGGGGGTAAAATTAGACCCCATTATGTGTTTTGGGAAGACAAAATGTAAGTTTTTATTGCACTTTCTTACATGTATTTATTTTTATTCCTTAAAGGGTGTGGGCTTAGGTTGTGTGTGTAAGTAAAATTTCATTTATTCAACCACTTATTAATTGTGCTTGGAGTATGGGTTGACTAGGGTGATGTGGAGTGGAGAGGAAATGATGTGGCATCCTACTTGGAGCCACATCATCCTCATCCTCCTTATTTCTATTTATTCAAAAAATTTAAGGGAATTTGGGGTTACTCACTTAATTTTGGAGCTCTTTCTCTTGGATGCTTGCTTGTGGGAGTTAGAAGATTGCTTGGAATTTTGCTTGTGTTGAAGATTTTGGATCTAGTTTTCAAAGAGGAGCTTACCATGGCAAGGTAGGATCTTATTATTTTATCTTGCTTCCTAAATTCTTGCATGCAATGTGTTTGTGTGAAATGGTGTTCTTTTGATGTATTGGGTAGAATGTTGACCTTAGGTTGTGTTGAGATTTGGATATGGGGATGAAATAATGTAGGGAGGCATAAGAGATTCTTGTTGGGTTTAGGAGGGAGTGGGTTTTGGATGCCCCACCTTATTTTATACTATTATATTATGTATTGTGGGAGCCATAAGAGTGAGGGAGGCATAAGAGACTTGGTTTTGTTGTGAGGGAGGCATAAGAGACTTGAGATTGAATGTGTGTTGGAGGGACTTAGAGGTGGGAATCCAAACCCTTGGGAGGCACAAGGGCACCCCCATTTTCCTATCTCTTTTTAGGCTATTTTGGAAGCCTTTGTTTGGGAATTCTTTGTGTTTAAAATTAAGTATTATGTGATTTTCTCTTTTATGTGTTTGGTTGTTGATTGTGAATGTTGAAGCAATGTTTTAGTTGCCATAAGTTGAAACATCCCTTATTTCCTTGTGGTTGGGGCTTGGGGGCCAATGAGAAGAAATGATTCTTCTCATTGGAATTTTGGTTGGGGGAGAGATAGTTTCCTCTCCCCCTTTTTTGGTTGTTGTGGCCAAGTGATGAGAAGATGGAGCTTGATGGAAGAGTTGATTTTGGAGCTATGACTTGAAGACCAATTTGAAGTTCCTTTTAACTTTCCTTATTGTAAAACTTTTCCCACTTTAAGTGGAAGACATTGTATTAGTATTTGTGATGAAAAGTTGTTTTGATTTTGGACATTAAAGTTATATTGAATGTGGAAAAGGGGAAAGAAGTATCTATTTTGTAAGTTATTGTTGGTGAACTTAAAAGGAGTTATAAACGGAATTATTTTTTTATGGTAGTTTTTAATTCCCTCCAAAAGTGTTTGGATGGATTGGAAAGTTAGTAGGTTCTCAATTTTAAAACTTATTGGAAATGTTGTAAAGTTTGGTTGTGAGAATGGTTATAAAATAAAGAAATTGCTTATGTTGTACAAATTCAATAAATATTAAAGTTCATTGTATTACTCAAAGGCATGTAGTGAAATAAGTTACATTGGTTCATTTTCATTGTTGGATGAAATATATTTTAAACTCTATATAAGTAGATGGAAAGAAATTAAGGTTCCAAATAGTTTTTTCAATAGGCCTATGAAGTAATATAAGTTCTAACTCTAGTATGTTATCCTCATTTAAAAGTTATTGTAAATCTACTACAATTAGTTAAGGAAAATGAAATGAAGTTCACTTTACCTTCCATACAATGTTTATAAAATTGTTAGAGAAGAAAATATCAATGCAAGTATGTTTAACTTGCCAATGTTACTAATTATATTTCATTATTACCTTGATAGTAATATTAATATATGTTTTTATATATTATTAATAATAAGATATTTTATTATTAATGGGGACTTATAAATATGAAAATATATTAATAATAATATACTATTAATATTATTATATTAATAAAATTATACTATCATCATATATAATTCTCGAAATAATATCATAATAATATATATTTACACACACACACACACACGTATATATATATATATATATATATATATATATATATATATATATATATATATATATATATATATATATATATATATATTTGTATATAGATATTTATACATATAATCGTGTATTTATGTGTATTTATATGTATTATATAAAATAGATTTTATAAAAGTAAAACCCCAAAACATAAATGATGCGCTAAATCAAAGGCTACAACCCATATTTAAAAGTAAATATTAGAGTTTGTTTGGGCTTAAAAGCCACGGCCTATGTGGAAAGGCCAAAGTAATAATGTGGGGTGGTTGGGGTCGAATACCCCAACCCCCAAAACACTTACCTCAAACATTATACAATGTAAACAGAAATAAATTCAATGGGGTGCCCATTATGGCTTAAAACCTACGCATTAAACTTGCGGCCTTCTTCATATCAAATATCTGCGCTACATACACATACACACACACACACATAAAACAAGAGTTTTTTTTGTTATTATTATTATTTCTAAATATATTTAATCATTGTATTATTAGTGATTTCGGATTTTTAATTCTTTTTGGAAGAAAGGAGAAATTATATTATATATATATATATATATATAATAAAACATGTATGCTTCCCCAAGAGCTTGAAATGGCCTCTAATGACTTCTCTTCCTCCTCAAGTCAACGCAAAAAAAAGAGAACAATGAGCCAAATGAAAGAGAGAAAGTAGTTTTCTTAAGCAAGCTTTAGGGTTAGATGCCCTTTTTCCTCATCAAGGGTCCTAAATAAATCCATCCAAGGGATGAGATTCATCCCTACAAAAAGTAGGTGGAGAGTGGGTGAGTGGAAATTGTCTTTTAATTTAAATGTTTTAATTCAAAATGCATGGGTTGACTTTTTAAGGGGTCACTTTATGGGGTAAGGGAATGTTTATTCTAACCCTGTCTAAAATGGAGACCTTGTTAATTTTTTAAACCTTATGGAATTAAATACTTGGGTATTTATTTATTTGGCCCTTTAACCCTCTAAAATTAAATATGGAATATTTAACTCTAGTAGGAAATAAATTTTCTATTAAAATAATACTTAGGGGGAGATTACCCTGCTTAGTCAAATTAAAGATATTAAAGTTTAAATGTGGGTATCAATATTTTGTTCATGGGGAATATTTTATTATTAAACATAATTGACTTAGAAACTTAATGTGCAACCTGTCATTTTCGAAACCTTTGTAGGCACGCTTTTCAAAAAAAATCCATAATTTTTCTAGTTTGTCCTAGGTTGTTCTTGGGTTTCATGGGAGCATTTTTAGCAGGCATTACACTTGGTATCAAATCCGGGATCAAAGCTTGGGCACACAGGAAACTTGAGACACAAACATTAGACCTAGTAAAATATTAAACCTAGCACAATTTTAAACTTAGAAAACAACATGTCGAAAAAAATGTTCATTTTAGTAAACATAGAAAATTGGAATAAAACCTACAATGATGAAATAACTCTCAGCTTGGTACTGTAGAAGTCGTAGACTGCATAAGGGGTCCTTTCAAATAGACCTAGACTTTTCACCTCAAGAGTAGGCCGTAGTAGCCATTCTACCCTGCATTTTATAGACGCTTCAAGATGTCAATGACGTTATACACGGAGGATCTTTAGGAGGATGATAAACCAAACATGATAAGGATCCATCCATTGAGGCTCATGTATCTCCTCGACACAGCGAGGAGCATAGGGCAGAGAAATCCCACGTGGAGTAAGCCACAGTAGATTCATCACAGAGGGGATAGGGAGACATGATTTTAAGACACAAGGATAGGTATAGGAGCCCTACACCTTTAGATGAGCATGCAAAGAGGCCTAGGGGTCACCATTTGATAGCTACAGACCATATTAGGGAGATCCTGAAGCTATGACCATCTCACTATTCTGGAGATACAGGTGGATTTCAGGAAGAGGCTTGGTTGGTGAGCTTGAGCGGGTGCTTCAAGATCTACCCTTGTACTAGCAACACAAAATATCGTGTTGTGATCCATATTCTAAGGGATGGAGAAGGTGTCTGGTGGAGGGAGCAGCGAGAAGATCCATGTTGATTCGAGAGATTGTTACCTAGGAGATCTTTTAAGAGTGGTTCAGAGCTAAACACTTATCCCGAAAGTTAAGGAATTTTTTTTTGTTTAAGTTATAAGGCTAAAAGGTGTCGTCAACCCTTAGGTACATTAAATTCTCTTACACCAATATTCTCAACCTTATGATTGGAACCGGGTTCAAAGATTAAATATTTTTAATTTATCTCTAAAGTCAATTAATTAACATTCTAGGAAGGTGCCATAATTTAATTTTCTTGGTTAAATTCTTTCTTCTCTTTAATCAATGATTAATCCCAACATGGTCAACCTTATACTTAGTCATTTTGTTTCATTATCCTATTAGCTTTAATATCCCACATTTCATTAATTTACTAAAACATACTAGGAACTAGGAAAAAGACTTGCACACTAAGGTAATTAATGGCCCCATTCATTCATCTACACATACCCTTAAATTTTTATTTAAACATTTATAAAAATATATTCCTACCAAAAAAAGGTAGGGTTGATCCTCAACCCTTAGATCAAACCAATCTTGGCCATTAGATCCTAGGGTTCCAAACTAAACCTAAAATCCTTATGAATTCTTATTAAAACCTTTCCTTTATTCTATTCTTCTCATTTGGTCTATTTTCTTTTGTTAAAATTGCAGGTTGGAGAGAAGGAAGCCATGGGAGCAAGAGAGGAAGAACTATGGAGGATTTTCTTCAAGATCAAGTTTAGATTTGTTTAGATTGTAGTTTTATCATTGTAATCTATTTCATTCAAGGATGAAGGAGGTTTTCCTTTCAAACTAGTTTTATTTCAAGCCATTTGTATTTGGGGTTCTCCATTTGGGGAAAACCCTTCCTCCATTAATATAAATAAGATTTAGCACTTTTAGTTTTCCATTTTGAAGATTATATTGCTTAAAACCAATGAATTTTCATTGTTTACTTTTTGGAAGTCTTATGTAAATTTACATGCTTAAAATTTTAGTTAAACAAGTTAAAATTTACACAGTGCGGAACTGGAAATTTTCACCGTAAGTGATAGGAACCACCACCTAGAAGCAGATCGGTGGTCTTGGGACCACCACCCCACCTAGGTGACAAACCATGAATTGCCACCTTACGAGTGGAGTGATGAGACTGAGACCCGCCTTGCCCGAGCGTGGTTATGAGACCGCTCTGCTGTAGGTGGTGGTGGTCTATTTCTTGAAACAAACCATAAAACCTAAGATTTTTTCCAAAAACAAAAGGTTACTAAAATGTTTAAAATTCATTTTGAACTAAAATTTTATGTGCCTAAAGTTTCCAGTTGTAAGATTTAACTTCATTTATTCATTCTTTTGTTAAAATTACTCATTTTAAAGCATTTTCTATTTCAATAATAACAACAACTACAAGGTCATTTTCATTTTGTTCAACAAATTTTCTTCCAATTCCAAAAGTAAAAATATCTAAATCTACTTCTAGTATTGTTATTTTTCCTTACTACAAAATGTAACATTTCAACATAATAATATACTTCAAATTTGTTGTCTCTTTCATTTTCACTACAACTTCATGTTTCAAAAACTATAAACAACATTCTACATACAATTTTACTAAGCATGCATGTTTTTACATATTACTTTTCTATATTTTCTTTTATTTCAATGATACAATTTACACAATACAAGTAAAATTTTCTTTTCCATTGAAAAACTTTCTCATTTTTTTTAAACAAAAAACTTTCTTTTCACACAAAAATTTTCAACTAAACTTTTACACAAGCTTTCCATTTTGATTCTTTTCTTTCCATACTATAATTTAATGAGAAGGGAGTTTTACAACTTTTCAATGAACTTTTCAAATAATATTACAACTTACAAAACTACATTTCCTTTAAACAAAATACAATATTACAATCTTCCACCTTGAGTGGGAATAATAAGAAGGCTTAATCACAAGGAAGGATTTCTTGAAGGACACCAACATAGCTCCAACTTTCACATCACCAACAAGAGCTCCACCAAGCTTCATTTGATCACCAAAAAAGGGGGAGAGGCAACACTCTCCACCCAACCAAGAATTCCAATGAGGAGAAGCCATCCTCCTCATTGGCCCCGAGCCCCAACCACATTGCAATGAAAATGGATTCAACTCATGGCAACAAACAAGCTTCCACATCACAATCCAATTATTTCACAACCATTCCAAACACATTCAAAATCACTACTACAAACAAGAAGGAAAAAACACAAAAATATACAAGGCTTCAAAAATGAAAAGCCAAAGGAGCAAGAACCTATGGGGAGTCACTTATGCCTCCCAATGGGAAATGAGTGCCCACCTTAAAACCTCCAATAAACATCTCAAAACCCCTACACACTCTTATGCCTCCCTCAAGAACCTCTTATGCCTCCCCCATTCTCTTATGCCTCCCTACAATCTCTTATGGCTCCCTCAACAAAATAACCAAGTAAGAAATGCAAGCAATTTCTTGTCCAAGGTGGGGCACTCAACCCAAACTCCCTCCAAAACATGAAATAAACTCTTATGCCTCCCTACATGAAATCTCCCCATAGTCCCCTCCTACACCACACTTAGGCAATCTACCCAAGCACCCAACAAGCATTCCAAAACACTCAAAACAAGCACATATGCATACAAAATAAAAGAAAACATTTAACAAGAGTTTAGCTCCTACCTTTCCATGGTAGCTTGATCCAAGAGCCATACACCAAGCTTCTTCAAGCCCAAAAAAACACCAAGAAGCTCCAAAAATCCACAACAACTCTCTCCAAAACCTCTAACTCCCAAAATCCTCTAGAGCAAAACCAAAGCAAAAGAATGAAGTAACCCCCAATCAAAAAAAGAACTTGATTAAATAGAAAAGGGAGAGAGGAGGGTGAGGTGGCTCCATGTAGGATGCCACATCACTCATCCTCAACTCCACCTCAAAATTCAAACTTCAAACTCCAAAGCACAATTAATAAGTGGGTGAAGAAATGACATATTACTTGCACACACAATCCAAGCCCACACCTCCTAAGGACAAAATTAATTACAAGAAAGAAAGTGCACTCAACATTTTACCTTTTTGTCTTCCCAAAACACCTAATGGGGTCTAATTTTACCCCCAACCCATAGGTAGGGTTGGCATAGCAATTTAAGAGGTGTGGGACAAGTTTGACTTGTCCCACAAGCTTCCAAAATTGGCCTCTAAGGCCAAATTCGAATTTCCATGAAGGGGTAGAGTGTACAACACTCAAGATCCCAAGCACTCAACTTTCAACACAAAATCCAAGAGAAATCTACTCTAATAAATGAATTCCTTTGGTCACATCTATAATTAGTTTAGGACAAGATTAAATTAGCTTTAATTAAGACACTACAACCCATTAATAATAAAGGGTAAAATACATACCCCAAATTCCAAATAATAATACAATGAATTACATCACTAAAATCACATACTAACATCAATTAAAGGAAAATAAATAAAAGACAAAACATAACCCCTTGGTCACAATTTCCCCTAACAATAATTCAAACACACACACAAATACATGTTGCCATGGTGACCCTTGTTGAATTCACCTAGAATTCCAATGTGGTTGGTCTCCAATCCCCCGTAGTTTGTCGTGATATGTTTTCCTGCAAAACACACAATACCCCTCTGGCCTCATGGCCATATTAACGATGTCGAAGTAATAAAACACTTACATCTAACTATCAATTTCAAACATCAAAAATCATAACTACTATTGCTAAGACCAAGTAATTTAACAATTATTCCCATTTTCAACATTTCAATTCTACTCATACATCAGTTTGCAACTAAGATCAAAGACCAACTGGATCATCAGATTAAAGCAATACTTTCACTCATTCACAATTTCACCAATCTCAATATCAATTAAATCAAAAATAACTTTGAACATCATAATAAAAACCAATACGAAAATGATTTGAAATATCAACATATATTTATCTAACAACACATCATTTTCTTCCATATTGAATGTCTATCAAAAGTTAATTAGTTGGTTACAATAATGTCTATCCTTCAATTTCCCTAACACAATGTGTAAATGTCATTTGTCTATTAACATCTTGGTAATAAAGCACAATAGTGTCTATGTGTCAGTCAGAGATAAACCAAATACAACAAAACAATATCGAAGAGTAATGATATCACAATCAAATTATGAAATGCAACCATTCTAGCTAATTTTTTTATCCTTAAATGCCCATCAGGGTCCATAATATGACATATAGTTAAAATAATAATAATCAAAACACAATGGAGTCATGATGCCCCACACATCTTATTAGTATGCTAATTAGAATAAAGCAGCAAGGTTTATGATTATAACAATTGGAAAAGATAATCATGTTTCATTTAGTGTTGAAGAGAAGTGGGCATTACATCCCCCTCCTCTTAGATTTGACTTCCTCCGAAGTCATGGAGAAAGAGTTAGGAACAAAAAAAAGAAATAGAATCACATCCTTTGTGGAATTCCTTTGCTTCAACAAGTGTGGGTCTACAGAACTCAAGTTTGGTTCAATGTAATTTACAAGAAGAAGGGAGATTGAAAAGGGATGAGTTCCTAAACTTTCTTTAAGTAAGGTTGCAAACATATAATTCTATAGAGTAACTCTACATGTGGTCAACCAAGTTCCAACATATAACATCAAAACATTAAATGGTCAAAGGAGTCTCAAAAGATAACCACCAAGAAAAGGAAGGACCGGAGAATTTCGTGAACTCAAAATGACCATATAGTCTCCCATGGATCCCACATACTACAACAACACAAGTTAAGGCTTACACTAAGGTTAAGTTATGCTTTCAAAGTTTTGTTATTTAGACAAGGCTAGCACATATCAACCATGACTATCAATTTATATGAGAAAACATGTCTACTCAAAGGTCTCACAATTTTGAGATCACACAAGATGAGGTTTAACAACAAGGAAGGTCACTTAAGTTAGCCAACACATTTACCATCAAGAAACTATTCATGGAAGCACTTCTATAACCCAAGAGGGTACAATAAAATTTTCATGGAAATACTAAGGAAAACATGACCTTAAGGTTTTATATAACTTGATTTTACATTCAAGAATGAACACACAACACTAACCTAATTTAGAAATGTCAAACATTTAGAAGGAATTTACACTAGAACTAACATATCAATCCAATAGGCACCACTCACTCTACACAACACAAAGGGATTTATTTATCTTAAACCTTGCTCAAGTTCAAAATAGCCATAAGAGAGCACATGCATAAGTCATAACACCAAAGAGCACTCAAGGGAGCTAGAGAAGAAACAAGTAATGAGAGGGGGTCCAACTATAGCCCAGAAGAGCATCATACCAAAAGTGAATAAAAACCTTACAGAAACAACTTGCACTTCCTTCCCAATGGAAAAAAGGAAACAACCACAAGGTGACTTAAGAAAAAGAAGAAAGAGGATTTCTCAAAGTTATCTCATATCCTTAACATATGTTTCCTTAAAATTACAATGACCTATGTCCCCAAGGACTAAATCAACACACAAGGAGGTTGTTTTCTTAAAAACAAGAGATAAGACCCAATCCTAAAGGCCACAACTCACACTCGTCGAGATACGAGGCAACAAGGTTACGATGAACCAAACTCCTACAAGGGAAAGGCACATACATCCATGAACAAGGGAGTACTATAATTTGAACACATCACTATCAACAAGGTGTTTCACAATTTTGGGTAGGTGGAAAAACTAAAGGTTCAACTATACATTGCACTTCACTCAATACATAAATCTTAGTTGTTTTATAAATTGACTTATTAAGTCCAAAGTTATAGTTTTCTTGTTAAACACAATCCTTACAAGTTTTCTTAATTAAAACTTCCTTTTATTATGACATCACAAGTTTGTGTTATAAGAGCACCACTAAGGTGGCATGATCTCTCGCCATTCTGAATAGGTGGAAACAACATTTATTTTACTTCTAAGGAAGGTAAAATGAGAAAATTTTCCTTTCTATTTTCTTTCCACATAGTTTGATTTCTTTTATTAATCTACCAAGATTATATCAAGAAAACATCTCCTTTTTCCTAATGTTCTATTTTATTTATTTACTTTTGTCTCAAAATCAAGTTCCTCAATTAGGGTCTCGTTATGATCAATTAATCATTTTACCAAATAGATTTTAATGAGAAGGAAGAGGCAACCAAATCACATTATTACTTTCATGGGAGAGAGAGATGAATCAACACATCACATTTTTAATTCTATAGGAACAAGAGGCATTCAACATAGCAAACACATCATTAATTTCGTAAGAACTAGGAATCTATCATTCAACATGTACCACACCAATATTTCAAGGGTTTATCAAATAATTACAAGCATCATTAAACATTTCTAGTGGGTCTCTACAAATTTCAAATGAAGTTACAAGGAAGACTCATTAAAGAGGCATATTTACTTTTACAAATTTATGAGGTTTAACAATGTTTGTTGTTTAGGTTCAAACATTTTACTTGCATAATAAGACAAGGAAAGTTTTCAAATCAACACCCATATTTCCACAAGATACTACACCACCAAGCAACAAGATGACTATGCAAATTTTACTCCAAGGACACCACATTCCATTAGAAAACATCAAATACAAGAGAACAATCAATTAATCTATCAAACATGGACTCTATGACCAAGAGTTATAGTTTTAAAAGAAGAGCACAATATAAGCACCACCGAGATTAAAATATAAGATCTACCAAACTAACATCTCTAAGAGCAAGGTTCAAAAGACCCAACAACATTCATAAGTGTCTCCATGTAATCCAAAGATTAATAGGTCATAAAGGTTTTACTCATAACAATCTAAAGGGTTAAGACAAGGGTAACCTTATTCATAGGTCAATGAGAGATCAAAACAAGCACACTTAATTAAACACACTTCCCGAATGGGCTTAAATCTAACCATAACTACCAAAATGCATACAATCCACAAGTCAATACTTTCCATAAAGAAACAAGGAAACCATGATAAAACTTAGCATGCCATCATGGAACATCACTACCAAACAAACACTTATCCACTAAAATATACAGTCAACCAAGAGTCAATCCGACCTCACACAAACCATAAGCTCATAACCAAACACATCTACTGACGAGGAGGAAAGAATCTTACTAGGTTGTAAGAGAATCACCACCACAACTATCAAACTGCCAACAAGACCACACTACACCACAAACTCTCTCTCTAGAAGACTGAGTAATGAAAGAGTCACTCCAAGATCCTAGGCACACTCAGGGTTCCATCTTTCCAAAACCAAGACATAACTTAAAGCACCTAAGAAGACATTCAAGGCACCTAGGGTGTACCCCCATATGATGGAATGTCACAAAACAAACAACGTAGAACAGCTCAACAACATGCAAGAAAGAATCACGTAACATTTAGCTAAGTAGCCAATAGATAAACGAGCTCGAGTCACCAGTCAAAGTAAAATCCAAGAAATATTGGCAATCAAGGAAAGTGGCTAAGTAGCCACATTGCAATGTCTGAAAATTCTCTGCAAAAAAATATAAATAACTAAAAGAGTCTCAGAGCTTCTCAATCCAATCATAAAATAAGGTGTTGGTCCTTGATAAAATAACACAAGTTTATGAATATAAAAATATAGAAGTCCACATCATAGTCACTTTGCAGCCCTCCATGGCCACTAATAGGGGTACTATACCTCGAGCTCAGTTATAAGAATGCATACGCAAGGCTGGATCAAAAGTGACACCAAGACCTAATATTCATTTACTCATATGGGGATTAAGTCACCAAAGTGGAAACCAAAACTAACTCATCCAACCACTTGAAGGAAAGAGGGGAACTTTAGATGACTAAACAACTTCTATTTTACTCTTTCTGACCCCAACACACAACCACAAATGCCAAACCACAAGACTCACACCATACAATTTATCATTCCAACAAGGAAGATTCTCAAAAGGTTTATCACATCATACGACTAAAAAAAAAAGTGAGTACTCATCAAACATCATCTTTCAAAGGAAAACAAGTTCTTGTTACATCAAAATTTTGTAAGAATATCCATTTAATTTTAACATTTTTAGTTATCTAGGTTTGAAAAAATGCCACTAGGTGAGTTCAACAATTTGAACAACTTTATTATTTTATTATTATTTTAATCATGGAGGTTCAAGTCTTGCTAACTGGTTTCTATTTTCAATGTTGGCCCAGGGTCCAAGTGGAACCCATGGCTCTGATACCAAGTGTAACATGCCCACAAAAATGATGTTCTAGAACACACTTGAAACCTTAAACACTTATCCCGAAAGTTGTGACTAATTTTTTTTTTTTAAGTTATAAGGTTACAAGGGTGACAACCCCTAGGGTACATTAAATTAACTTACACCAATATTCTCAACCTTATGATGGGGAACCAGGTCTAGTTCAAAGATTAAATATTTTTAATTTATCTCTAAAGTCAATTAATTAACATTCTAGGAAGGTACCATAATTTAATTTTCTTGGTTAAATTCTTTCTTCTCTTTAATCAATGATTAATCCCAACATGGTCAACCTTATACTTAGTCATTTTGTTTCATTATCCTATTAGCTTTAATATCCCACATTTCATTAATTTACTAAAACATACTAGGAACTAGGAAAAAGACTTGCACACTAAGGTAATTAAATGGCCCCATTCATTCATCTACACATACCCTTAATTTTATTTAAACATTTATAAAATATATTCCTACCAAACAAAGTAGGGTTGATCCTCAACCCTTAGATCAAACCAATCTTGGCCATTAGATCCTAGGGTTCCAAACTAACCCTAAAATCCTTATGAATTCTTATTAAAACCTTTCCTTTATTCTATTCTTCTCATTTGGTCTATTTTTTTTGTTAAAATTGTAGGTTGGAGAGAAGGAAGCCATGGGAGCAAGAGAGGAAGAACTATGGAGGATTTTCTTCAAGATCAAGTTTAGATTTGTTTAGATTGTAGTTTTATCATTGTAATCTATTTCATTCAAGGATTGAAGGAGGTTTTCCTTTCCAAACTAGTTTTTATTTCAAGCCATTTGTATTTGGGGTTCTCCATTTGGGGAAAACCCTTCCTCCATTAATATAAAAAGAAAAGCAAGTGTTTTTAGTTTTCCATTTTGAAGATTATATTGCTTAAAAACCATGAGATTTGTCATTGTTTTCTTGTTGGAAGTTCCTTAGTAAATTTACATGCTTAAAATTTTAGTTATTACAAGTTAAAATTTACATAGGCATGGAACTAGTTTTTTCCGCCAGTAAGTGACAGACCACCACCACCCAGAGGCAAAGGTGGTGGTGGTCCTGGGACCGCCACCCACCTGGGTGAAAAACCATGAACCGCCACCTTATGGAGCGGTGGTGGTTGAGACCGCCACCTTGCCTGAGTGGTGGTTATGAGACACCTGCGCTCACATGGGGGTGGCGGTCATGTTTCTTAGAAATAGAACCATAAAACCCGAGTTTTTCCAAAAAAACAAAAGTTGCTAAAAATGTTTAAAAATTCATTCTGAACTTGATTTTATATGCCTAAAATTTCCAGTTGTAAGATTTAGTTCATTTATTCATTTCTTAGTTAAAATTACTCATTTTAAAGCATTTTCTATTTCAATAATAGCAACAACACTAAAAGATGAATCATTTTGTTCAACTAATTTTCTTTCAATTCCTAGAGTAAAAAGATCTAAATCTACTTCTAGTATTGTTATTTTTTTTCCTTACTACAATATAATATTTAAATTATAATAATATACTTCAAATTTTTTGTCTCTTTCCATTTTCATTTTACAACTTCTTTAGTTTTAAAATAAATTTATAACTTTTTTTTCTCTACATACAAGTTTACTAAGCATGCATGTTTTTACATTTTACAACTTCTATATTTCTTTTTCTTATTTACAATGATACAATTTCACAATACAAGTAAAAATTTCTTTTCCATTCAAACATGTCAATTACAAAATGAAAGGTAAACTTTTTTTCACAATACAATTTTCAACTAAACTTTTTTTACACAAGATTTCCATTTTGATTCTTTTTTTCTTTCCATACTATAATTTTAATGAGAAGGTAAATTTACAACTCTTCAATGAACTTCTTCAAATAATATTACAACTTACAAAACTACATTTCCTTTAAAAAAATACAATATTACAATCTTCCACCTTGAGTGGGAATAATAAGAGAAGACTTAATCAAGGAAGGATTTCTTGAAGGCACAAAAAAGCTCCAAATTTCACATCACCAACAAGAGCTCCACCATGCTTCATTTGATCACAAAAAAAGGGGGAGAGGCAACACTCTCCACCCAACCAAGAATTCCAATGAGGAGGAGAAGCCATCCTCCTCATTGGCCCCCGAGCCCCAACCACATTGCAATGGAAAATGGATTCAACTCATGGAAAAAAAACAAGCTTCTTCCACATCACAAACCAAGTATTTCACAACCAATCCAAAAACACAAACAACTCAACTACAACACAAGAAGGAAAAAAACAAAATATACAAGGCTTCAAAATGAAAAGCCAAAGGAGCAAGAACCTATGGGGAGGTCACTTATGCCTCCCAATGGGAAATGAGTGCCCACCTTAAAAACCTCCAATAAACATCTCAAAACCCCTACACACTCTTATGCCTCCCAAGAACCTCTTATGCCTCCCCATTCTCTTATGCCTCCCCCTCTATCTCTTATGGCAATCTCTTCAACAAAATAACCAAGTAAGAAATGCAAGCAATTTCTTGTCCAAGGTGGGGCACTCAACCCAAACTCCTCCAAAACATGAAATAAACTCTTATGCCTCCCTACATGAAATCTCCCCATAGTCCCCTCCTACACCACACTTAGGAAATCTACCCAAGCACCCAACAAGCATTCCAAAACACTCAAAACAAGCACATATGCATACAAAATAAAAGAAAGCATTTAACAAGAGTTTAGCTCCTACCTTTCCATGGTAGAGCTTGATCCAAGAGCCATACACCAAGCTTCTTCAAGCCCAAAAAAACACCAAGAAGCTCCAAAAAATCCAACAAGCTCTCACAAAGAACCAAAGCACTCAAAATCCTCTAACTCCAAAAATGCAAGAGCACAAAATAATGAAGTAACCCCCAATCAAGCAAAAGAACTTGATTAAATAGAAAAGGGAGAGAGGAGGGTGAGGTGGCTCCATGTAGGATGCCACATCACTCATCCTCAACTCCACCTCAAAAGTCAAACTTCAAACTCCAAAGCACAATTAATAAGTGGGTGAAGAAATGACATATTACTTGCACACACAATCCAAGCCCACACCTCCTAAGGACAAAATTAATTACAAGAAAGAAAGTGCACTCAACATTTTACCTTTTTGTCTTCCCAAAACACCTAATGGGGTCTAATTTTGACCCCCAACCCATAGGTAGGGTTGGCATAGAAATTTAAGAGGTGTGGGACAAGTTTGACTTGTCCCACAAGCTTCCAAAATTTGGCCTCTAAGGCCAAATTCGAATTTCCATGAAGGGGTAGAGTGTACAACACTCAAGATCCCCAAGCACTCAACTTTCAACACAAAATCCAAGAGAAATCTACTCTAATAAATGAATTCCTTTGGTCACATCTATAATTAGTTTAGGACAAGATTAAATTAGCTTTAATTAAGACACTACAACCCATTAATAATAAAGGTTAAAATACATACCCCAAATTCCAAATAATTAATAAAATGAATTACATCACTAAAATCACATACTAACATCAATTAAAGGAAAATAAATAAAAGACAAAACATAACCCCTTGGTCACAATTTCCCCTAACAATAATTCAAACACACACACAAATACATGTTGCCATGGTGACCCTTGTTGAATTCACCTAGAATTCCAATGTGGTTGGTCTCCAATCCCCCTGTAGTTTGTCGTGATATGTTTTCTCTGCAAAACACACAATACCCTCTAGCCTCATGGCCATATTAACGATGTCGAAGTAATAAAACACTTACATCTAACTATCAATTTCAAACATCAAAAATCATAACTACTATAGCTAAGACCAAGTAATTTAACAATTATTCCCATTTTCAACATTTGATTCTACTCATACATCAATTTTGAAACTAAGATCAAAGACCAACTGGATCATCAGATTAAAGCAATACTTTCACTCGTTCACAATTTGCCAATCTCCAATATCAATTAAATCACAAAAATAACTTTGAACATCATAATAAAAATCCAATACGAAAATGATTCAAAATATCAACATATATTTATCGAAAACACATCATTTTCTTCCATACTGAAATGTCTATCAAAAGTTAATTATTTCGGTTACAATAATGTCTATCCTTCAATTTCCATATCACAATGTGTAAATGTCATTTTGTCTATTAACATCTGTCGGTAATAAAGCACAATAGTGTCTATGTGTGTCCATCCAGAGATAAACCAAATACAACAAAACAATATCGAAGAGTAATGCTATCACAATCAAATTACAACAATGCAACCATTCTAGCTAATTGTTTTATCCTTAAATGCCCATCAGGGTCCACAATATGACATATAGTTAAAATAATAATAATCAAAACACAATGGAGTCATGATGCCCCACACATCTCATTAGTATGCTAATTAGAATAAAGCAGCAAGGTTTACGATTATAACAATTTGGAAAAGCTTCCTCCTAGGGGTCCCATTAGGACATAGGGTGCACCGAGAGCTCGGTCAGCCAGGAGCTCGTCAAGCAGAGACCTTAGAAGTCCATAGCCATATCATCAAGATCCATGGCACAGAGACCTCTAGAGTACTGACTAGAGCTACATCTCATTGGAGAGGACCGGGTAGCTGTTATGGTTGTGGTGTTGTTGGACATTATTGGAGAGAGCACTCATAACCCTAGTATCAAGGGTAAGACACATATTTCTTAGCCTACTGTCGGTGACATGGGGCAAATCCATTATATCTATGCATCAGTTGAGAACCACCGTGTGAGCACTAGAGTACCGTCATAGAGATGACAAGTAGCATTGGTGGTATTCCTACCTCCATTTTGTTTGATTCTGGTTCATTAGATTATTTTATTGCACCATCCTTAAGTGACAAACGGTGTTATAGGATGGTGGCGGTTAAGCAAGATCTTAGTTGGTATGTTTAAATGGCTTTTGGAGCTAAAATTTCTATAGACTCCTTATTTAAGGAGTGTGTAGTGGATTTATGACCCTTCACCACTACCTCAGATCTTTGTATCCTTCTGTTGGGTTCATATGGAGTCATCTTGGGCATGGACTTGTTATCTACACACAAATCCGAGAGAGATTGTTACCATAAGACCATATCATGTATGAGATGATCTAGGAGTTGAGTCAGTGATAACAGGGGTTAGGAAACTTGTTTCCATTCACACCATCTCCATTATACTGACTTAAGAGGTGTGTGTGATGAGGTTGGTAGATGTATGTTGTTACGGTTGGTAATGATTAGAGGATGAGTCTAGTGGGCCATCCCTTGGTAACCATCACATCTTGAGAGAGTTTTCTATTATATTTCCAAGGAGATATCAAGGTTACCACCCCCACGTGAGATAGATTTTCACATAGATTTAGTTCGGGTGCAGATCCTATCTCACGAGCACCTTATCAGATGACTACTCCTAAGCTCTGCGAGATCAAGTTGCATCTTGAGGGCCTTCTATAGAAATACTGATGTGTCCAGTGTATCCTTGGGGTGCACTGGTGATTTTTGTAAAGAAGAAGGATGGATCTCTGCGGTTGTGTATTGATTACCGCTAGATGAACAAAGTAATGATCAAGAATCATTACCCCTTCTTCCCATTGATGATTTATTTTATCAGATGAAGGGGGGAACATTTTTCTTCAAGATAGATCTTAATTTAGGTTATCATCAGCTGAGGATTATGGAGGTAGATATGCATAAGACCGTCTTCGGTACGAGATGTGGCCATTAGGAGTTCATAGTAGTGCCTTTTGGTCTAATTCCCCCGTAGTGTTCATGAGCTTGATGAATGAGCTATTCTGGATGTTTTTGGATCGCTTCATGCTCATCTTTCTTGATGAAATTTTGATTTACTCGTGTATGTGTGAGGAGCATGAGGAGCACCTTCGTCAGGTTCTTCAGTTTCTTTGTGAGTCGAATCTTCATGGGAACCTAGAGAAGTGTGCATTCTTTCAAATAGAGGTGCAGTATTTGGGCCACATCATTTATGGGGAAGGTATCGTAGTTGATCCTTCCAAGATTCGAGCTATTATGGATTGGCTAGCACCCACTAGTGTTATAGAGGTGTGCAGCTTCATGGGTTTAGCAGGATATGACAAGATATTTTTTAGGACTTCTCTCATGTTACACACCCCATCACTTCCTTGGCAGAAAGGGAAGAAGTGTTTATGGTCAGCCAGATGTGAGTAGGATTTTAGGACTTTCAAGGAATGCCTCAATTTGTGCCTATTCTTGTAGTGCCGATCTTCAAGGTGATTTATTTACATGCATAAATGCTTCTTTGGCGGGACTGGAGGTGTGTTGATGCAGGAGAGAAGATTAGTTGATTTTGAGTCTCGCAAACTCAAAGATTATGAGCTCAATTATCCAACTCATGATCTTGAGCTTGTGGCATTTGTTCATGCCTTAGTTTGATGGAGACACTTCCTTCTTGGCTGGAGATTTACACTTAGGACTGATCACTTGAGTCTTTGCCACCTCTTCATGCAGCCCAATCTCAATGCTCACGGAATTGGATGGAGTTTCTTTATGAGTATGACATGGAGATAGAGCATGTGAAGGGGAAGGAGAATGTGGTTTCAGTAGATGGAGACATGTGGTTATGGCCACTTTAGTGGGTATAGATTTACAGAGTAAGATATTACAGCAACTTCCTCACGATAGCTTCTACCTTGCAGCCAAGGCAGAGATTGAGTCTCAGAGACCCCTTAAGGGGAAGTTTGATGGATTTTCATTAGAGACGAATGGCCTTCTCCGACACAGAGGTCAGATTTATGTTCCTAGAGATGGAGGCTTGAGACAGGACATTTTGACAAAGGCTCATCGTGCACCCTATTCAGCCCATCCCGGGGTGAAGAAGATGCACACCACTTTGAGACAGTTGTACCATTGGAGGGGACTTCGGAGAGATGTGGCTCAATTTGTGTCATGTTGTTTAGAGTTTCAAAAGGTGAAGGTCGAGCATCAGCATCTAGTTGGCCTTCTCTTTCCTCATGCTATACCAGAGTGGAAGTGGGACACCATTTCCATGGACTTCATTATTGGGTTACCGACGTCGAGATACCACCATGACACCATCATGGTCACGGTGGATAAATTGATGAAAGTGGATCATTTTTCTCTCGGTGAAGACCACCTACACATCTAGTGCAGTGGCATAGGTATATCTAGATGATATTGTTAGGTTGCATGGGATTCATGCGAAGAAGATCATTTGTGATTGTGACCCTTTGTACACTTCCCACTTTTGGACTACCATGCAATATGCCCTTTGGATGAAGATCAATTTCAGCATAGCCTATCACCCTGAGATAGATGGACAGACTGAGTGGGTGAATCAAATCTTGGAGGACATGCTTAGGATGTACGTTATGGATCATCAGTCAAGATGGGAGGAGTACTTATACTTGGTGGAGTTTTCCTACAATAATAGTTTTCTAGAGTTTGATCGGCATGGCTACTTTTCAGAATCAGTATGGCAGAGTACATGACACCTCTTAGTTGGGGTAGGCTAGAGGACATTGTTTCTCTTGGGCTAGCCTTATTACGAGAACATGGAGTAGTAGGTTGTTATGATCAGGCAAAGATTGTAGGAGGCCCGAGGCCATGTAGAAGAAGTATGTAGATCAACATAGGAAAGATCATAGTTTTGAGGTGGGCATGAAGGTTTTCCTTTGTGTCAGGCCGCATAAGAGCCCTATCCATTATGGAAAAGGTTCTAAGCTTGCTCCTAGGTTTTGGGTCCCTTTGAGATCTTGGAGCGTATTACTCCTTTGGCATACCATCTATCCTTTCCACCTATCTTGTCTCGCATCCATGATGTATTTCATGTTTCGTATTACACAGGAGATATATTATTGATCCTTTTCATATCTTTGGATTGGACCTCATTGCGGGTGTAGGATCAGCAAAGAGGTGATGGTATATCCCATCCACATTTTAGAGTGCAAGACCCCGTGCCTTTAAGGAAAATATATTGACCAAAGTCGAGTGTAGTGGGATAGATATGATGAGATTGTTGCTACATGGGAGGATGCTACAATGCTACGAGTCTAGTTTCCACACCTATTCCAAGTTACTTCGGGATGAATTCGAGTCTAAGGGGAAGCGGATGTAGTGCCCACTTTCCTTCGACACCTATTATTTTGATTTTTATATTGTTGGCTATATTGATATGTAAAACTCTTCAAATTTGTAATTATCCACAGAATCACAATTAATCGTTATTATTCTAATTTCTATTAAACAATAACAAATATAGCTAGTGAATGAATTATACTTGTGCTTAGAATCAAAAATTTGTAGAAAGGCAAAGAATATAGACTTATACACTAATAATTTTATCTTGGAAAACCTCCAGAGGAAAAACAAGTTGGGAAGGAAATTTCTCTTTCTTCCCACTTTTATTGGCCAATTCAATAGAAATTACAATAAGTATGAAAGAGAAGTAGATAATATCTCACACTTCCTCCCAAGTTACTTGCTTGCTCCGACTCAATTACTCCTTGCTTCTACAAATCAAAATTCCAATACTAAGAGCTTCTTACTCACTTGCTTCATGCTTCGATGCCTTTGTTCTCTAGCATAACATGCATTTATAGTCTTTCTCATCTTCTCACATGCATTGGAGAATGGGAAAGGTCATGCATAAGAAGAGACATGGAAACCCTTTGGAATTATGGGACTTTTCGTGTAATATTTTAGTTTTTGTTCACAAGAGCCAGGATGTCACCAAATTCAGACCGAGCGGTTCCGGGACCACCATTCGGTGGGGTGGCGGTTCATAACCATCACCCTCCATAGGGTGGTAGTCCTATCACTAAACGAAAGAACCTCCGTGTACATATTTTTTCCTCTTCATGTTGGTTGATTTGATAAAGTAGATTCATTTTGGATCCCTATGGATCACACCTCCCCTACTTAGGAGGCTTTTGGTCCCACAAAATCTTAGTGGGGGATTAGATTAGAAAATATTTCCCTCATTTTCTCTTTCGGTACCACTGGGCCTACCTTGGTGTCTTTCCTTTCAGTCCAATCTACCAAGACTCCTGCAGACCTCTCCTAGTCTCTCTGACCTTTTGTTATAGTACTACATCCTCCTCCAATTCACCTTGTGAGTCCAAGATGCAATCCTCAATGGAAGGTAGCAACTATAGCTTTTCATCTTCATCTAGCATGGATGGCTCATATAGGTGCAAGTTCTCGTAGTTTACTAGAGTACATCCTCATGAATGACGGAAAATCAAGTTGAAAGGCATTTTCTCCAACCTACTCCAATATGGTGAAGGGTCCATATCGTAATGGCTTGATCTTCCTTGCTTGACCTTGTAGTCTCTCCTTGCTCAAGTAAATCAAACTCTATCTCCAACATGAAGCTTATGTTCCCTTCTATGTTGATCATTCCTAACTTTGTACTTGGCCTAAGATTTCTCTAGTTTCTCTTGACTTTGAGATGGATTTTCCATCCTCTCAATGAATTTGTTTTCTCTAGTCACCTATGTATCTCTTGTATCCTTCTCATCCTGTTGTCCAACTACTATGTCCAGCAGATTTGTAGGTAGATATCCCAAGCATGCTTCAAATGGTGACTTCATAGTGGATGTATGTACTTCTGGTTATAGGAATGTTGAATGTAGGCTAAAGACTCCTCTCAAGTCCTTGGTTATTTTTGTTATACCCTCGATCAATTGTACCAAAGTCTCGCTTACCACCTCTATTTGTCCATCTATCTCGTGGATGAAAAGTTGTGATCCTCTGTAACCTAGTATCCATCTTGTCCCATAAAGTTGTCCAAAATTTTCCCAAGAACCTAGAAACCCTGTTAGAAACAATAGACTTTGGCAAACAAAAATGCACCCATACATTAGCCAAGAAAATATTTTCCACCTCATGTGCTTTTATTGTCCTTTTACATGCCATAAGAATACACATCTTACTAAATATATCAACAACTACATAGAGATATTCATGGCCATGTTTAGACATAGGTAATCCTCCTACAAAATCCATAGAAATGTCCTCCCACGGATGAGTAGGTACTAGCAAAGGCATATACAAACCTTCCTTCCTAGTCTTAGGCTTGCTAGTACAACAAAGTTTACATCCCCATATAAATTTTGATACTTCTTCTTGCATATTGGGCCAATACACGTACCTTTACAAGTGGGCTAGGGTCTTACCAACACCGAAATGTCCCACTACTTTTGAGGTATGTGCTTCCCTCATCAATAGAATTCACTCTTCTTTTGGCACACAAAGCTTCCCCATTGGTAGAGTAGTCCATCTTTGAGATAACAATCTTCAATCCCTATCCTTTTAGACCCTTGGAATTGCAACTGCTGAAATGTCACTCCAAAGTCTTTGTCTTAGGCATATACCTCTTCGTAAGATTCCTTCATGAAGGGCTCGATTTGAGAGATAGTGACCAAACAAGAAAAATTATCCTATTTCAGGTGGCCTAGAAAACATGTCTACCAACAATTTTATACTACCCTTCTTGTATTTAATCACCGAGACAGTAATCTGAAGGAACCCCATCCATTTGTAGTGCCTTTCTGCTATAATTTAGACTATGCTTGCAAATAGTGGAGAGGTTTGTGGTCGAGTGTGTACAATAGTTTCTTTACCTAACAAATTATGCTTCCATTTTTTAATTTCCTAAACTAGTGCATACATTTCCTTATCATATACTAAATATCCTTTAATTGCTGAAGTGAAAGTTTGAGAATGATAACATACAAAGTTTACCTCCTTAAAGCAACACTACACCCATTACATAATCACCGGAATTTGTCTCTACTTCGAAATTTGCTGCAAATTAGAAAGAGCATGTACTAGAGCATGACTAATCTTGTATTTCAATAACTCAAAGAATTTGTCTTGTTCTTACCTAGTTAAAACTCTTACTCTTTACGGCCACTATGTGTAGAGAAGGTGAACTTCGCATGTATCTTTGCAATCGTAGAAGCACCGGAAAGAACTTCGCATGTCTATGATTCCTATCATCACCAATTTGGTACTATGATAATTCACCACCTGGAACTCCTCGTGCTATGATTATTTACTAATGCACATCTTTTAGTTCGGTGCATGTAATCTAGAAACACAACAACAAACATAACAAAAGAATACCATAGGCTATGATAAGAAGGAATGATGATAAATCTGAAATATAAGTGTAAATTATAATATCAGCATGAAATTGTTACAATCTCACCAATGAGGTACTTCAAGCGTTCTTCGACTTCACTTGCCTTCCAACAATAACTATGGGAGAAACTTCACAATTACACCTCTTAATGGCTTCTTTAACACACCTTCAAAATGATGGCTTCCTTTACACACTTACTCATACAATATTTATCACTACTTCCTTCTATGCTAAATGAGGGGGGTGGCCTCTCTATTTAGAAAACTTCCAAGCTTATCCATCTTATCTCTAAGATAGGATAAGAAATATACTTTGATGAATCATATTCCATACCTTAACTCTTATCTGTACATGTAATCTTATCAATTAAGATAAGATAAACCTTATCATTTCACATGGGTTCCACATTTTTAGACTTTTTACAAATAAAATAAACAAAATATTTATGACCTCACTCCTTGTCCTTATTACCAATATAATATTTCTAATTCCTAATCATGTAGACCCTACTTCTCTACTTACCCTAACTTTTACATTTTAACATTACCGGACCACTTACGACAAATATTTACTTTTTACCACAACATTCCTATTGTACTTTTGACTATTACTATACTATACATTATTGATAAGTGTGTCGCATCGGCAAAGCCACCGTTATCTTCTATCGGATGCTACTACTAATTATACTTAACAACATCCTATTCCTAATACATACATTAATGAAATAGAAATTATGGAGGAAAATTTTAGTGTCGACATCTTCCCCCTTCCTAGCTTCTACTCCATCCTCGGAGTAGACTATTATGGTGCTTGGAAAATCTTCAACTTGTCATGGTTGACCCATTTCATAATGGGAGTGCCATCCAATTCCTCTAGTCGGTATGTACCATTTTCATGCATTGCTATTTTGTAGGGCCCCATCCATTTTGGAAGAAATTTTCTCTGTCTTCTTTTTGTATCTGGAATCATATACTAGAACCAAGTCATTCACATGAAATGGAGACCAATGGATCTTTTGATCAAAGTATTCCTTCTGCTTCATTTTATTCTTATAGCTTATATCCTTCGCTATTTCCCTCATTTCCTCTAGCAAATGAAGATGTGCCAACCTTTCTTTTATTGAATCACTTTTATCCATCCTTTCATTTTTCATAACTCTCACAGTGGGAATATCAAACTCAATAGGAAGAACTGGATCAATGCCATAAGCCAACCTGAAATGGGGAGTATCCTGTTGATGATTTTGATGTTGCCCTATATGCCCACATCTTTGCATGAATCCTTTTATCCCACTTATGTACTTGCAAGGCTGCATCTTTTGCTAGAATTTAACACAACACAAAAAAATCGCATTCCACTTGTTCATTTGTGCTTGGCTTGTATGTTGTTGCCTTCCTATGCTTAATAGAAAACTTATTGACTAGGGCTTCTACCACCTCATTAATGAAGTGGCTTCCTTGATCTATTACAATTTCTAATGGACAACTAAATCTAGTGACAATGCGTTCATATATGAACCTTGCCACTTCATCCATGGAAGCTATTTTCAATGGCCTAGCTTCAATCCACTTAGTTAAATATTTTGTGGCAACTACAATATACTTATTTTGGTGTGGGGTAGTTAGAAGTGGACCTACAATGTCTATTCCCCACTTTTCAAAGGGACCAAGTGGAAGAATATGGCATAATGGAGCTGATGAAGTCTTACGGTTACCATGTGTTTGACAAATATCACATGTCTTACAATAATTATAACAATCTCTAAAAAGAGTGGGCCAGTGATAACCTGCATCCATGATCCTTCTTGTTGTAAGTTGTCTAGAGAAGTGCCCTCCACATGTACCATTGTGTAATTCTTCTATCAACTCCTTCCCTTGACCACGTCCAACTACCCTCTTGTACTGTCCATTAGGTTGTATTTGAAATAATACTCCATGCAGAATAGATTATGGACGACTGGCTTGAGTAATCTTCCTCTTAGTCTTTGCATTGGCACCATCAGGAAACTTAAATTCATTCAGATAATTCCAAATATATATGTATTCACTAGGGATTGTGTCAAGGGATAACAATGTTGTATCTAGGAAATCATCATCATCACAAGATGAACCTAAACCATCATAGGCTCGAGAGAGTGCATCTGCATTGACATGCTTCTTTCTTGGCCTATCTATAGTATCAAATTCAAATTCTTGTAGCAAAATTATCCATCTTGCTATCCTCCCTGATGGGTTAGGATTATTTACAATATATTTTAGAGCCTGATGATTACAACTATAAATTTCTGCCCTAGCAAGTAATTTCTAAACTTCTTTACAAAAAAATGATAGCTAGAGCCTCTTTTTCAGATTACAGTATAATTTACCTCAGCATTGCTCATTTGTCTACTCCCAAAGTAAACTAGATGATCATTCCCATTTTCATCCTTTTGGCTCAAGTACTTCCTAGTCTTTGCATCTCGAGGCATCGTGTATACACAATGAATGGCTTGCTCTAATCTGGATTCTTTAAAATAGGTGAAGATGTCGGGGCTTCCTTGATTGTTCAAAAGCTTCATGCACCTTATTTCTTGGTTCATAAGTAACATCCTTCTTCAAGAACTGGGTTAGTGGTTGTGTAATTTTTGAGAAATTCTTGATGAATCTTCTATAGTAACCCACATGGCCTAAAAATGATCTCAACTTACTTCTATTCATAGGAAATGGTAACTCTTTGATTTTAAAATTTTATCGAGATTAGTACCAATAACATCTCTGGATACAACATGCCCTAACAAAACACCTTTAGAACATCCAAAGACACACTTTGTAGGCTTTAGTGAGGCTTGTGCTTCATCTAACCTTTGAAATGTTGTCTCCATTTGGTGCAAGTGGTCCATCTTACTCCCATAGATGCAAAAATCATCCAGAAATACTCTGATGAAGTTCCCAATGTAGGGTTCAAACACCCTATTCATCAAATTTGGAACATTGCTGGAGCATTACACAACCCAAAAGGCATAACTCTATAAGAAAAAATTCCCCAAGGAGTGGTGAACATGGTCTTCAGCTGATCTTTCTCCGCTATATCCATCAAGCAAAACTATAGCACTCCTGACTCACTACTTCATCCAAGATCTGATCTCGAGAATGGAAGAGGGTAATGATCCTTCTTTGTTGTGTTATTGAGCTTTCTATAATCAACACAAATGCATAGCTTCCCATTCTTTTTATTGAGATCACAATGGGAGAAACCCATTCGAATTCTCCACAACAAATATGAATCTGCATCAAGCAACTTATCTATTTCTTCTTTTACGAGTCTTGGAAAAATTAGGATTCATTCTATATGGCATTTGCTTTATGGGCTTAACACCATCTACCAGCTCAATAGAATGTTCTACCCAACTTACTTGATGGAGTTCCTTGTAATCAAAATTGAATAGGTGTATGTACCTTTGAAAGAGTTGGAGGTAGATTCCTTCTCACTCTCCATCATAGCATCACCAATATTTATTTTTTGGAGACGATCATCAATTTCTTCTTCAAATAATTTTATGGGTTCATGAGTCGGTGTGATTGGAAGGATATCCATGACCGAAACATCAACCTCACTTTCTTCATCTTCTGTGTCCACTTCACTAGTACTAGAGTAATCAGAGGATGTCCAATCATTAGTTTCATCACTTGAATCCACAGGTTCTGCCTTATGATGCCAAGGGATCACATTTATCTTCACCCTCTCTCTACCACATCCAAGTGTCATGAAGCCTTCATTCCAGTAGTTTCTTGCATGAACTCTCCTTATCCATGGTCTTCCCAACAATATTGGGTACGCAACAATACTATTTTTCATCACCTAAAATTCTACCACACATACAACACCCATAAGATTTTTCCACATTTGAAACTACACCTTACGGTTTAGTTTTCCCTTATTTAATGACCTTAACATAAGTGTTGAGGGCGATCAATTTTAAACCCAACATATTCATTACAGACTCGGTCATTACATTAACTGCAGCACCTCCATCAACTAAGACATCATGAATTGAAATACCATTACATAATACCTCATCTTGTGGAGCATAGGGATCCGCCTCTGCCTCCAAAATAGGGACCTCAACCTCCTTCCTTCATCGAGCATTGAGTCCACTTCGCAGCTCCCACCTCTTCTCAGAAGACATAGCCAAGAGTTGACCATATGTAATATTTGTAGGCCTTTTGGACAGATCTTCTAAGATGGAGTATCGTCCTTGTTCTGTGAAATCAGAAAATCTGCACACCCAACTTTTTTCTTCTATGTTTCTTACTATTTTCTCCTTTCATCTTCTTAGGATCATTTCCATCTTGATTATCTTTTTCTTTCTTTCTTTTTGTTACAAACACATCTACTTCATTATTTATGCTCTTATCTACTACATCAAAAGAATTCACAGGTGCTTTTCCTTTATCATTATCTCTTGTACCAGATGTAGAAGCTCTATCTGGACAATTATACTTATAATGACCCTTCTTATAACAACCATAACATAAAACTTCAGAAATATTTCTTTTTGGACCTCTATCTCCATCCTGAGAACTAAATTCTTTTCCTTGAAGAAGATTAATAGTTAACTGACCCATCTTCTTGAGCAAATCTTCATACTCAGTAGATGTACTAGGAGAAATATTTGTGCTCACCGAGAGTGGTTGTGGATTCTGGACCAAAGGTCTTTGGTGTAGGCTCTACTTTAGCAACAATTTCTTTGGGCTCCTCTTCCATGCTTTCTTCTTGCCTTCTTGCAATCTCCTTTGCTTGTTCAATGGTAGTTGGGTGGTCATACTTCACTCATTGTCTGATCTCTGGCTTCATCCCAAGAATGAAATGCTTACAGAGGAGATTATCCATGCCATTCATCAACCCATCTGCTAATCCTTCCTTCTAGATCTGGGCATTGAGCTTCCTCTTTATCTCTAGAACACGAGCATGATAATCTCTTATCTTCTCCTTCTCTCCTTGAGATAGATTTGTGATATTGATTATGAGATCTACATATTTTCGTTGTTTACCAAATTCTTCAAGAAAACTTTCAGTTAATAAATCCCATGAGTTTTTCACATTATCACCTAGTGTTTCAAACCACCTAAGGGCTGAACCATCCAAAAAGGTAGGAAAAAATTCAGTCCATTGTTCCCTTCTTATAAGGCCATTACAAATACAAGATCGTTTAAACTCTTGAATGAAAGAGGAAGCATCTTCATTAGATTGGGCTGAAAAACAGGAATCTTCCCCATTTTTAAATGTAACCACAGTGAAATACCAACTCACAAGTACAATCAGTAAGACTTATGTGCACAAATAATTGGACTCACTACAATAGAAAGTGACTGCACACATTTCTACAATAAAATAGGAATGAACACGGTAAACTATGGTAAAACTTGACTTATCTTTGCGGTAAAAACTGACTTTCATGTAAAAATGAAGTTACTTGTGGTAAATACTATTCACAGGTAAAAAGTGAGTTCTGTGGTAAATATTATTCATGGTAGAAGTGACTTTACCATGGTAACTCCTATGCACAGTAAAAACAAGGTTACCCTCCAAATGATTTTTGACTAAGTGGGAATATCTTTCTAGAAAATCCACCAACAAGGAATGGTCCCAGCAACAGAACCAAAATGTCGTCACTAATCCGGCACTATGATAATTCACCAACGGGAACTCCTCGTGCTATGATTATTTACGATGCATGACTTTTAGTTTGGTGGATGTAATTTGGAAACACAACAACAAACATAACACAAGAATACCATAGACTATGATAAGAAGGAATGATGATAAATCTGAAATATAAGTGTAAATTATAATATCAACATGAAATTGTTACAATCTCACCCATGAGGTACTTCAAGTGTTATTGACTTCACTTGCCTTCCAACAATAACTATGGGAGAAACTTCACAATTACACCTCTTAATGGCTTCTTTAACACACCTTCAAAATGATGGCTTCCTTTACACACTCATACAATATTTCTCACTACTTCCTTCTATTCTAAATGAGGGGGGTGGCCTCTCTATTTATAGAACTTCCAGGCTTATCCATCTTATCTCTAAGATAGAATAAGAAATCTACTCTGACGAGTCATATTCCATACCTTAACTCTTATCTGTACATGTAATCTTATCTTTTAAGATAAGATAAACCTTATCATTTCGCATGGGTTCCACATTTTTAGACTTTTTGCAAATAAACTACACAAAATATTTATGACCTCACTCCTTGTCCTTATCACCAATATAATATTTCTAATTCCTAATCATGTAGACCCTACTTCTCTACTTACCCTAACTTTTACATTTTAACATTACCGGACCACTTACGACAAATATTTACTTTTACCACAACATTCCTATTGTAATTTTGACTATTACAGTACTATACATTATTGGTGGGCGCTTCTTATCTGCAGTTTTATCTTCTATCGACGCAACTACTAATTATACTTAACAACATCCTATTCCTAATACATACATTAATGAAATAGAAATTATGGAGGAAAATTTTAGTGTCAACACTCCCACAGTAACTCCTAGTTTCTATGGCTCCTATTGGTGTTGGCCAATTAGTGATGGCTTCCACCTTCTTTGGATCCACTCGTATCTCTCCTCCTCCAACCACGTGCCTAAGATAGACAAGTGACTGTTTGACAAATTCACATTTCTTCATATTACAAAGCGTTATTTCTCCCGAGAACTTACAAGACTTGATGCAAATGAGTTAGATGTTATTCCCATGTGGCACTAAAAATCAAGATATCATCTAGATATACAATGACACATGAATCTATGAAATCCTATAATACATCATTCATCAATCTCATAAATGTAGCAAGTGCATTGCATAACCCAAAAGGAAGTACTAACCATTCATACAAACCCTATTTTGTCTTAAAGGAAGTCTTCCATATATCCTCCTCCTTCATTCTTGACTTGGTGATAACTTGACTTGAGATCCAACTTCATGAAAAATTTGGCATGTTGAAGCTGGTCCAAGAGATCATCTATGCGAGGAAGTGGATATCTATTCTTTATGGTGATCTTGTTCAAAGCGCAGTAGTCAATGCACATTCTCCAAGAACCATCCTTCTTTAACACCAAAGACAATAGGTGAACCACATGGTGAGGCACTCGGACGTATCACCCCTTGGTCTAGTAGTTCATGGAGTTGTTTCTTTACTTCAGTACTCTCAAGAAAGGATTTCCTATACAACTCGATGTTCGGTAGAGGGGACTCTGGCAATATTTGAATCTCATGCTCTACTTCCCATTTTGGTGGTAACCCACTAGGATCCTAAAATACTTCTTGAAAATACTGAATAATACTATCCAAATCATGCTTTCCCTGGTTAGAAATCTCTACAACTTCTACCCCATCTTTTTATCCTTCAATAAAAGTAAATAAAACTGATTATGATTTTCCCTGAATAAGTTGTTTTGCTTGGTTAATACTTACCATAGTAACCCGCGCCTTATTTGGTGTGCTGGATGTTGTAGTTGATCCCATCCTTGACCCATCTCCGTACTAGTTTTCCCTCCTCATAAATATAGCATCCCGACATACAAGTAAGGACTCGAATATAACATCAAAAGCATCAAGTGGAATAACATCAAATTCAAAAACATCAATGTATTGGGAATTTATCCCAAACCTAAACTTACATCTTGTTATATGAATTTCAAGACCCTTATTCACCCAACCCAAAGAATAAGGGTGTAGATGCTCGTAAGTCTCAAGACCAAGCTTCTTTACAACTACTTGAAATCAAGTTAGATCGAGAACCAGTATCAACCAAATCGTTTACCTTAGTTCTCTTGATCCGGATTTTGATCTAGAATAGTCTACTCATCTCCTCTTCTTGGCTATCCATGTTGGTGGCCATGCATCCAAGCCTCTCGTCTACATTAGAGTCATCTTCAATTTCCACCTCCCTTCTATTTTCACAGCTTGTCATGGACTTCTTCAAGTCTTTGGTTTAGTTCTTCGGATGCAACTTCGGATGAAAATTTCAACATGTAGCGTAAGTATGACCATTGATATCACGGTTCTTGCAAAAATTCTTGGGATCTTTACAAGTATTCAAAGTAGTGGCAGTTTGTTTACCTTTCCCTTTCAACTTACCCTTGTTACTTGTTTGCCCAAACTCTTTCTTCTGCTGATTTGTTGACTACTTTACCCTTGGCTCTGCTTCTCCTTGCTTCTTTTCATCATCTATGTAGTACGCTTGTACGCATGCTTTGTTGAGATCTTTGGGTTTTGTGGAGATGAATTTTCTTCAAAGGTCCATCATGGTCTCAAGAATCTCAATTCTGAGACCAAGTTCTCTTCCTTGATTTGTCCCCTGAATTCTCTGTTTCTAATTCTTTATAGAAATTTCTAGATTGCAAGGTAAAGCCTCTTCACCTTTAGATCTCGTCACTATCATACAAATCCAAGAATGAATACCACATTCTGGGGATAATATTTAGCTACGATACCAAAATGGTCTCTAAAATCTTCAACTTTGGAATCATCCATAGAATCACAATTAATCATTCTTGTTCTAATTTCCATTAGAAAATAACAGAGATATCTAGTGAATGAATTATACTTGTGCTTAGAATCAACAATTTGCGAAAGGGAAAGAATAGACTCATGCACCAACAATTTTATTTCGAAAACCTCTAGAGGAGGAAAAACCAGTCGGGAAGGGAGATTGCTCTTTCTTCCCACTTTTAGTGGCCAATTCAATAATAATTACAAAAATTACATTAAGTATGAAAGAGAAGTTAATAATATCTCACACTTCCTCCCGAGTTACTTGTTTGCTCGACTCAATTATTCATTGCTTCTACAAATCACAATTCCAACACTAAGAGCTTCTTACTCACTTACTTCATGCTTCGATGCCTTTTTCTCTTCCATAACATGCATTTATAGTCCTTGATGTTCTCCCGTGCATTGGAAAATGGGAAAGGTCATGTAGATGAAGAGACATGGACAGCCTTTGGAATTTTGAGACTATTCACGTCATATTTTATTTTTTATCCAAGAGCCAAGACCGCCACCCAATGCGGTGGTGGTCCCAAACCGCCACGCTACATAGGGTGGCGGTCCGGTCACTAAAATGACAGAACCTCCGTGTATATATATTTTTTCTTCTTGTTGTTGGCTAATTTGATAAAGTAGAGTCATTTTGGATCCCTATGGATCATATACGTATGGACATTATAGCATAACTTTGGACTTAGCTTTGATATTAGATGATTGAGATACATGGATTATGTTTGGACTTTGATTTATAGTATTATGTGTGTTTTTATTATTAGGGGTATGTTATATTGATGATGATGGAGTGTCGACATGGTTATATATTTTGACATTCATTTTTCGTTATATTGAGTAGACCTTAGCAATTAAACTAATCTTGTGATCCTATGAATATTGATGAAATGTAAAATTGAGATGTGTATAAATTGAAATTGGTAATGTTACTTATCTAGATGATAATTTAATTTAAATTATATGTGGATGCTTGTTGATTTATATTGTATATTTTATCTTGGATTTTTGATGTGGCCATGAGGCTGAAGGAGGTATTGTATGTTTTGTAGGTAAAATATAACACAACAACCAATGGGGGATTGGAGACCAACCACATCAGAATACTGGATGAATTCAACAAGGGTCACCATGGCAACTAGTGTTTTGTGGTGTGTGTCTTTTTTTGTTAGGGGTCCCCATGGGGGATAACCTCCAAATGTGACCAAGGGGTGTGTGTGTTCTTTTATTTTGTTTCCTTTAATTTAATTTTAGTATGTGATTATTTAGTGATGTATTTTCCCTTGTATTAATTAATTAAATTGTGTTTAGTTAATAAATTAATCATGGTGCTAAACTAATCATGGATGGGACAAAATAATTCATTTATTGGATTTGATAGCTCTTTGGTTTATGTGTTTAAGTTGAGTGCTTAAGATCTTGAGTGTTGTACACTCCATCTCTCCTTAGAAATTCGGATTTTTCCTTAAGGGAAAATTTTGGAGGCTTGTGGGACAAGTTAAACTTGTCCCACACCTCTTAAATTACTATACCAACCCTACCTATGGGTTGGGGGGTAAAAATTAGACCCCATTATGTGTTTTGGGAAGACAAATTGTAAGTTTTTATTGCACTTTCTTACATGTATTTATTTTTAGTCCTTAAGGGGTGTGGGCTTAGTTTGTGTGTGTAAGTAAAATGTCATTTCTTCAACCACTTATTAATTGTGCTTTGAGTATGGGGTTGACTAGGGTGATGTGGAGTGGAGAGGAAATGATGTGGCATCCTACTTGGAGCCACATCATCCTCCTCCTCCTTCTTTCTATTTATTCAAATTTTTGAAGGGAATTTGGGGTTACTCACTTAATTTTGGAGCTCTTTCTCTTGGATGCTTGCTTGTGGGAGTTAGAATATTGCTTGGAATTTTTACTTGTGTTGAAGATTTTGGATCTAGTTTTCAAAGAGGATCTTACCATGGCAAGGTAGGATCTTATTCTTTTATCTTGCTTCCTAAATTCTTGCATGCAATGTGTTTGTGTGAAATGGTATTCTTGTGATTTTTGCGTAGAATGTTGACCTTATGTTGTATTGAGATTTGGATATGAGGATGAAATAATGTAGGGAGGCATAAGAGATCATTGTTGGCCCTTGGGTTTAGGAGGGATTTGGGTTTTGGATGTCCCCCTTATTTTATATTGTTATATTATGTATTGTGGGAGCCATAAGTGTGAGGGAGGCATAAGAGACTTGAGATTGAATGTGTGTTAGAGGGAATTAGAGGTGGGCATCAAAACCCTTGGGAGGAACAAGGGCACCCCCATTTTTCCTATCTCTTTTAGGCTATTTTGGAAGCATTTGTTTGCGAATTATTTGTGTTTAAAATTAAGTATTATGTGATTTTATCTTGTATGTGTTTTCTTGTTGATTGTGAATGTTGAAGTAATGTTTTAACTGTTATGATTTGAAACATCCCTCATCACCTTGTGGTTGGGGATCAAGGGCCAATGAGAAGAAATGCTTCTTCTTCTCATTAGAATTTTTGTTGGGTGGAGAGAGTTGTTGTTGATGTAGAATCACAAAGCACCCATGAATGTATGCAACTCGATGGGTTGAGATTTTTAGTGTGATTACATAACATGGAGCATCTCTCAAGGTGTGGAACTTTGTGAATTGAGAGAGATATCCAGATGAAGGATGGTTCCTATTCCTCTCTGTTGTGTACACACATTCATCTGCAGAGGATCTACTCTAACTTGCCAAGGAGAAAAGGTTAAGGAGATGCAAGAAATAAAACCTAGACTAACAAGGGTGATGCACCAAAGCAATTCCAAACACCTACTTTACTATTAAACACAAACCAATAAAATGTAATATAACTAACATGCACATATAACCAATATTGATAATGAGATATCAAATGAATGCAATGAACACTGAGAGGGTTGAAAATCATCCACAGACATGTATTATTGCTCCAAAATTGATACAATACACTACAATGGCCAAGAGGAAAGATTACATTACAACTTGAATGGGAGGTTTGAAAACTCCACAAAATTCACTTACAGACAAGGGAAGAAGGGAGGGTGCAAAGCAGAAATGTCCAACCTTTTGAAAAATACACCTCCTTACAATATATAGGAAGAATGAGAGAAAGAGGTAGAAGAAATCGGACTCTGTTCAACCACCCCAGAGATGCATTGAATCCACTATGAAATTAATGGGTCTCATGACACAACCCACGCCTCTATTGTCATTTCTTGTTGGGAAATAAATACCTCATTATGGCGGTGGGTGAGAAGCGTGACAACCTCAAGAATGGTGGCCTATATTTACTCCAATCGTAGTCGAGGTCATCTGAAGGTCAGAGGTTGGGTGCTCAATGCGGGCTCTCACAATATTTTCAAGATCCAAGCATTTAAAAATCTTGGTGGGATACATGATTCACCAAATATTTTCCAAACTGCTTTGGATTTGGAGTTATACCCTTGAGATCTTCGTGGAACCCCGTGGGTTCTTAAGATTTTGTTGCCACTTTTTCACTCCTGAAGTTGCGACAGTTAGACACTTGGTCTCGCTCGCGGGCATGCTTTGTTCCTTTGTGTTTTGGCTAGGTCCCCCGATTAGCATGAGCAACTATATCTAACCCTAGACATGTGGAGGGATAACGCTTTTGGGGACCTACCTCTAGAGTTGATCTTTGAAGTTACATCAAGCTAACACATGGCACCTTCCGCTAGCTCTTCCCTATTTATACTTTTCAATTGTTGGTTCTTCCATTTTGAGATCTAGACACGTGGTGATCATGTGCTCATTTGGGGGCTATCTCTAGATTTTCTTTTTTTTTAAGTTGTGCGTAAGATGATGCGTGGAGGATTTCATGACTCTTGACCTTCTCAACACCTAGTTCAACTTTTAGGGCTCATAACACATGGAGGCTTCGTGCTCATTTGCTACTTTCCCTTTTTATTCTACCTTTGAAGTTGTGCAAACAAGGCACGTGGAGGCCTCCGCATAATTTTGGAATTTTTAGTGGCCGATGTCCCCTTTTCGGACATGGTACACGTGGAGGGCGACGCTTGTTAAGGGTCTCTCTTTGGGGCGCCCTTTGAAATTACACCGATGAGGCACGTGGAGCCAATTTAAGCCTACTCCTTTCTTGGTCCCTTTTCGACTACGTGGCGGGTTGGCACTCATTTGGGGACCACCTTTGGATTCGACCCTTGAGGGTGCTTGATGAGACACATGGAGGTTTTTGTTGACCCTTTTGTACTTAGCTGATTTGGGCCTCGAGTGAAAAAATTATATGCACTTCCTTGGTGGGTCCCTAATTGTTGACTTCACATGGATTTATCGTGGGGTTTTGAGTTTCACTTGTTCCTCTCTAAATCTTATAATTATGTCAAAGTGACACGTAGTATCTTCCGTGATTCCATATTTTGCCTCGACTTTTAAATGGCGGTTCCACCTTTTTGGGCTCTAACCACGTGGAGGGAAAGTGCTTGTTTGAGTCTCCACTTTGGGTCGTACCTTTGAAGTTACACTGATGAGGCACATGGAGGATTCCACTCACTCCTTTATACTTAGCCGATTCGGGCTTCAAGTGAACATTGTCTTTCTCCATTTTTCCTGATGAGCTTATGATCCCCTTTAACATTGTTTGGCCTCATTTTTGACCTTTCTCCTCCATTATCGAAGTCTTCTTACTCCTTTGATTTGGGATCGAATATGATCTCACATGACTGAATCGACCCTTCAATTTTCTCCTATGCAAGGTCATGTTTGATTAATTTTTCCTAAGGGTAAAATTGATCAACAATTTGCAATGACTCACGGGGACATCCGCATATTAGAAAAGATCAGTAGTCTTGAAGTATCCATTGGGCATGGAGTCATGAATTGATAGCCTGGTACTAATCCTATTCCGAAACCTCAAGCCTAGCTACTTACTGACTGTTGGCCCTTAACCTGCTCCATCGCTTGCACTCTCAATTTTCATAAGAAAATCTTGAAGGTGAGATTTTTGAGAGTAGAAAATTGTCTTGACCTAGAGCATTCACCTGCTTCTGGAAATGGACTGTAGGAACACATTCACCTTTAGAGGCACACTGAACTACACAATGATTCAACCTAGGAGCAATGAGACCTATGCAAAGCACTTAGGGAAATTGAAACCTACACTATAGCAAGACAATGTGCATACGCACTTAGAGGAATTAAAATCCTAGGCTAATATTTACAATGGTGAAACCTTTTCCTTTTAGTAACAATGTTTAAGATAGATCCCGTTAACTAGAATCAAAGCTCCTCTCCATCCAACGTAGACAATTGGAAGGCATTGCTACTTTTACATCCTGTGACCATGTAGGGGCCACTCCAAATAGCATCAAATTTAGAATGCCTCCCTGGCTTTGCCCGATCTACATCCCACTTCAGGACTAGGTCCCCTTCCTAAAAGGTCCTTGCTCTTGCTTTCTTATCAAACCACCTTTTGACTAAGGCTTGATCTTTTTCTATCATTTGAACTAAATGTTCTCTGATTTCTTCCAATTCTATCAGCTCTACATACCTAGCCTCCATTGGTTCAAACTCAAATAATTCCAACTATTTCATGAGTTCCAATGTGGAAGCTCTAATGATATAGGAAACATTGCCTCCTTCCCATAGACCATCTTGTAAGGGAATTACCTGTAGATCTCTTTGGTGTGATCCTGTCAGCCCATAATGTTGATTTTAGCTTTGTATGCCATATCCTTTGATTTTCATCTAGAGTCCTTCTAATGATTCTTAGTAAATTCTTGTTCGTGGACTCTGCCTGCCCATTACCCTGTGGGTAATAATTCAAAGAGGTGCTCAAGTAGATCCCATTCTTAACATCCCATTCTGTGATCTTGGAGCCTAGGAATGCCAATGCATTGTCTGATATGATAGTGGCTAGTACTCCAAACCTAGTCACTATCCCTTCATAAAATTCTAGTATGCTAGACTTGTTTGCTTCTTTGAGTGCTACCACCTCGGTCCACTTGGTGAAATAGTCTATTGTTGTGAGAATCCATTTGTGGCCTTGGCTTGAGTTTGGATTGATGACCCCAATGAAGTCCAATCCCCATTACATGAATGGTTGGTCAACTGAAATTGGGTGTAATGGAAGTGTTGCTAATCTTTCCTTTCCTGTGAAGAATGCACATTTTTACACTTCTTTATCCAAGTGTAACAATCACTGAACACTATGGGCCAATAATATCCCACCTTCATTATCTTGAGAGTTGTTACTCGTGGAGAAAAATGACCTCCATACTTCTCCATCATGAAACTCCTGTAACACCTTCTCAATTTGACCTGTTTCAATGCATCTCAGTAGAACACTATTGATGTCCCTTTTGAACAAAACACCATCAACAAGCACATATGGAATGGCTTGTAATCTAAAGTATCTCCTCTTTTCTTTGCTCATTTCTAGAGGGCATAGGCCTGTTTGCAGGAAGTGCATCATATTCTGAGTCCAACAAGGAATAGACACATTATCATTTTCTTGTTCTTGACCATCTTGTAGTACCAAGACAACTCCATTTCCATTGCTTGCATCAACTTGTTGACTTGAGGCTAGCTATTCACATAGTCCCTTTCCATGAACCAGCTTAGTGACCTTAATTTCAATGTCATATTCCATGACATGAGTGATCCATCCTACATGTTTCTCATTCACATCCTTGTTCAAAAGGAAGTCCCGACTCCCACATGAGAAACTAACAACTGGATCCTATTGTTTGAGACTAGGTGTTTGAACTTCTTTAAGCTCTCATGATCACTGCAAGGACATGTTTCTTGATGAAAGTAGTACCTCACTTCATAGTCCTCCAATCCTTGACTGAAGAAGGAAACTGGTTGTTAGATCCCCTTTGTTTTGTTGCACTAGGATTGCAGAAATTGTGTCCCCACCACCAAAGGCATAAAACATGAAGTCCTTGGAGAAGTCTGGATTGACAAGAGTTGGAGCTTGGGATATGGCTTCTTTGATGGCTTCAAAATTTATTTTCCTCAGCTATCCACCTAAATTCCATGCTCTTCTTCAACATTAGTGTTATTGGCTTCACAAGAGCAAAGCAAAATTTGGCACAAACCGTAGACAAAATTGATTCTTCCTAGAAAACTCTGAAGAGCCTTCTTATGACTTGGCAAGGGAAATGCAAATTGCTTCAACTCTTTCTGGGATTCGTCAATCCTTCCTTTGACACAATATGGCCTAGGAGCTTTCCTTCGTGAGCCAAGAATATGCATTTTTGGGATTCAATGATACCCCAAATCTCCTACATCTTTGAAATACATGTCTTAGATGGAAAAGGTGATCCGCTACATTTTTGGAGAACACAAGTGATATCGTCAAGATATATCAAGTACTATTTTATTGATCAACCCTTGAATTCCATGTCCATCACCCTCTGGAAGGTGGCCCACGACATTAGACAATCCAAATGACATCTTCTTATAGGCATAGGTGCCCCACTTAGTGGTGAAATCTATCTTGAACTGGTCATCTTCTTTCACCATTATCTGATTATACCCGAGTATCCATCTAGGAGAGAAAATATTTTTGAGCCGGATACTACCTATAAGATTTGTTCCATTGAAGGGAGTGGGTAGTGGTCTTTGAGAGATGCTCTGTTCAAGTCTTGAAAGTCCACACAACCTAATTTCTCCATTCTTCTTCCTGATTGGTACCAAGTTTACAACCCAGCTTGAATGCTTGATTGGGAATATAATGCTTTCCTCTATCAGTTTTTTCAGCTCTTTCTTCATTAGAGGCTCAATGTGTGGGTTGACTGGTCTTTGTTTCTACCTGATGGGCTTAGCCTCTAGATCCAATTCTATTGTATGTTGTGCCAACTTTGGATTGAATCCTCGCAGGTCTTCATAACTCAAGTGAAAACATCTAGAAATTATTAGTCAAAGTTGTATGAATTCATATCTCTCTTGCTCAGTGGTCACCTTGCCAATTTGGAGTGTCTTTCCTTCCCCAACAAAAATAGGTTCTGAATCATCTCCCTTGACCTTAATGTTTTCTTTCTCTTTATGAAACTAGTCATTAGGATTGAATATTGACTCTAGTGTCACCAAACCTCTAGGAAGCTTGTTGGTCCGCAACTGCACTACTTGATCCCCATACTATGCTTCTAATTTATCTTGATTCCTAGCTGAGAATTCAGCCTCTTCTTGTAGGAAATTTATGATCTATTGATCATTTTCAAACACCTACCAACTTGTGTTATTGTCTGGAACTATTGGCCTTACAATCACATGGATATGTGGTTGTGTTTTTCCTCTTTTGATACTATCAACCACATCAAATGTTGCTCCAACTACTGCAAGCCTATCTGTAGCTTCATTCTTTTTCCTGGGTATGGACACAATGTTGAAAGCTTCAAAGTCTTCAATTAGGTCCCATACCCTATTTTTGTAGCTCTTGAGTAGGTCATTCTTTAGCATTTTTGTCCTCTAACTTGATTCACAATTATCTCACTATCACCAAATACTTGTAAATTTTTAATGCCTCTCTTTCTTCCCCAATGTAATCCATGGATTAAGGCTTCATACTCAACCATGTTATTTGAGCAAGCAAACTAGAAACAAAAAGTTGAGTAGTATTTCATACCTTGTGGAGAAATGAGCATAGCTCCTCCTCCTGTGCCTTGTCTACTCCTTGAACCATCAAAGAATAACTGCCATACTTCATTATCATCTTTGTGATATGGCTTGGTGATGCTAGGGAGAGGATGATTCTCTTCATGCAAACAATAGACTCCTAGCTCAGATTCTTCCATTTCTTTGTAAGGGTCAAAAGCATGCCTTTTGTTTTCCCATTCATCGAGAGTCAAGTCTGGAATACTTCCAACCTTGGTATCTACCTCATAGGTGCTTGGGTAATCTTCTTGATCAAATGTTGAACAATTTGCATTAATTGGACTCAGTACATGAGGCTCTATGTGAAATTTTACAATGGGCTTAGATCTGATTGTGGCCTTAGCCCCATACCTCATTCTGAATAACATGTGTGACCAATCAACAGACAAATAGCCCCCAATTTTGGTAGTGAAGTCTCTTGACAAACACAATGCAAAGAGTGGTGGCAAGTCTATGAATGATACATCTTACAATACCGTTACATTGGGACATGCATGTAATGTGAGGCTCAAATATTTGATTACTCCAATTGTTATTATTATTCCATCCAATTGCACCACACCTTTGGAGATGACTTCATATTGAAGACCTAACTGGTTAGCTATTTGTTTCAGCATGACTGAGCTACTTGCTCCCGAATCAATCATGTAATTATGTATCAACTTATCTCCTATGATCAATGAGATATAGAATGGAGGGGCTTAAAATTTTTACCTTGATGGCCTCCTCGATCTGATGCTCCTTGTTGAGCTGCATTGGTAAGTACCTTGTCTTGTTGATTGGGTGGTTGATTTGATGTTGACCAGTTTTCATAGCACTTGCAATAGGTCTCTTTGTCTTGGGATAGCTAATGACTCCCACATTGATATGTTTACATTTGTTTTCTTCATCTTCTCAATGATGTTGAATGGAGATGAGTTATCTCTCTCGTTGCCCCTTTCCTTGCACATTCTTCTCTTGCACATGGGTTGTTACAACCGGCACTTGAGTTGGTCTAGAAAGTGGCTTGGGCTGACCCTACACATTAAGAGCTGCACTTTGATTGCTAACACCTTGTGGAGCAATAGAGGGTTGTGGATCATTTGAATTTGATGACTAAATTTCTCCAATATTCCTTCTCTTGGACCATGTATTGGCCGCTACACTTTGAGAAGGGGCTTGGTTCACACCACAAAATCTTTAGCCTTGTCAATTGACAAGTGTGGTCTCATTGGAGGTACTTCTTGCTGAGTTGATTCTTGTTGCTTATTTCATTCTTGGCTTGTTTCTTAGGTTCTACACCAATGTTTTGTACCATCAAATCCTGATTCAATGCACCATTAAAACACATTGATTGATTGTGAGGTAGATTGCATGGAAACACCAGTCATATTCTTGTGCCATGTTGTTTTGTGTTGGAACCAAGGCCCTGATGTTGAAGCCATGTTTGGATCATATGGTCGGAATGGCCTAGTAGCTTGAGGTTGTCCTTGGCTCTGATTTTGATTTCCATCCTGAGTTGGTGGTCTATTTTGTTGGTATATGGGGTTAGCTTGATACTGATTTGGAGGTTGATATGGCCTAGAACTTTGAGCTTGTTATCTCTTGATAGTCACTAGCTCATTTCCTAGGTTCTGTAGTTGCTTCATAACCTCTTGTAGCTCTTTTGAGGTGCTTGAAGAAGTAGAAGCCTCACTATTGCTTTGATTCCTAGGGGTTGGAATGGGATTCAACTCTGGTATTTGGCTAGTTGTAGGAGCTCCTAGTTCTGGATATAGAGGCATAGGTAGCCTAGGTGCAAGTTTACCAGCCTGAATTAAACAATTTTCAGCTCTAATAGCAATGTTATAGGTTATGGGTATAGTTATACCTCCATTGATTGAATCATCATGGAAATATCATAATTTAAAGATTTAAGGAAGTATAGAAAAGCACCTTCAGTTGTTGGTCTCATAGCCATCAAAATCCTATCCCACATCCTCTAAAATCTAAAGTTGAAGTCTGGTTAGTTATTCATTAGGAGCTCTCTTGATGGTTGTCAGTTGTTCCAACAAGGATAGATTGTCCCCCTTTTCTCCAAATTGATTATGAAGAGTTGTGCACAGATGATCCCATTCTGGATAGACCCTACTATTAGACTCCTAAACCATTAAAAGGATTTACCTTTAAAGGAGGATGCCAATAACTTAACAACGATGTCCATTTCAGTTATTTCATGGATTACACAAACATTTGCAATGTCTTGGATGTGGTCAATCGGAGTTGTCTAGTTCTCTCCAAGTGAAATATGGAACATTCTTCAATGTTGCAACTGGAACTGGATTTTTTGCATTGAGGCCAATGGTTGTTACTACACAAATGAAGTTACATAAGGTTGGGTTGCACCATCCTAATTGGTTAAAGGATTCTAGTCGATTGAATGAAAGGCCTATTAGGCGGAGGTGTTGAAAATGTCCTATTTGGTGGAGATGGAGACCTTTGAGCTCTTTCTTCTCTTTTTCTCTATCTGGGGATAAATGTAGATAGAAAAATAGCCCCTCTTCTCTAGTTCTTGACCTTTCTGGATTCTTCTCATGAATATGTCGGCTTGGACTACTGAAATCAGTGGATTCTACCTTTTATGGAGTCACCAGATGTGTAATTTCAAAGCTTCTTACAAGCTGGGAACTTACAACAAGTGCACATCAATCTTGTTGTAATAAAAATGAAGACTTCTGGTCCCACCGGGCATGCCAAAACTATTGATGCAAAATCACAACACCCCTAAATATCTGCAACTTGATGGGTTGAGATTTTAGTGTGATTGCATAACATGGAGCATCTCTCAAAGTGTGGGACTTTGTGAATCGAGAGAGCTCTCTAGATGAAGGTCTGGTTCATATTCCTCTATTCAGGTGCACATGTTCATATTACAAAGGATCTACTCTAAAACCTACTCTAACTTGCCAAGGAGATAGGGTTAAGGAGATGCAAGAAATAAAACCTAAACTAACAAGGGTGATGCACCAAAGGAATGTTAAACACCTTCTTTTGCAATAAACACAAACCATTAAAATGTAATACAACACCATGCACAAATAACCAGAATTACAATGAGAGATTAGATGAATGCAATGAACACAAGAGAGGGTTGAAAATCATCCACATACATGTATTATTGCTCTAGAATTGATACAGTACACTACAATGGCCAAGAGGCAAGATTACATTACAACTTGAATGGGAGGTTTGAAAACTCCACAAATTCACTTGCAGACAAGGGAAGAAGGGAGGGTAGCAAAAAAAAATGTCCAACCTTTTGAAAAATGCACCTCCTTACAATATATAGGAAGAATGAGAGAAGGAGGTAGAAGAAATCTGAGACTCCTATTCAACCACCCCAAAGATGCATTGAATCACCTATGAAATTAATGGGTCTCATGACACAACCCACACCTCCATTTTTGTTTCTTGTTGGGAAATAAATACCTCATTATGGTGGTGGGTGAGAAGTGTGACAACCTCAAGAATGGCAGCTTGTATTTACTCCAATCATAGTCAAGGTCATCTGAAGGTTAGGGTTGGGTGCTCAACGTGGGCTCTCATAATATTTTCAAGATCCAAGCATTTAAAAATATTGGTGGGCTACATGATTCACCAAATATTTTCCAAAATGCTTTGGATTTGGATTCTACCCCTTGAGATCTTTGTGTAGCACATGCTTTCTTAATATTTTGTTGCCCCTTTTTTCACTCCTGAAATTACAATATTTAGACACTTGGTCTCGCCCATGGGCCTACTCTATTCCTTTTTTTTTGGATAAGTCCCCCTCGACTAGCGGAGAAACTATATCTTACCCTAGACACGTGGAGGGCTTGCGCTTTTTGGGACCAACCTCTGGAGTTGATCTTTGAAGTTACGTCGAGATGACGCGTGGCACTTTACATTAGCTCACCCTATTTAGAATTTTCAATGACCGGTTCTACCTTTTAAGTATCTAGACATGTGGCGAGCTTGCGCTCGTTTGGGGGCTGCCTCTGGATTTTCTTTTTGAATTTATGCCGAGATGACACATGGAAGCTTTCACCGATTTTTAGACCTTTTCATCATCCGGTTCAAATTTTGGGGGTCAGAACATGTGGAGGCTTTGCACTCATTTGGGACTTGCCCTTTTGATTCTACCTTTGAAGTTACGCGGACGAGGCACGTGGAGGCCTCTGTGGGATTTTGGACTTGTGAACATCCAAAGTGTCCCCTTTTTGGACCTGGGACACATGTAGGGCTGGTGCTAGTTCAGGGTCTCTCTTTGGGTTGTGCCTTTTGAAATTATGTCGATGAGGCTTTCGCTAACTTTTTGTACTTGGTCGATTAAGGCCTACTCCTTTCTTGGTCCCACGATTACATGGAAGGCGGCGTTGGTTTGGGGACCGCCTTTGAATTTGACCCTTGAGGTTGCACCAATGAGACATGTGGAGGCTTCCCGTGACCCTTTTGTACTTAGCTGATTCGGGCCTCAAGTGAACAAATTATATGCGCTTCCTTGGCGGGTCCGTCATTGTTGACTCCATCTGGAATTCCTACGGGGTTTTGAGTTTCAATGTTCCCTCTCACTGTTGGAATTACGCTGAGTTGACATGTAGTGCCTTCCACATGTCATTTGCTTTACCTCAACTTTTCAAGCTGGTCGGTTCCACCTTTTGGGTTCTAGCCACATGGAGGGCCGTGCTTTTCAAGTCTTGACTTTGGGTCACACCTTTAAAGTGTCGTTGATGTGGCACGTGGAGGCTTCCGCTCACTCCTTTATACTTAGCCGATTTGAGCTTCGAGTGAATGTTGTCTTTCTCCATTTTTTCTTGATGAGCTTCTGATCCCCTTTAACATTGTTTGGCCTCATTACTGACCTTTCTCCTCTATTTTGAGTCTTCCTTCCCCCTTTGATTTGGGATCGAATATGAGATCACAGGACTTAACCGACCCTTCGATTTTCTCCAGATTGTAAGGTCGTGTTTGATTAATTTTCGTAAGGGGAAAAATTGATCAATAGTTGCCTCTCCCCCTTTTTCGATTTTTTGGCCAAGTGATGACAAGATGAAGCTTGATTGAAGAGTTGATTTTGGAGCTATGAATGAAGACCAATTTGAAGTTCCTTTTAGCTTTCCTTATTGTAAAAAATTTCCCACTTTAAGTGGAAGACATTGTATTAGTATTTGTGATGAAAATTTGTTTTGATTTTTAAACATTAAAGTTGTATTGACTGTGGAAAAGGGGAAAGAAAGATGTATTTTGTAAGTTACTTTTGGTGAAATGAAAAGGAGTTATAAAGGTAATTATTTTATTTTATGGTAGTTTTAATTCACACAAAAGTGTTTGGATGGATTGGAAAGTTAGTAAGTTCTCAAGTTTAAAACTTATTGGAAATGTTGTAAAATTTGGTTGTGATAATGGTTATAAAAATAAAGGAAATTGCTTATGTTGTATGAAGTCAAGGAATATTAAATTTCATTGTATTACTCAAAGGCATGTAGTGAAATAAGTTACATTGGTTCATTTTCATATAGTGGATGAAATATATTTTAAACTCTATACAAGTAGATGGAAAGAAATTATGGTTCCAAATAGTTTTTCAATATGCATATGAAGTAATATAAGTGCTAACTCTAGTATGTTATCCTCATTTAAAATTTATTGTAAATCTACTACAATTATTTAAGGGAAATGAAATGAAATTCTCTTTACCTTCCATATAATGTTTATAAAATTGTTAGAGAAGAAAGTATTAGTTCAAGTATGTAACTTACGAATGTTACTAACTATGTTTCATTATTACCTTCATAGTAATGTTAATATCTTATATATATATATATATATAATTAATAATAAAATATTTTAATATTAATGGGAGTTATTAATATGAAAATATATTAATATTAATATACTATTAATATTATTATATTAATAAAAGTATCTTTGTGATCATATATAATTCTTTAAATAATATCATATATATATATATATATATGTATATATATATATATATATATGTATGTATATATATATATATGTATATATATATATATATATATGTATGTATATATATATATATATATATGTATGTATATATATATATATATATATGTATATATATATATATATATATATATATATATATATATATATATATATATATATATATATATATATTTACACATATATGTAAATATATATGTTTATATATTTGTATATAGATATTTATACATATAACTATGTGTATTTATATGTATTATATAAAATAGATTTTATAAAAGTAAAACTTTCAAAACAAAATGATGTGCTAAATCAAAGGCTACGGCCCATATTGAAAAGTAAATACTAGAGTTTGTTTGGGCTTAAAAGCCATGGCCTATTTGAAAAGGCCAAAGCAATAATGTGGGGTGGTTGGGATCGAATACCCCAACCCCAAAACACTTACCGAAACATTATACAATGTAAACAAAAATAAATTCAATGGGGTGTGGTCCATTATGGTTCAAAACACTGTGCATTAAACTTGCGTCCTTCTTGACCACGTGCGCGTGTGCATGCACGCACGGATGCGCACTGCACACGCGCGCGCACACACACACACACACACACACACACACACACACACACACACACACACACACACACACACCAAGAGTTTTTTTGTTATTATTATTTTTCCAAATAAATTTAATCATTGTTAGTGATTTCAGATTTTTAATTCTTTTTTAAAGAAAGGATAAATTTATATAAATGAAATATATATATATATATATATATATATATATACACACACACACACACACATTTCCTCATACCCAAATGAAAATATGAATCAAATCTTAACTATATCAAGATGGGAAAAACCCACAAGCCCATTTGGGCAAATCCAAGGAAAATGAGGTAAATAAAATATTTAAAACACATATAAAACCCTAGGAGAGGGTGTGAACAAAATAAGAAAATAATAAAACATGTATGCCTCCCCAAGAGCTTGAAATGGCCTCCAATGGCTTCTCTTCCTCCTCCAACAACCTTTAAAACAAAAGAGACATAATGAGCCAAATGAAAGAGAAAGTAGTTTTCTTAAGAAATATTTAGGGTTAGATGCCCTTTTTCATTATCAAGGGTTCTAAATGAATCCATCCAAGGGATGAGATTCATCCCTACAAAAAGTAGGTGGAGAGTGGGTGAGTGGAAATTGTCTTTTAATTTAAATGTTTTAATTCAAAAATGCATGGGTTGACTTTTAAGGGGTCACTTTATGGGGTAAGGGAATGTTTATTCTAACCCCATGTAAAATGGGGACCTTGTTAATTATTTAAACCTTGTGGAATTAAATACCTTGGGTATTTATTTATTTTGGCCCCTTTAACCCTCTAAAATTAAATATGGAATATTTAACTACGGTGAGGAATTAAATTGTCTATGAAAATAATACTTAGTGGGATTTTAACCCTACTTTGTCAAATTAAAGGTATTAAATTTTAAATGTGGGTATCAATATTTTGTTCACGGGGAGAATTTTATTATTGAATATAATTGACTTACAAACATTAATGTGCTGTTGTCATTTTGAAACCTTTTGTGGGCACGCTTTTCAAATAAATATTCCATATTTTTTCTAGTTTGTCCTAGTACAATATTAAACCTAGCACAATTTTAAACATAGAAAACAACTTGCGGAAAAAGTATATATTTTAGTAAACATAGAAAAGCGGGATAAAACCAAGAATGATGAACTAACTCTTACCTTGGTCTCATGCGGAAGGCACGGACCAAACGAGGGTCCTTTCACATAGACCTAGACTTTCCACCTCCGAGTACATGGAGGTTCCTTAGGAGGAGGATCAGCTAGACATGATAGGTAGTCATCTCTGAGCCTCGTGCATCTCCTCGACACATCGAGGACCATAGGGAAGAGAACTAGGTTGTCCTAGGTTGTTCTTAGGTTGTGTGCAGTCATTTATAGCAGGTGTTACACATTCCAACATGTTAAAACATTTAATAATGTCTTCTAAGAGACTCTTTTACTCATATGTAATCTCCTTTATTTTTTATCACGAGTGATTGTGATACCAAGGTAATAATGTTGATCTCGATAATCTACCATTTCAAATTAGCACACAACATAATTTTAGTGCTTTTCAAGAATGAGAAGATATTTTTATTACAATTGCATCATCTACATATAAAGTAAGCATAATAAACCTTTATTTTTCCATCTTCATATAGATGTTGTCATTAGAAGACCCTCTTTTAAGTTTTTGTAACAAGGTATTTATCCATACTCATATAAAAGCATGAGTCAAGTTACTTGAGATCATAAAAATATCTCCGAACTTGCATACCTTGCTTTCAAATTTGGATGAGATATATCCTTTGGGATGCATCATATAAATCTCCTCCTCAAGTTCACCATTTAAAAATGCACTTTTCACATCTAGTTGATGCACTTCTAAATCTAACTTTGTTGCAATAGCAAGAAAAACTCTTACAGAAGTCATCTTAACAACATGGGAGAAGGTTTCAAAGTAATCAATAGCTTCAATTTGTGAAAAACCATGTGCTACAAGACGTGCTTTAAACCTGTCAATGCTTCCATCAGATTTGAGTTTTTTCTTGAAAATCCACTTGCAATCAATAGATTTTCTTCCTGGAGGAAGATTAGTTAGCTCCCAAGTTTGATTTTTCATCAAAGCCTTATATTCTACATCCATTGCTTCTTTCCATTGTTTAGAATTTGTAGAATTACAAGCTTCATGCACATTTTTTTGCTCTCAAGTAAATTTATAACTAATCACATAAGAGAAGCAAAGGAATTATGAGCATTTTCAATTACCTTCAAGGAAGGCTTCCTGCTGCATGGTGGGAGAATTCTCCTTTGTATAATTGGATGAACCTCTTCTTCAATTTGAACATGTGGTTCCTCTTCCAATTCCACTGCATTGGGATTCTCCTCCTCTATTTCATTTAGAAATCTTCAAAATACGCTATAGAACAAGGCTTTTCTCCTATTCATAAAACATTTATATCAAGATATTAAATTGAAAATTGAACTATTGTAGGGATGAATCTTCAAAAACTTTATCTCTACTTGTTATCCAAAATTCACCCCTCAAGGTAATTTTGATAACATGCATCAAATTATCGATCCAGGAAGCAAGTAGATTGATTCAAGGCCCGAAATCGTGTTTTTGGGGCCCCCTCGGCTTCTCTCTAACTCTCCCATCCAAGAAGAAATCCCAACAAGTTGAAAAAATGGAAAAAATGCAAAAAATAAGGTTGCAGGATTGTTCTAAGGCATTTCGGTCCAAGGGTTCGGGTTGTACTGAGGTTCGTTGTACCAAGCTTGGGGCCGAAAAAATGAAGAAAATCAGCTAAGTCGGACATTTTTGTCCCAGGCGGTCCGCGGGACAGATTGACGACGTCGGGACGCGAGGGACGCGAAAAGCCGAAACGGCTGAAAGTGGAAAAAATCGTCAAGTTTTTGTTCGCGGGGCAGTTGGGACAACCGGGACAAAAATACGCGTGGGATGCGAATCCACCGATTTCATTGGACGCAGACATCCATTTCGACGGTTCGAGATATTTGTCCCAGGCGATCCAGCGGGATAGTTCGGACAAAAGTACACGAGGACGCGAACTAGCCGATTCAGCCAAACAGGGACTTTCATCTAGGATAGTTAGGCCAAAAGTACGCGTGGGATGCGAAAGCCGAAAGAGCCGCCAACAAATGGAATCTCGCCACGTGTCTTCACCTCAAACAGGAACAAGGAAGCCCGAATCGGCCGAAGTAGGAGATTTTCATTTGGGACATCCAGGCCAAAGTACGCGTGGGACGCGAGGGACGCGAAAAGCTGAATCGGCCGAAGGCAAAGAAGAAAAGTCAACGTTTGACCCGTGAACTTCAAACGGCCATAACTTTTGACTCGAGCTCCGATTTTCACAAAATTGGACTTTCTGGAATGAGCACGACGTCCTCTACACCACAAAAATTGGATTTCTTATTTTTAATGAGGGTAGATATATTTAATTAAAAGAAACATATTCATCTCCAATCGGTTAAAATGCTCATTCCCATCAAATGACATGACACTGCCAAACCCAAAATAGCTGCCCTTCGCACTCAGAAGGCCATAACTTTTTCATTTCTCAATGAAATCACACAAAATTGGTACCATTGGAATCATGGCTCCGATCCCAACGCATAGCAATTAAGAAATTCTATATTTGATGAGATATTCATCGATATTTTTGTAAAACGTGGCCAGGTTAAGTAACAGTGTTTTATTTGGTAATTGGGAGTGCAATTAAGAGGCATGGTCATCATTCTTTCTCTTGCTTTGTAGCACATGGGACAGTATGGGGAGCCTTTTGCAAGTAATATATAATCATTTTACTCCATTTAATGCCTCTTACAAGTGGTTGAAGGATAGATTTCAGGATTTTCATTTTTCCCTCTCTCTCTTCTCATCTTTTCTATAAATTGGAGTGTTGGGCTCATTGTAAAAGGAGGGTAGTTTTTGTAGCAAAGCTCTGCCAAATTGCTTTGTGAAGCCAATGTGTTGTAGGCCCTTGTTGTGGACTCCTTGCATGGTGATCCAGGCCCTTATCTTGTAATAGATTGAACTGTGCATATCATGAAGCAATAAAATATAAGTTTGTGGATATATCTTCCCCTGCTGTGTTTTCTTGCATTCTTCTTGCCCCTTCAACCTTGATTACAAGAATATTGTGTCTATTATTATGTTCTTGCAGGGATCCATTATCATTGTGTATGTTTGAGGTACTTTTGTGAATGCATTTTGCTAGATTGTGGAGAACTGTCATCACCCCTTCTAGTGTGCATAGTGTAGGATTTCATTTTATGCATTCTCTCTCCCTGTCCCTTGGAATTTTAGATTAGAATAGTTAGTTTCCCCTGCATTAGAGTAGATTGTGGCAGGTAGTTTAGGAGCAAGAACCAGCTTTCTCTGGAGGTCTATCTCAAGTAGCAAGTCCCACAACTTGGAGATAGTACCCATGTTATCCAATCACACCGTAAGTTCAAGTATATGCACTTATGGAAACATAAGGGTGCTGTGATTCGTGATAACACTACTAACAAAAACATTATTTGTATTTGGAAATTATAAAATTTATAAGCCTTCGATTCTTGTTATTGGTGCAAAATCACAAAGCACCCTAAATTCTGGAACTCAATGGGTTAAGACTCACAGTGTGATTGCATAACATGGAGCATCTCTCAAAGTGTGGGACTTTGTGCATCGAGAGAGCTCTTGAGATGAAGGCTAGTTCCTATTCCTCTATTTAAACTGTGCACACGTTCATATTGCAGAAGATCTAATCTAAGACCTACTCTAACTTGCAAGGAGAAAGGGTTAAGGAGATGCAAGAAATAAAACCTAGACTAACAAGGGTGATGCACCAATGGAATGATGAACACCTACTTTGCAATAAACACAAACCATAAAAACACAATACAACCACCATACAAATGACTAAACTACGATGAGGGACCAGACATGGATGCAATTAACACAAGAGGGGTTGAAATCATCCACAGACTTATCTCATTTCTCCAAAATTGATACAAAGTGCATTACAGTAGCCAGGAGGTAGAAATTTCATTACAATTTGAATGGGAGGTTCAAAACTCCAAAAATTCTCCTACCGAACACAGAGAAGAAAGGAGGCACAAAGAAAAACTATCCAACCCTTAGAAAAATGCCCCTCCTTATAATATATAGGAATAATTAGAGGAGGAGATAGGGGAAATTTTAATTCTTGTTCAACCACCCCAAGAGGGCAATGAATTTGCCTCCAAAAATTATGGGCTCTCTTCAGTAAAACTCATGCCTTCATTTTCGTTCCTTGTTAGGCAAGAAAGGAAGCCCATACTTCATTATAGTGGAAGGTGAGAAGCCTGATAGCCTTGGAAATGGTGGACTGTATTTTTCATTATGGGGGTAGGTGAGTAGAAGACATCGAGAGATTCCAAAATTTGTCTTCCACTCAAATCTCGAGCTTCCAAGTCGAAAGATATGGCTATTTGAAGGTCGAGGATTGTGCGTTTAATGTGGGGTCACAATATTTAATAGATTCTATCCGTGTAAGGCCCACATGACAGCCCCACACATCTTAATATTTTGTCCCCCATTTTTCACTCTTGAAGTTGCGTACTTGATTGGACACTTGGCATCATCCATGGGTTTGCTCTATTTTCTTGTTTTTGGCTAAGTCCCTCTTATTTGGCGGAGCACTACGTCTAACCCTAGACACGTGGAGGCTTTGTGTATGTTTAGGACCTACCTCTGAATTTTACTTTTGAAGTTACGCCGAGCTAACACGTGGTTCCTTCCACTCGGTTCTGCAACTTTGTTTGTACTTTTAATGACTGATCAACTTTTTGGCCTTAGACACGTGGAAGCTTTGTGCACATTTAGGACCTACTTCTTAATTTTACTATTAAAGTTGCACCGAAGAGGCATGCAGAGGCTTCCATTGACGGTTGGAATTTTCAACACCGGTGTGACTTTTCTAGGACTCGACCATGTGGCAAGCTTGTGCTTTTTGGGAACCCGCCTATAAATTTTACTTTAGAAGTTGTGTTGAAGAGGCATGTGGAGGCTTCCACTTTTTGGTGGCTTTTCCTCAATTTTTAAATGGCTGGTTCCACCTTTTTGGACCCTAAACACATGGAGGATCCATGCTCATTTGGGGCTCCGTTTTTTATTGTGCCTTTTGGAATTGTGCCGAGATGACATGCAAGTGCCTTCCGTGAGATTTTTTATTTTCCTGAGAATCGACTCATATGTGAAGTATGAAAACTTTGAGCCCCTTTCTCCATTTTTTTCCTATTGATCTCTAATCTCATTTAACATTTTTTTGGCCTCATTCACCAACCTTTCTACTCCATTTTTGAGTCTTTCTGTCACTTGATTTTTGGGATTGAATGTGAGCTTACACAACTAAACCAAACCTTTGATTTTATCCTATATGAGGTCGTGTTTGATCAATTTTTCCCGGAGGTAAAATTGGATAGCAATTTGGCGACTCACGGGATCACCTGCCTACTAGGTGAAGAGATCGGTTTCCTTTGTTGCATCCATTAGGCACGAGTCAAGAATCGATATCATGATACTGATTTTGTGCTTGAAACCCGAACCCGAAGCTTTTACCCCCTCGACCCCGAACTTAGAGCTTTCACCTATTTCTAAAATGGACTACTACAACATTCACTGGAGACATATTGGATGCACAATGATACAACCCTAGAGAAACAAAACCTATGCCGAAGAAATTAGGAAAGTGAAAGCTAACTATAACAATACAATGTGTGCACACACTTAGAGAAATTAAAATCCTAGGCTAATATTTACAGAGTGAAACTTTCCCTTTCAAAGTAGAAATTTTTAAGATAGATCCCGTTAACCGGAATCAAAATTTCCTCTTCATCCAATGTAGAAAATTGGAAGGATTTGTTATTTTTATGTCCTATGACCATGTAGGGGCCACTCAAATGACATCAAACTTGGAATGTTTTCCCGGTTTTGACCAATCTACATCCCACTTCAAAACTAAGTCCCCTTCCTGAAAGATCCTTGCTTTTCCTTTCTTTTCAAACCATCTCTTAATTAAGGCTTGATCCTTTTCCATTGTTTGAACTACATGTTCCTTGATCTCTTCCAATTCCATTAGCTCTGCATACCGAGCTTCCATTGCTTCGAACTCGAAAAATCCAACTCCTTCATGAGTTCTAATGCAGGTAGTTATAATGATATAGGCAACACTGCTTCTTTCCCATAGACTAATTTGTAGGGAGAATTACCTGTTGACCTCTTTGGTGTGATCCTGTCAGCCCATAATGCTGATTTTAGCTTTGTATGCCATGTCCTTTGATTTTCATCTAGAGTCCTTCTGATGATTCTTAGCAAATTCTTGTTCATGGACTTTGCCTACCCATTACCCCCGGGTAATATTTTGAATAGGTTCTCACGTAGGTTGCATTCTTTATAGCCCATTATATGATCTTGGAACCTAGGAATGCCAAGGCATTGTCTGATATGATAGTGGCTGGTATTCTGAACCTATTCACTATCCCTTCATAGAATTCTAGTATACTAGACTTGTTTTTTGCTTTAAGTACTACCGCCTCGAGTCCACTTGGTGAAATAGTGTGTTGTTGTGAGAATCCACTTGTAGCCTTGAATTGAATTTGGATTGATGACCCTGATGAAGTCCAATCCCCATTACATGAATGGTTGGTTAACTGAGATTGGATGCAATGGAAGTGTTGCTAACCTTTCCTTGCCTATGAAGAATGCACATTTTTTACACTTCTTGATCCAAGTGTAACAATCACTAAACATTGTGGGCCAATAATAACCTGACTTTATTATCTTGAGAGTTATTACCAGCAGAGAGTGAAATGACCTCTGGCCTCTCCATCATGGAAGTCCTGTAACACCTTTTCGATCTAACCTATTTTAATGTATCTCAGTAGAACACGGTTGATGCCCCTTTTGAACAAAACACCATCAACCAAAGCACATATGGAATGGCTTGTTATCTGGAGTATCTCCCTTTGCTTTTCTCATTTACGGAGAGCATAGGTCATTTGGAAGAAGTGTATCATATTTTGAGTCCAACAAGGGACATGCACATTATCATTCACTCGCCCTTGACCATCCTGCAATACCAATACAACTTCATCTCCATTGATTGCATCAACTTGTTGACTCGAGGCTAGTTCTTCACATAGTTCTTTTCCACAGATCAGCTTAGTGACCTTAATTTGATGTCATATTCCATGACATGAGTGATCCATAATGTATGTTTCTCATTAAGATCTTTTTCAAAAGGAAATCCTTCACACTCGCATGAGATACCAACAACTAAAATTTGTTGTTTGAGACAAGGTGCTTGAACTTCTTCAAGCTCGATGACATGCATGAGGACATGATTTTTGATGAAGGAGTATCTCACTTCATATTCCTCCAAACTTTTACTAAAGAAGGAAATTGGTTGTTCAGATCCCTCTTTGTTTTGCTACACTAGGATTGCAGAAATTGTGTCCCCACTACAAAAGGCTTAGAGCATGAACTACTTGGAGAAGTCTGGATTGACGAGAGTTGGAGCTTCGGATATAGCCTCTTTTATAGCCTCAAAAATTACTTTACCCTCAACTATCCACCTAAATTCCATACTCTTCTTCAACATCAGTGTTATTGGCTTCACAAGAGTGGCAAAGTTTGGTACAAATCTGCAGACAAAATTGATCCTTCCTAGAAAGCTCTAAAGAGCCTTCTTATGACTTGGCAATGGTAATGCTCGAATTTCTTCAACTCTCTCTGGGTTAATCATTAATCCCTCCTTTGACACAATATGGCCTAGGATCTTTCCTTCATGAACCAAGAATATGCATTTTTTGGGATTCAACGATACCCCAAATCTTCTACATCTTTGAAATACTTGTCTTAGATGAAAGAGGTGATCGGATACATTTTTTGAGAACACAGTGATATCATCAAGATATATCAGTACTATTTTATTGATCAATCCTTTGAATGTTATGTCTATATTCCTTTGAAAATTGGCTTCGGAGTTAGACAATCGAATGGCATCTTTTTGTAGGAATAGGTGCCCCACTTAGTGGTGAGAGCCATTTTGAACTAATCGTCTTCTTTCACCATTATCTGATTATACCCCGAGTATCCATCTAGGAGAGAAAATAATCTTGAGTCGGATACTACCTACAAGATTTGTTCCATTGAAGCGAGTGGATAGTGGTCTTTGAGAGATGCCTTGTTCAAGTCTCAAAGTCAACGTACAACCTTATTTCCCCATTCTTCTTCCTAACCGGTACCAAGTTTGAAACCCATCTTCAATGCTTGATTAGAAATATAATTTTGGCCTCTATTAGCTTGTTTAACGCTTTCTTCGTTAGATGCTCAATGTGAGGGTTGAATGATCTTTTTCTACCTGATGGGCTTAGCATCTAGATCCAATTCTATGGTATGTTGTGCCAGCTTCGGATTGAATCCTTGCAAGTCCTCATAACTCCAAGCGAAGACGTTTGGAAACTCTTGGAAAATTCGTATGAACTCACGTATCTCTTGTTCAGTGGCTACTTTTCCAATTTGAAGTGTTTTTCCTTCCTCAACTGGAATAGGTTCCGAATCCTCTCCCTTGACCTTAATGTTTTCTTTCTCTTTATGAAACTGGTCATTAGGATTGAATATTGACTCCAATGTCACTAAACCTGTGGAATCTTGTTTTTCCGTAATGCCATTTGCACCACTAGGTCCCTGTCTTTGCTACTCTAATATGTCTTGATTCCTAGTTGAGAATTCAGCCTCTTCTTGCAAGAAATTGATAATCATTGATCGTTCTCAAACACTGTCAACTTTTGTTATTATCTCGGAACAAATGGTCTCACAATTACTTTAATATGGGGCTGATATTTCTCACTTTTGAGACTTTTATGACATCAAATGCTATCAATCTTTCTGTTTATTCATTCCTCTTTCTTGGGATGGAATTGATGCTAAAAGCTTCAAAATATTTAATGAGATCCCATACCCGATTCTTGTAGTTCTTTAAAAGATCATTCTTGGCAGCATTTTTTTCTCGACTTAGTTCATAATCAGCTCACTATCACCAAAGAATTGTAATTTTTAATGCCTCTCTTTCTCACCCAATGTAATCCATGGATTAAGGATTCTACTCAAATTTGTGTTGTTTTGAGCAAGAAACTGGAAACAGAAAGCTGAGTAGTATTTCATACCATGTGGAGAAATGATCATAGCTCCTCCTCTTGTGCCTTGTCTACTTCTTGATCCATCAAAGAATAGATGCCATACTTCATTATCATCCTTGTGGTCTAGCTTGGTGATGCTAGGGAGAGGATGATTCTCTTCATGCAAATGATAAACTCTGGCTCAGATTCTTCAATTTCTTTGTAAGGGTCGAATGCATTCCTTTTGTTTTCCCATTCATCGAGATTCAAATCTGGGATTCCCTTGACCTTAGTTCCAGTTTCTAGGTCATATAAACATTCTTGTTGATCAAAGTCTGAGCAATTTTCATTGATTGGGCTCGACATATGAGGCTCTATGTGAAAGTTTGCAATGGGCTCAGATCTGATTGTGGCCTTAGCTCCATACCGTGTTCTGAATAACATGTGTGATGAATCGGCGAGACAAATAGCCCCCAATTTTAGTGGTCAAGTCTCTTGACAAGCATAATTCAAAGATGGTAGCAAGTCTATGACTAATACATCTTGCATGACTGCCACATTGGGACATGCATGTAATGGGAGGATCAAATATTTGATCATTCCAAGTTTTGTTACTATTGTCCCATCTAACTGCACCACACCTTTAGAGATGACTTCATATTGAAGGCCCAATTGATCAACTATCTGTTTGGCATGACTGAGCTACTTGCTCCCGAATCAATCATGCAATTATGTACTAACTTATCTCTAATGATCAATGATATGTAGAATGGTGGGGGTTTCAAAGTTTTACCTTAGTGACCTCCTTGACTTGATACTCCTTGCTGAGTTGCATTGGTAAGTACCTTGTCTTATTGATTGGGTGGCTGATTTGATGATGACCAATTTTCCATAGCCACTTAATAGATCCGTTTTCTGAGATAGCCAATGACTACCACATTGAGATGTTTACATTTGTTTTCTTCATCTTCTCGGTGATGTTGAATGGAGATGAGTTATCTATTTTCTTCCCTTGCCTTGTACATTCTTCTCTTGCACAAGGGTTGTTATGGTGAGCTGGCACCTAGGCTGGTCTGGATGGTGGTTTGGGCTATCCTTGCACATTAAGAGATGCACTTTGATTGCTAACACCTGTTGAGTGATAGAGCATTGTGAATCATTTGAATTTGATGATTGTCCTTCTCCAATATTCCTTTTCTTGGGCCGTGTATTGGTTCTACACTTTGAGAAGGTGATTGATTCATACCACAAAAATCTTCAACCTACCAATTGATAAGTGTGGTCTCATTCGGATATGTTCCTTCTTTGAGTTCTTTCTTGTTTTTTATTTCCTTCTTGGCCCGTCTCTTGTTCTACACCTATTTTTGTCACCATAAGGGCTTGATTTAAAGAACCATTGAAACACATTGAATAGTTATGAGGTTGATTACATGGGAAACACCAATCATATTCCTAAGCCATGTTATTTTGCACTGGTACTAAAGCTCTAGATGTGGATGTAACATTAGGATTGTAAGGATGGAATGGTCTATTAGCAGGAGGTTTGGCTTGGTTTTGATTTTTAGTTTAGATGGGTTGTCTATTATGATGATATGGAGGTCTATTGGGTTGATTTTGAGGCTGATATGATCTGAAATTTTGAGCTTGTTGCCTCTTAAGTGTCACCAACTCATTACCCAAGTTTTGCAGTTGCTTCATGACTTCTTGGAGCTCATTTGAGGAGCTAGAAGATGAGGTGGAAGCTTCAGTTGAACTCTGATTCCTTGGAGCAGGAATGGGAGCTAATGTGGGTGCTTGACTAGTGCTTAGAGCTCCTAGTTCTTGATATAGAGGCATAGGTGGCCTAGGTGCAAGTTTACTAGCCTAAATTAAATAATTTTCAGCTCTAATAGAAATTTTATAGGATGTAGGTAAAGTCCGCCTCCCATGGATTGAATCATCATGGAAATATCATAATTTAAATCTTTAAGGAAGTATAGAAAATAACCTTCGTATGTTGGTCTCATGACCTTTGGAATCCTATCCACGTCCACTCGAATCGAAGTTGATGTCGATCAATTTGCTCATCAAACCCTCTTTATTGTTGTTAACTACTCCAATAAAGACAAGTTATCTCCCTTTTCTCCAAATTAATTATGGAGAGTTGTGCACAAATGGTCCCATTGCGGATAGATCCTGGCAACATTAGGATTCTAAACCATTGCAAAGCTTTACCCTTAAAGGAGGATGCCAATAACTTAACAAACAATGTCCATTTCAGTTATTTCATGGATTGCACAAACATTCACAATGTCTTGGATGTGGTCAATTGGAGTTATCTGGTTCTCTCTAGTAAAATATGGAATGCTCTTTAGTGCTACAACTAGAACTAGATTTTTTGCATTGAGAGCCAGTGGGCTACTACCAGTGAAGTTGATGTAGGGGTTGGGTTATGCCATCCTGATTAGTCAGAGGACTCTAGTCGATTAAACGAAAGGCCTACTAGGTGGAGGTGTTGACAATGTCCTGTTTGGTGGAGATGGAGACCTTTGGGATCTTCTTCCTCTCCTTGCTCTTTCTGGGGATAAATACAGATAGAAAAAAATTCCCTCTTCTCTAGTTCTTGATCACATTTGGATTCTTATCATGAATTTTCCAAGCTAGGACCACTGAAAGCAGTGGATTTTTCCTCTTAGGAGTCATCAGATGTGTAATTTCAAAGCTTCTTTCAAGCTGGAAACTTACAACAAGTGCACATCAATCTTGCTGCAATAAAATGAAGACTTCTTTCATCCCACCGGTGTTCCAAAATTGTTGGCAAAATCACAAGTACCTCCGAGTCTACAACTCAATGGTTCAAACTCACGGTGTGATTGCATAACATGGAGCATCTCTCAAAGTGTGGGAATTTGTGAATCGAGAGAGATCTCTGGATGAAGGTCAGTTCCTATTCCTCTGTTCTAGTGCACACATTCATATTGCAGAGGATCTACTCTAAAACCTACTCTAACTTGCCAAGGAGAGACGAGTTAAGGAGATGTAAGAAATAAAACCTAGACTAACAAGGGTGATGCACCAAAGGAATGACGAACACCTACTTGCAGCAATAAACACAAACTATAAAAACAAAAAAACGACCACCACACGAGATGACTAAACTGCAATGAGAGACAAGGTGGATGTAATGAACACAAGATGGGGTTGAAATCATCCACAAACTTATCTCATTGCTCCAAAATTGATACAGTGCATTACAGTAGCTAGGAGGTAGAAATTGCATTACAATTTGAATGGGAGGTTTGAAACTCCACAAATTCACCCACGGAATAGAGAAGAAGGGAGGGTGCAAAGCAAAACTATCGAACCCTTAGAAAAATACCTCTCCTTACAATATATAGGAATAATTAGAGGAGGAGATAGGGAAATCTGAATTCATGTTTAGCAACCCCAAGAGGGCAATGAATTCACCTACAAAAATGATGGGATCTCTACAAAGTAAAACCCATGCCTTCATTACCATTCCTTGTTGGGCAAAGAAAGGAAGTCCATACTTCATTATAGTGGAAGGTGAGAAGCTGATATGCTTTGAAATGGTGGACTATATTTTTTCATTATGGGGGTAGGTGAGTAGAAGACATCAAGATCTTCCCATAAAGTCCTCTCCGCTAAAATCCAAACTTCCAATTGAAAGATATGGCTATTTGAAGTTAGGGTCGTACGTTTAACGTGGGCTCACAATATTTAATAGAGACTATTTGTGTAAGGCCCATGTGGTAGCCCCACACATCTTAAGATTTTCCCCTCCCTTTTCACTCTTGAAGTTACGTTGATTGGACACTTGGCATCATCCATAGGTTTCTCTATTTTCTTGTGTTTTGGCTAAGTCCCTAATGTTTGGCGGAGCACTACGTCCCGACCCTTGATACGTGGAGGCTTTCCTGTACATTTGGGACCTACATCTGAATTTTCCTTTTAAAGTTCGTCGAGTGACTCATGGATCCTTCTGCTTTGGCTCTCTTGCTTTGCTTGGACTTTTCAACATATGAATCTACTTTTCGGGCCATGAACACGTGGAAGATTCATGCACATTTGGGACCTACCTCAGAATTTTACTTTTGAAGTTGCGTTGAAGAGGCACATGGAGGCTTCCAACGTGACAGTTGGAATTTTCAAAAATCGGTGTGACTTTTTGGGACTTTGACCACATGACAAGCTTGTGCTTGTTTGGAAACCCACCTCCAAATTTTACTTTTGAAGTTTTTCCTTAGAGGAACATGGAGGCTTCCATTGTTTTATGGCTTTAACATGACTTTTCAACAGTTGGTTCCACCCTTTTGGACTCTAGACACATGGAGGCTCCGCACTCGCTTGGGGGCTCCATTTTATCATGCATTTTGGAATTCCACCGAAGCTGACATGTGGCACCTTCTGGAGCCCATTTCTTTTCCCAGAATTGACTCGTATGTGAAGTCCGAAAAAAATTGAGGCCATTTCTCCATTTTTTCATGTTGAGCTCTAATCTCCTTTAACGTTGTTTTGGCATCATTCACTAACCTTGCTCTTCCATTGTTGATTCTTCCTGTCACTTGATTTTTGGGAATAAATTTGAGCTTGCACGACTTAACGGACCCTTGATTTTCTCCTATGTAGGTCGTGTTTGATCAATTTTACCACAGGGGTAAAATTGGATAACATGTGTTAATACGCTGAAAATCCAAAGAGTTATTTTTTTGTGCAAGAATTTTATCACAAACATCGAAGGGGATCTGAGGACCAACCATGGAAGGATATCAAGCATTGAGCAACAAGGCCAAATTGACAACTTGTGTAATGTTGTTTTGTGTAGTGTCTTGCTTGTCTAGTTTGGAGGTCAACCATGGGGGGTGATTTCACATGTGTGGCCATTGGTTGAATTTTTGTTCCTTTGTTTAATCTTTACATGTGCTTACTTATGTTTTTTGTATTTTAAATCTAGAAAAATTGTCACTTTATTAACATGTGTAAATGTGTGTTTATTAGACTTAATCCTTCTTTTTTTGTTTAACCAAAGTAGAGATGTGACTAATAGTGATGATGTGATCTTGTAGTCCTTGTGTAAGAAGAATTTATGTTGATTTGGGAGTTATTTACTCCACCCCAAGTTAAAATTTCATATTTTGACTGGGGATAGTTTTGGAGACTTATAAGACAAGAAAGACTTGTCTCATGCCTATTAATTTGACCCAACAACCTTACCTATGGGTTGGGAAGATTAATTTTGAGTTCTTTGTCCATTTTTGAGTGTTAGAGAAGGAAAATCATTGCACTTTCTTATAATAAAATTTATTTTGTCCCTTGAAATCATGGTGTACAAGTTTGAGCCATGTGGGTTATCATAGTCCTTACTTGTGCATTTATGTTTCTTGGTATTGATGTGTTTGACTTGAGTGTGGGGATGGGGGATGATGAAGTGTCATCCTACATGGAGCCACCTCATCATCCTCGCTCTCCATTTCTATTTATTTGTGATTTTTAGTTGGAATGGGGGTTACTTGCTCATTTTCCTTCTTGTGCACTTTAGGATTTTAGAGCTTTTGGAGTGCTTGAGATTACTTATCTTGGATTTGAAGAGCTTGTGAAGGTTTTTATTGGATCTTGATGGAGAGGTAGAATCTCCACCCTTTTACTATTATGTTATTGTGTTTGTTGTAAGCAATGTTGTTCTTGTTAAAAATAGTTTGTCTTGTTATGGTGTTTTTGTGGGTTGGTTGAGTAGTTTTCCTTAATTGGGTGTGTGAAGAGGGCTTATGGGACCATTGGGGAGGGAAAAGGGATTTTATGTGAGGCATGCAAATTAGTGGGTCTCTGAATGGGAGTCTTACCTATGGGAGAGAAAAAGGATTCATGGAATTGTTGTTTGTTGAAAGGGAGAGATAAGGATTTGTGTGATTATTTTTGTGCACTTGGAGGCTTAGGGTAAGACTCCCACTTCACTTGGGAGGCATAAGGAGGTGGTCTCACATAACCCTTGCTCTACTTGGTTTGATCTTAAAACTTTTTTTTTGTATGTGTAAACTTGTTGGTTATGTGATCTTGGTGGAGTTGCTTGTCTTGTATGTGTGTTTTGTTGAGAAGCCTCTTTGTGATAGTTTTCATTGTTGCTCAATGCCCCTCATGGTTCCTTGGTTGGGGTGGCCATTAAGGGAATGGATTCTTCCCTTAATGGATTTAAGGTTGGGCGGAGAGTGTTGCCTACTCTCCCTTCCTTATTTATGATTCCATTGTGATCATTAATGAAAGTTAGAGTTGGAGCTACTATTGTGAGGAAGACATGCTAATTGGAAAACTTGTAACTTGGCCTTGTGGCAAGCTCTCTTGTTGTATATTTTTAAATCCATACTTTCCCACTTTGATGTATTTTAAGATTGTAAGTTGTGATTAAGTTGTTGTATCTCTTGGAATTTATTTATCTTGTAAAATCCTTTAAAAAGTGTGGATTAAGAAAGTTAAAATTTCAAATGTGATTAGTCTTGTGAAAGGAAATAACCAAGATTGTATTTTTGGAATAATGGAAGATTTGAATATAGATGTAATGGATATACATTCCTTTAATTTAAGTAGTTTCATTGTTATTTTTAAAATATGCATACTTCCATTCCTAAAAAATATTGCCAAGTTGAATTTTGAAAGAAATAAGTATTTTGTTGGTTTGCTCTTGTTTTGTGAAATGGAATGATTATTTTGTTTTCCAAAAGAGATTAAATTGAAGGCCTAAACTATAAATGTATTATTAAACTAGTTGAAGGAAATATTAGTTAAAATCATAAGATTGGATGAAAGCATTCCTTCTATTATCACTTTGTTTCACAAGTTGTATAATAAAACTCAAAAATTTGGCTTAGCTTAACATTTGGTGGATTTGAAAAACAAAAGTGTGTGTGTGTGTCTATATATATATATATATATATATATATATATATATATGCCCTTTTATAGTAAAATGTAACTTCGGTTAAGTAGCTTTATAAGTATTGTTAGTGCATAATCACAACACCCCGAATGTCCTGATTTTGAAATGGGGTAAACATTGTGATTGCTCAACATTGGTCCATCTCTCAAGTTGTGGGACTTGCAAACTTGTGATGGACCTCCGAGAGAAGGATAGTTCTCGGCTTCTAATCTTCCGCCACAAGCTATGCGAGTGCAGCGAACCTAACTAATCCTACTCTAACCATTCCAAGGAGACAAGGAGAGAGAGAGAGAGGGAAAGAAAGTCTACAATGAGTGGTGATACACCAGAAAAGGAAGTGGCTGATCACGGATCCGACTACCTCAAGTGGAGAGAGGTGAGCAATGGAGAGGGTGGACAAGGTGCACCACGGACCAGAGATAGATTTCACACGAAACACCACTTCAAGACCCATTAAACATAGCTCCCTGAACCCGCAACAGACATTAGAATATGCACGGTATACCCTACAATGATGAGAGGTGAGAAGAGACAACAAAATAAGCAAAGGATGGAAAAACACATCACAAAATAGATTGTATTGTTGCGTAAGTCGACACAAAGACATCATCGGTGGGCAAGAGGCAAGAAAATGCCACTACAAAGCCATGAGAAGAGGCTTAGACTCCACATTCTACCCTAAGGAATAAAGAGAAGGGGGCGAGAAAAACAATGATCAACCTCTAGAAAATGCCCTCTTTTACAATATATAGAAGAATGAGAGAGAAAGAGAGAGGGAAAATTTGAACTCTGCTCCAACCACTCCTGGGAGAACATTGAATTCACCTGAAGGCTCAACCACCAACCATCAATGCCCCCTATAAATCCACCCACAATCTGTCAATCCTAGTTCCCCATGTCTATTGGCATGTTAAAAAAGGAAGAATGGTGGATCAAATCAGATCTGATCTAGTTGTTGGAGCAATCGGATCACATATTAATGGTCCTGAAAGACATTTTTTATTTTTACCCACCAAGGCCCGTTAAAAATAATATTTTATGTTTCCATGGCGTGGAGGAGGTTGAGACCTTTCCAACGGGTCCTTTCCGCTCAAAACCGAGCTTCCAATCAAAAGATATGGTTGTCTGAAGGTTCAGGGTCGCGAGCTCACAATATTCAAAAGACTTTGTCACACCTACTATCGAAGAGAGTAGTAGAATGATAGATATGAGTCCATCCTTATAGCTATGTCACACCGGCTCAACATTAGTTGATTGCGGGTAGAAAAACTAGATAGTCCTTTTCACCTTTATCACCACAATTTTGATACTTGTACATTATAGTTATATGTTTTTGTGATCATGTGTTTTTGTTTTATTACCCCTTTTACAATTAAAAACAACACTTTTATTTTTGATATGATTATACATCTTTAGTGTTTTTCTTTGAAGTGAGTTGACCTTATTATAAACACCTTGATTAGAGATAATTTCCATTTTGGGACTTCATATTATCCACTCAACTTTACGATCAATGTTGTACCTCTATTTTTATATTAATAAAAATGTACTTTTCAATTACAAATTTAATAATATAAAAATTATATTTATTCAATATTATATGAACGTATAATGAGAAAAAATATTTATCTGCTCAATTTTTTTAATTACAAGTTTACAAACAACCCTCCTCTATGCACCTTAACAAAAATAACCAAAAGTCCATCACACTATGGATGTGATACATATGTATATACATTCTAATAATTTAATCTTTATGAAGTGTACTTCACCTACGTATCCATCAACCGAACAATTTGGGCGTGGGGCTGTTTTATGAATTGCTCCATAAGATATGGTTGACACATGTCTTAAGGTTTCTCCCATAAGAACCGGATTCCTACTGTCTAGTTATTTTTGAAAGTTATTCTCCAAGCATGGGTAATGGAAGACACAAAAAAGTTTCGTGTTGTGTCAAATAAATTTCCTTTATATATTTCGATATGACTTTGTTTTAAGTAGTTTCATGAAGTTTTGTTGCGTTATATTTTTAATTTATCATGTGAACGGTGGGGAAAGAATATAGACATTAAAACTCCTGGAAAAACCAGAAAGATTTAGACGTCGACCAATTTAATCTTCACACATGTGACTAAAAGTAATAATCAAAAGATGCACATTTTAATCCCGTTCTCCATTTATGACTAGAATTCTCTATTTTAAATGGTAGTTACTACAATATGCATGAAACCACCAATATTTTAAAAAAGCGAAACATTACAAATGTAACAAAACCGGTAGTTTGATTAATAGTGTTTGTCTTGGTTATTTATTTTAAATTTGTTATAATATTGTTAATGGTGAGTTGGTTTATTAGTCAAGTTGTTTGGTTTATATAATGTTTACTTGGGATTAATTTTTGTTGATTGTAAAATTCTTCACATCATGATACAAAGAGTTTAGTGGGTCAGGCTAGGATCATGCGCTGAGTGATTTTGATGCCCCTTGCACATAGCTGCTTAGCTGAAGCTGCTCACTACTTTAATTTATACACTTACTTAATATTGTAATTTTCAAATATGTTTCTTCTAACACATGGTCAAAAATACCAACAATCTATGTAAATCAATATCTATTACAACATTCAATCAAAACAAAAATTTGATGTATTCCATAATATTGCTTGTGGAGAAAATTGTTAATATGTCTCAAATTAGATAGATTGTTAATACGCAATTGAAAAAATATATTTTGATGAATTTATTTTTTTCTATTTTTGTGGGAGAAGGGAGGTCAAATGTAATTATGTTCATATTATTGGATCATTGCACAACAACAGATTAATTAATAGAAATGAATTAATTAATTTAGGTGTGTAGATAAAATTTCAAAAGTTTAACTTCAAATGATGAAATATATTATATTATATTTAAAAACAAGAAATGTATGAAAATAAATTTGGAATTTCAAATAAAAAAATCAATGTTACCTAATTAGTAGTTTGTCGTGATTTTAATTGGCTACTCAAACATTAATGCTATCTATTTCGCTTCTACCAATCCTAAATTTAATAATGTTTAACACATTTATTTTTATTTTTATAAGTGTTGGTTACATTCATATATAATTATCACATTATAATCACTATTTTTATTATTGGTAAATGGTTTTTTGGAAGGGACCATACCCCAACAAAAATAGGTTCAAAAACAAGATTTACAATGACCATCGGTGGATTTTTGACAAGTAGAGACCACAACCCAGAACATTGGACCTAAAATCTAAATAAAGCAGAAAAGAAAAAAAAGAGGGAGCAATCGCCAAGAGACAACAACCTGCTAACATCATAACAACATCAAAACCACATGAATCCAACTAAAAATAGAACACATAGGAGAAAAAGATGCATTCCTTGTCCGAGCCGAAGGTATGTTTTAGTGTGGCTTTCCCTTTCTTTTGCCTATTTACCACCATCCATTCCTCGTTAACATCTTTCACGAAACCGAGAGAACAACTTCAAGATTTGTGATGGGCATGTGGTTGTTGATGTGTAATCACAACACCCCTGATTGTTTGCAACTCGATAGATTGAAACTGTAAGTGTGCTTGCATAGCATGGAGAATTTCCCAAAGTGTGGGACTTTGTAATCGGGGAAGCCCTCTGGATGAAGGTTGGTTCCTATTCCTCTATTCTAATACACACTTTCAAATTGTAATAGATCTATCCTAAAGTCTACTCTAACTTTTGGTTGGTGAGGAAATTTGTCGGGTGGAAAACTTGTGGAATCCTTGCCAACACTCTAGGAATCTAAGTCGCTCTACTTAACCGGTGCAGTTGGCATATATGTATGCACATGAAAAGATAGATTCTCGTGGTAGCCTTTCGGCCGAGGGATCAATAGGGGCACTCCACTAACCCTGCGGAAAATGCTTCCAGTTATCTGCAAGGGGAAATTTTCTATGAAGGTGGGAAAGGGAGTGAGAAGATAGGTAGGAGAACTAATGTTGCAGGTAGAAAATCAGATTCCTACATGCACTAGTTAGAAATTTCAACACATGCATTTATGAGAAGAAACAACTCTACAAATGGCAACAAGATGAGATAAGATTGCGAACTCAAAGTTTCTAAAATCTCCTCATCAAAGAGGCAACAAAATCCTTCTTCTTGTATTGATTCTTAACTGTGAAGTTATACATAATGTGGGAATGGAAGAAATTTGAGAATGGAGGAAAAAGTAGAAGAAAAATGGCTATCTCCTTTTCTTTCTCTAAGTACTGATGCACTCGTGAGTTTACAAGAAAAATTGCCAGCACTATACAATGGCATGAAGAAGTCATTAAATATCCTCCAAGAAATGGTTACAACTTCTTCTTCGTTGGTAAAAATAGTTTACAATTCCTTTTCAATCATTCACATTTGTTCAAATTCTTGATTCCCAAAGAAACGCCGATAAGCAAGAACACCCATACTTTTCATAATGCATTTGTTACACTCATTTTGCATCTTTGAATTTAAACCGTTCATCTTTCCTTTGAATCTTTAAACCAGAGTCATCCACATGGGAGAAATTTACTGTAGCAGGCATGGAGGATGCCTTTTATATTTTGTGACTTTATAGAGATTTGGCATTTTGGAACATTTTGGCCCGCTCAACCGCTTTTGATATGGTCTTGACATGTGGCCTCACTTGAGTGGAGACAAAGTCATTGGCCACTTTTATAATTTTACCTTTTTGCACTATGGTCTCAAAAACACAAATTACTCTGCATGCCCACCTCCCTACTTTGACCTTCGATGCGGGCTTAATATTTTACTTTCTCCCTTATAGCATGATTGGGGATGTGGGTCGCTTTATGTATTTTATCCCTTTTTAAACAAAGCTAAAAAATCAAATCACCAAAACGATCCGCCTCCCCGCTTTGATTCTTTTGGTGCGGGCTCGACATTTGACTTTTTCCCTCATATTATGATCGGGGATGCGGGTCAATTTACGGATTTTAGCCCTTTTTTGCAAAGAGGCTCAAAAACAAAAATTTCTCTACTGACCCACTTTGACTTTCCAATGGTGTGCTTAAGATTTAACTTTTTCCTTCATGCTTGGCGAGGCTACGAGTCACTTTTTAACTTTACGTTTTTTTTACAAAGAGGATCAAAAACACAAATTGCTCCACTGACCTGTTTCCAATTAGATATGTCTACGTACCAATGGATAATGGAGCAAAAATTTTATGGGGAAGAAAACGGCCGTCGTTCCTAACTATGGAAAAATGCAAAGAAGAAGAAAAATCCACCATTTCACCCCTGATTTTCAAATTTCCTTCACAAACCAAGGGATTGAAAATAATACAAGAGTCGATGATCCATGGCCATAGAAAGATTTGAAAATTTCATTCAAATGAGGACAACAATAGAATTTTCATGCATCCAGATGGGGAAAAGGAAAATTTATAAAACCACGCAGACATAAGAGTTTTAAACTTCAAAGCACAAATTTCTCTATCTTTTCGGGCTTCCAACTTTACTTGAACACTTCTAGAGGGTGTGATCTCAAAATATTTGAATTTGATTTAGAAAATGAGGGGGGGATTTTGAGGGTGACAACAATTGGCTCTATCTTGGGGACATGACATGGGTGAGCAAAGTGAAGACATGACATGGGAATCTAAAATGTCAATCTCTATACCTCGTAATTCATTGACCAAAGTGCCTTATCTATTGGGCCTTGCAGAGTCATATACAACTTCGAGAAAGAAATATTAGAAGAAGGAAACACACAAGAACACAACAGGAAGGAAACACATGACACACAACATAAGGGTAAACAAAACCACACAACGGAAAGGGAAACAAACCTAGCAATCACCTATGGTACAAGGTGGGGACAACTGCTTTCACTAAAATACAAATTCAAGTATTTCCCACTCCGAGGCAATTCCAGCATGGCGTTAGATACAAATATGAGAGAAGAAAAGCGTTCTCGCCGCAAGCTTCACCAATCTAGAATGGGCCGAGCCATAATGAGTCAAACGTTCCATGGCTTCCTTTTGGTTCACTTCTCCTGTCCCATAGTAGGATGAAGTCTCCAGCTTGAATTCTCTTGCCTTGGCCTTCTTATCAAAAATCTTCTTTACTTTTAATTGGTGCTCCTTAATGCAATCCAACACTTGGAGTCTATTTTCTTCCAGCTTCTCAAGAAAGAGGATCCTCTTGTCAATGGAATCCTTGGACTAACCATCTTCTATTGCATGTAACAGCTTGAGAGCTGGCATCTCGATCGTGAGAGGGATTTCTACTTCGACTCTATACATAAGTTGGAATGGTGACATACATATTTCCTTTTTAGAAGTGATTCTATATGCCCATAATGTGTCGTATAACCTTTTGTGCCAATTCCTTTGATTCTCATCTACAAGCTTGCGGACAATGGTCACAATGTTCTTGTTGCTTGATTCAGCCTTTCTTTTTCCTTGTGGATAGTATTCAAGAATGAGCTAGGGAGATTCCGTAGGTATATCAAAACTCGATCATCTCTCTTGAATAGAAATAGGTAGCATTATTTGTTATAATCTTCTCGTGGCACTTCGAAATTGACTATGATATTCTCCTTGATGAAGTTGCATATTGTTTCGGTGTTGGCTTGTTTTGCCAAACCGGATTCCACCCATTTGATGAAGTAGTCTGTTGTTTTGAGTACATAGGTGTGCCCCACGCTTTAGTGAGGGTTCATAACACCAATGAAGTCCAATCCCTACTATTTAAATGGTTCTTTAATAACCACAGCCTAAGTGGTAATGCAATGAGCTATGGTCTTCCAACGAACTATTGGCATGCTTTGCATTTAGAAACCCAAACTCGAGTGTCTGTAAAGATGGTGGGCCAATAATACCTTCCTCGAGAGGATCTTGTGTGTAGTGACCATTGCTAAATAATTCCCACCACATGCTTAGTCATGGTATGTTATAAGAAAAATTTCTTGTTTCTCTTTATCTACGCACTGAGGAAACAACCATCCGTATCTTTTGTAAAGTGCATGATTCTAGATTACAAATTTAGTTTCCTTTAGCTTGATTGTTATCCTTTGCTTGTAATCAAAATGGGGAGGGCATTCTCCGTAAGTTAGGTAATAGGCAATATCAGCATACCACTCATCAATAGTGGTGACAAAGAGAACCTATGGGTTATCTTCTGAAAAAGTTGAGCAAGCACAGTTTTCTTCACCATGTTGAACTTTGAGTGTTTCATCTTCATAAATCAACTTGCACAAGTCATTTCCCCTTACAATATTGGAGGGTTGGATCTCCAAGTCATATTCTTGATTCTTTGCAATCCAATTTCCTACTTTAGCTCTCGGGATCCCTGCTGTGTCAAGATGGACTTGATTGCACTACTAGGGACCATCACCATCGTATGGGAATTAAGGATGTAGAACTCAAGCTTTTACATCCTTGATCACCGCATAGGCATGCTTCTCCAATTGGCTGTATTTTATTTCATGTTGTTTCAAAGGAAACTCATGAAAGTAATAGGTGCTTCCATGCCTTCATCATTTTTCTTAATGAGGATGATAGAGAGTGTATGTTCTAATGCATAACAATACATGGTGAATTCTTTGTTAAAATATCGAGATACAAGATTTGGAGCCTTGGAAATGTAATTCTTGATCTCTTTGAATGTTTCCTTCCCATCATCTTTCCATTTGAATTTTTCTTGTGGTTTCATCATGGAAGTGATGTTTTTCGCCAACTCAACAAACTCAGGCACAAAACAACGAAGAAAGTTCACCTTTCCAAAGAATGAATGAACTCATTTCTTGTTTGTGGGTAGGGCTAATCTTGGATGGATTTAATACTCTCAAGATCAATGTGTGCTCCATGTTTGTTCACAATGTGGCCCAATAACTTACCTTCTATGACTCCAAAAATGCACTTTTTTGGATTTAGTGATATGCCATGTTTCCTACACCTTACAAGTACCTGTTCCAAGTGATAGATATGATCTCCCCTCTTCTTTGAAAATATTGTGAGATCGTCAAGATATATGACAATGAAATTCTTCAGATCTTTGAAGTCCAATTCCATCGCCCTTTGGAATGTAGCTCCTACATTGATTTGGCCAAAAGGCATTCTATTGTAGGAAAAAGTGCCCCAAGGTGTTGTAAAGGTTGTCTTGGTGCGGTCCTCCTCTACCACTTTGATATGATTATAGCCTTAGATATCATCAAGTAATGAGAGAATTTCAGATCCAGTGACTTCTTGTAGGATATGGTCCATGATAGGAAGAGGATAATTTTCCTTCATGATGCCCGGTTCAAAGGTTGCAAAAATCTACACATATCCTTATTTCAACATTCTTCTTCCGCACTAGCACAATGTTAGACACCCATGTTGAATGGTGGATGGGAAAGATGATCATTGCATTAAGCATCTTCGTTACCTCCTCCTCGATGGTATCATAAATCTTTGGGTCAGTACGGCCTTTGTTTCTACCAAGGGCTTAACACCCTACTTTAAAGGAATTGAGTGATGCATTTCCTTTGGTTGAAGGATTTGAGTTCATTATAAGAGTAGGCTAAGACATCCGAGTATTTCTTGAGCAATGCAACAAACCTTCTTTTTCTTCAAGCGAGCAACATTTTCCAATATTGACTATCCTTGGCTCCTCCGGTACCAATGTTTTCTTTATCAAAATTAGTCGGGCACCGAGAAGATTATTTTTCTTTCTCTTGAATGAATGTCATGTTTATCAAAGAGGTCTTCTAAAGATACTAGGCCTTTGGAAATTTTGTTTCCTTTTAATTTGATTACTCCCTCATCATCAATCCCTTCAATTCCTTCTTTCTCTTCTTTGAGGACTGCTTCTCGGTGTGGATTTTCACCTCCTTCGAAGAAGAGATTCTTGAAATTATCCCTTTGCTCCAAAAAGGCTAGAATTTGGTTATCACCATAGAAGACTTGCCAATGATTTTCATTTTCTCGGTACACTAGGCCTAAATACCATTTCAATGGTCTCTTTGTCTTTACCAAAAGAAGGATGAGGTGTCACTAGGGACACCGACACTCGTAAAAAGAATCAACCTTTTCATTTTGTTCCCTTGGAATAGATTCAATGGAAAATGCAGCAAAAGATTCAATGCAGTCCCACACTTTGTTTTTGTAATGCCAGAGTCTTGGATTCTTCACCTGATATTGTTGGTGGACCTGCTTTACCACAACCTCTGCATCACCTCGGCATTTTAGTTTCTTGATTCCCATGTCCTCTATTGCACTCATGCCTAAGATTAGTGCTTCATACTCTGTAATGTTATTTGTATTATCAAATCGCAGCTTATAGGAAAATGGGTACAACTCATTAGAGTGAGAGTACAATACTACACCGGATCCCTAGCCCACTCTGGAATGACTACCATCAAATTCCATTGTAAAAATTTGATCTTCCTCTTTTTCTGATCTGACGAAGTGGTTTCTTAGCCCACAATATCAAAAGAGAATGTTTTCTTTCAGATCATCATACTTTCATACTGTGAACTTCATCTTTCTTACTGGCAGCAACTTCTTCATCTTACCTTTTACTAGGATAGTTGCAGATGACCAATCCATTTTTAATTCTCCACCCAAGTCTCTATAGAAAATCCTTTTCAATAGAATACCAAAGGATGTTGGGATGTCGGCTACCAAGATCGTTAGGAGCACCTCCTTGTCCTGGAAAATCAGCTAGTGCTACCTATGCATCTTTGATTCTTCTTACCAATGGAACTTGTTTCCTTTCCATTGAGTAGCAGATGCCATTTACCCGGGTCAAGGTGAGACATAGAGAATTGTCAACTTTGGCTAGCATCACATTGTCTCGAGGCTCCACAATCTATGATACAATTATTTAGCACGAAACCTTTAATGAGGAGTGACAGTGTAGAAAGGTTCAACCTCGTTGGTTTTAGAGGCACTTAGGGCTAGTAAGTTTTGGTAAGGTGGTGTGGATGGTGAGGGTAGTAAGCCTTTAGAATTAGGACTCGAGGATACATGGTTACCTCCATGAACCGCATTAATGAACTTGTCTAAGTGGGCGAGTTTGTTTGTAGGTATTCTATTTCGAGAGCTAGACTTTGGTTTTGCTTGCATGTTCCACAAAGTCGATGATGTTATTGTGAGCGAGCAAGAGGTTCCTGGGAAATGGAGGAAGATTTAAATGGTAGAGGCTTTGCTACTTCTCGGGTGTTGAATTCTCCTTTTGGGTGTAGCTTTTGATTGAACCTTAGATGTTTTGCAGGAACAACATTTAAAAGAGAATTGTTCTTAGCAACTTTTGAATCGGGAGAATAATTAGATGACTTACTTGGCATAGTAGCATGATCCCTGACAACCAGTGAGTCTAGTTTTTCTTTGGACGACTCCATAGAAGGTGGTAATGGTGATCCTCTCGTTGATTATTTTATTGTGTGTGACCTTTGGAGGAGAATCTTCTTTATTGTTCTTATCCTTTCATCGCAGCCATTGAGGATGAAGCATCTTTCCTAGGTTGTGCACAAGTGAAAACATCATATGAGAAACTTGGAGCTTCTTCATCATCCTCATCTTCATCATCAATGTACTCAATTAGGCCATTTTTTATATCAACTTCCTCAACCTCAAGACATTTTTCGTAGTCTTCCATATTTTCTTCTTGGTTTCATCAATTTATGTTTCCTCCTCTAGCTCTTTGGTATCACACATGGCATTAATCGGTGGTGCTTCAAGATCAAGCCAACAAGAAGGTGGAGAAATCCTTAGCCTACCCGGAGGGTTTGGTTTCCTTGAACCATTCCGCATTGTGATATGAGATAGTTGCTTCTTCAAGGCAACTAACTCATTTGGCATTTTTGGAACATTGGACTGTGGTGACAGTAACTTGAATTCTAACCCTTTTTCATCCCATTTGGGCCTTTCACTTTACCAAACAAGATTAGATCATCATTAGTTTCTATTGCATGGTCTTGAGCTTCCGTTAATGTTCTTGGTTGGGTTCTTCTAAGGAAGAAATCCATTTCGATGGGGAGGCACTAATGAAGAATCTCTTCAAATTATTTTCAAAAGGCACCACATCTTGTGGATTCTTCTTATCACTCTGTTGTATCATGCTACGAAGTCTCTCATTGACTCGGAGGTTTATTTTTTCATTTGTACCAATTGGACTAAGAGATCCTGGAAATATTCTGTGGTCTTGAACCTATGTTTGAATGCACTTCTTATATCTTCGCAACAAGTGACAGACCTCAGGGGTAGCATGTAGAACCATTCGGTAACCTTTTCTTTAAATGACTCCACAAAGAGTTAGACTGACACATCTTTGTCCTCAAGACCCAACACACTACAAGCAGTGATAAATGCTGCTACATAGTCTTCATGGAGTTAAGGACCATCCCCCGATTTTTGGGAAGTTTTTTCTTGAGCCTCTCGGTAGACCATGGAGTGGTTAAGGATGATCCAAGTGGACCGGTGTTTCCTCCCCATGGTACATTAGGCCTACGGGCCTCATGATCACATTCACACTCATGATCCCCCATTCTATTTCTATTTCTATCTTCTAACCTTGCTAAGGCTGTGGCTTTTGTTGTTGTTCTTTCATCTTCCTCGGCTTGAAGTGTCTCAATTTCTTCGAGTTGAGCTCTTATTTCTTCGTCGGCTCTTACTTCTCTTTCTCTCGATTCTTCTTCAGTCTCTACATTAGTGAAATCTTCAAGGTTCATGTTGATGTATGGAAATTCACCATCTAAAGGATTGGTAACACTCAGGTTCCCAACGTGGATGGTTTCTTGAAAAAGAGGCCTTTGGATTCCTAGTAGCTCTTGTCTCCTTTGAAGTTCCTCAAAAATGGGATCCGTTTGTCCTCCTTGTCTCTATTTCTGGGTGTATCTTCTATCTACCAACTTGAAAATCTATGCTCTTCTTTGCGGTGCTGAAATTTGTCTTTGCCTCTCCAATTCAGCAGCGCGTTCTTCTTCAAGGTCCAGAATTCTTGTGGCAATGAAGTAGTGGTTGGCACTTTTTCTATTATGCCGATAGCTTCCCTCAAATCAAGCAACGTCTTCTTGGATGTGGAAGAGAAATTCAGCTCCATCAATAGTAGGGTATCCTGAAATAGCTATGATTTGAATCCATGTGGCTCACATAGCCATTCAAATTCTAGAAATCTTTCTCTTTTTTGAATTTTTTATTTTTCCGACCTTATGATTGCATTCAGTGTGTAGATGTCGCTAAATCTGCCCCACGATAGGTGCAAAAACTATTGGCAAGGAAATTTTTCAAGTGGAAAACTTGTGGACTCTCTTGCCAACACTGACGAATCGAAGTCCTCTACTTAACCAAGCAGTGCAGCTATTCTATATGCATGCACATGAAAAGGTGGATTTGTGGTAGCCTTTCGGTCGGAAGATCCAACAGGGCACTCCAAAGTGACCCTAAGGAAAATGCTTGCGCTATCTATAAGGGGGTAATTTTCTATGAAGGTTGGAAAGGGAGTGAGAAGAGAGGTAGGAAAACTAATGTTGCAGGTAGAAAATTAGATTCCTACACGCACTAGTTAGAAATTTCAACACATGCATTTATGAGAAGAAACAACTCTGCAAATGGAAACAAGACAAGATAAGATTGTGAACTCAAAGTTTCTAAAATCTCCTCATCAAAGAGGCTACAAAATCCTTCTTCTTGTATTGATGCTTAACCAGAAGTTGTACATAATGTGGGAATGGAAGAAATTTGAGAATGGAGGAAAGTAGAAGAAAATGGCTATCTCCTTTTCTTTTTCTAAGTACAATGCACTCATGAGTTTACAAGATCAATTGCCATCCCCGTGATGGCGTGAAGAAGCCATTAAATATCCTCCAAGGAACAGTTACAACTTATTCTTCATAGGCAAGAAACATTTTACAATTTCTTTTAAATCATTTACGCCCTGTCGATTCTTGATTCGTGAAGAAATGCCAATGGCAAGAAAAACTAGACTTTTCATAATGCAACCATTACACTCGTTTTACAACTTTGAATTTAAACTGTTCATCTTGCCTTTGAAACTTTAAACCAAAGTCGCCCACGTAGGAGAAATTTACTACAAGAGGGCATGGAGGATGCCTTTTACATTTTGTGACTTTATAGAGATTTAGCATTTTGGAACATTTTGGCCTGCTCACCCACTTTTGATATGGTCTTGACACGTGGCCTCATTTGAATGGAGACTAGGTCATGGGCCACTTTTATAATTTTACCTTTTTCACCGCAGCTCAAAAACAAAAATTTCTCCGTAGGACCACCTCCCCGTGCTTTGACCTTTGATGCGGGCTTACTATTTGAATTTCTCACTTGTAGCATGATCGCAGTCAGTTGTGGATCACTTTATGCCTTTTATACCTTTTGGAAACAACGCTCAAAAACTCAAATCACACCGATGATCTGCCTCCCCACTTTGACTCTTTTGGTGAGGGCTCAAAATTTGACTTTTTCCCTCATAGTATAATCGGCGTTAAGGGTCACCTTATGACTTTTAGCCCATTTTTAGCAAAGAGACCGAAAAACACAAATTACTCTCCCGACCCACTTTCACTTTCCAACGGCGCGCTCAAGATTTGACTTTTTCCTTCATGCAAAGTGGGCTGCGGATCACTTTTTAACTTTAGGTCTTTTTTACAAAGAGGCTCGAAAACACAAATTTCTCTGTGGACCCGTTTCCAATTATATATGTCTATGTACCCATGGATAATGGAGCCAAAATTTGATAGGGAATAAAATGGTCATCGTTCCGACTATGGAAAAATGCAGAGAAGAAGAAAACTCCACCATTTTGCGCCCGATTTTCAAATTTCTTTCGCGAACCAAGGGATTGAAAACAATACAAGGTTCGACGATCCATGGCCATAGAAAGATTTGACAATTTCATTCAAATGAGGATGACAATAGAATTTTCACACGTCTAGACGGGAAATGGAAAATTTATCAAACCACGCAGACTGGAGAGTTTTAAACAACTTCAAAGCATGAATTTCTCTATCTTTTTAGGCTTCCAACTTTACTTGAACACTTCTGGAGGGTGTGAGCTCAAAATCTTTGAATTTGACTTAGAAAATGAGGGGGGGATTTTGAGGGCGACAACACTTGCCAAAGAGACAAGTTTGGAAAGATTACAAAAAATTAAACCTAATCTGTAGGAGGTGATGCACCAAAAGGAATGTTGAACACCTACTTTGCATGGAGATGAAAACCAATAAGTTTGAAGGGGATGAATACACACCACAAGTCAACCAATTGCTATGAATTCATTCACCATTAAACACAGACCATTAAATATGAAACACAATTTAACATGCACAACTAACCAAAATTGCAATGAGAGATCAAGAGAATACAATGAACACAAGAGAGGGTTAAAGTTCATAGATTTGATATAGTGCATTACAATGGCCAAGAGGCACTAATTTTCATTACACTTGAATGGGAGGTTTGAACTCCACAAATTCACTTATAGACAAGAGAAGAAGGGAGGGTGTAAAGCAAGATTATCCAACCTTTTGAAATGAGCCCCTCCTTACAATATATAGGAAGAATGAAAGAAAGGAGAGAGAAGGAATTCAAAATCTTGCTTCAACCACCCAAAAATGCATTAAACTCCCCCGTGACAATGATGCATACCACTACAAAACCCATGCCTCCATGTACTTTTCCTTGTTAGAGAATAAAGGAAGCCCATACCTCATCATTTTGGTAGGTGAGAAATCTTGAAACACCCTCTAAAATGGTGGACTTTATTTCTTCATTTTTAAATACTTAGTCTCACTATATTTCTTCATGTCGTAGGTTTGTAGAGGACACTAAGGGATTTCCAAAAAGTCTGATTTTGTGCAAATCTGAGCTTCCAGTAAAAATTTATGGCCATCTAAAGATGAGGGTGCCATATTGTAATAAATGTGAGTGGTTGGCTCTGTTTTTTCAAACTCCTAACTTGCATCATAACCTCCAAAATCTGAAATTTTAGACTTTCTAGATTCGTGACTTCAGGATTTTGATTTTGGAGTTTAGGTTATTGTTCATCGCTCAAGTCACTTGATAGTTACGAAATGTTTGAGCATCCGATGTCTGAAATTCCAAATTTAGAGTTTGGACTCCAAAACCATGTCGTGTGACACTATTCATCGCTCAAGCGAAAAAATTCTGAAATACCAAAGCCCAAGTATGAAATTGGACTTTGGGTTTCATACCTTTGACTTTTTGGGGTTTTCGTGTTTCAGATTTTAGTGTTTCAGATTTCGTGGTTTCATAAATTCAAGCTTTTGGGGTTTCATGTTTTGGGTTTTCGTGATTTTAGGATTTTGTGTTTTTGGATTTGGGGTTTGTGTTTTGGGATTTGTGGTTTGTTCATCCACTTGACACGATTGCCAACTCCAAACTCCCAAAATCTCAAAGTCTAAATTTCAAACTTCGGGTTTCAGAATTTTCTCCTCCTGCATGGCACTGTTCATTGTGAGCTCCCATAACTCAAACTCCAAATTCAACTTGAATTTTTATGTGTTGACCTCTGAATTTTGGAGCTTTGTGCTTCTTGTCTCTGGGTTTCACCATCGAACAACCACATCTCCGAAGTTCAAATTTCAGACTTCATAACTCCTTCATTTCCCGAACTCCTCTGCAATGTGCTTGGCTTTCCTAACCTATTCAGCCAATCCCGAAGTTTGATCTCCCTTAGCTGAAATGATCCCTCATTTTTTCTCCATTGGGTCTTGCTTGTCCAATTTCGCCCGAGGGGCCAAATTAGATAATAGTGGCCTTGAAACAATGGTGCACAAACCATCATAGATTCAACAATACTCCCTTGATTAGAGGGATCATGCGGTATTCCATTAGAGTTTACAGGTGTTGTGACTTCTTCTCTTAATTGTTGGAGATATCTTCTTTGGTAGAGGGTTGAAAGGAACTCTTCGACCTACTCGAAATGACCGTGAGATTCTCAGGAAGAGATTCCTTCTTACACGCCAATTTTCTCTTCGCTCAAGGCGTCTAGATTACTCATAGTCATCCGTAAGATGACCCTTTTGAAAGGAACGTCGACACCTGAAGGCTAAACTCTCATAGTGGATCCTTTGCAATGCCAAGTGTCATCACCGACTTATAGACTTATTTATGTTGGAATGTCTTGAGAGGTGTCAATATCTACTAATATTTTAGCATAAGTAGTATGAATCGCTCGGATATTTTATTATCAAACTTTTAAAAGGATCTTAAAGTTTCACATATGGCTGCAAGGCATGAGCTATTCTAGAGTTGGAGTGGGAGTCCTGGTAGGCGAACCCAAACAAGGCAGGTATCAAAGGTGTCTTTTAGAGGATCGAAAGACGATACTCAGGGCTTGGACATGAGTTCATGTTCATCCCAAACCCAATGTTGATCATAAATAATAATCATCATAATTAAGTAACTTAACTAAAAGGATTAACTCTTAACATTTTCTCATTTATTTGATGTTCATTACAATTCGATCCAAAAGAATATTAGAACAAATTATTAAATATTTGGCTTTCCATGAATATTTCAAAATATTATTTTTTATATTGTTGGTTCCGATTTGCATAAAATATACCTCAAAGTAGTTCAATCAAATTCATTATGAATTCTTTTGACTCAAAGAACTATTAAATATATGGGGATTGAATGTTCTCCGGGTTCTCAATCTTATATACAAAGAATTCATTGGTTTCATCAATGAACTATGTGGACAGGATCCTTATTAATAATAATAATATGACTCTTAAGTCGCCAAATGGAGATGTTCTCATCCAGTTATTAATGCATGAACTAAATGCCCACGTTCTATTCCGGACTTTATTTTTGTATCATCCTATGTACAATTCAAATCTCGTAGATAGTACTAGCATACCTATCTTAAATTAATGTATGTAAAATATGCCGGGAGGTATCATTATCGAGGTACCTATTTTACTTATGTCATAAATTTAAAATAGGCACCTCTAGAATGATAACTCTCAACATATTCATCTAAGATAGATATACTAGTTTTTATATATGTTGGTTACATTCATCCATAATTTTCACATTATAATCATCATAATTACCTAACTTAACTTTACCATCCAATTAAAAAGTGCGCAATTTACCATCCTAATTATCACCAAGTGATAGAACGATTAAAAACTAGATATAAAAATTTACAACATCCGGCGCATCATCTGCTTACCAACATTATGTGATTCTGAAAGTACTGCTCTCTATAATTATACGGAGTAAACAGTTTTACATACAACCAGCTTAGTTTGTTGCATGTGTGAGTAGAATATCATAATTAAAAGTGATGTTTGAAAGCTTATATCAATGTACCAGTAATACACACTTATTTTTCCTATTGAGGCCAAAAAAATTGGTCACGCTCAAAGAGTGCGAATATTACTATGTTTGCACAAAATTAGAATGAAAGACATCAAAATTTGAAATTTGGACCTATGACTTGTAAATCAAGGAATATACTATTGTGCTGTAAATATTTGTAAAAATTGTAATTGCTTTTAGTTATAAAAATAAATAACTAAAATATGAACAATATTGACTGTGCAAACATACATGTAATTTTTAGACATTTCAATTTCAATTTCACATTTCCCTCTATGCATGCATTTATAATTAAGTCGACGATATCAACTTTTAATTGAACTTCTTGAATTGTTATTTTGTTGGCTTAAAGGACCACTAATTATAATTAGAATAATTGCTTCTTTAGAATTAAAGTAAAAAAATTCATATAGTAGTGCAGGGATGTGATTGCTCATTCAAATTGTTGCCTTTCAGTCAAAGTATTCCTTGTTGAAAGCCATGATTGTTCCAATCTTATGTCCCAGTGTTTTACTACAATGAAAGTGATAGCTCCCATGCAAAATCATAGTGAATTCGGAGTTCACAGTACAAATATCGAAACCACTCATCATCGTGGGAATGAAATGAAAAGTGCATATATTCCTTCAAACAGCAATCGAATGTTTTTCATTGTTTTGTAATTTATCTGGTACAAAAAAGCAGTTTGATGAGATAATGGTCCCATGAAAAGCAGTGCTGATGCATTCTCCGAAGAGAATAATGTGAAGATGACATAGAAAGCTGTGGTGGCTCAGCATACAAAACTGCATGTGCAAGTACTGCTATTATACACCACCCAGAACTGCCCTTATTCTCTTTACTGTATTCCGCTTTAAAATACAGAGAGCATGCGTGTCTGATACGTGAAAGTGTAAATAACTTTTGAAAGAATGGCAGTCAGAGACACAGCCGTCACTCCTGACACAGTATTCTACTCCTAACTTTTAACTTTCCATTCTTCCTAAACTAAATTAAACTAAAGTGGCGCCATGTTATCTGGAATTTTTTATTTTAAAATGGAAATAGAAAATCTTAATATAATATGATGCTGGTTAGATATGTTTTGGTTTTTTCCTGTTCTTCGGTTTTATAATTTCACAAAAATATCTCTAATTTTTATTTGGAACGTCATGTCTTTTTTTGTTTTTTTAAGGAACCATTTCTATCCTTACATGTTGTAAAATCCTTTGGGAGAAACAGAAACAGAGAGAGAGGAACGAGGCAGAAAGGTCATGGGCATCGAAATTATTCAAAAACAGCCCCAGGAACACATGCAGAGGATTGATCCTGTTTGGGAGAATGACATCCCTTGTCTGAAAGTTCTTGATTCGGTGGTGTACAGAGCTTATGGAAGGTTCAGGTTTGCCTTGATGGGGAGTTTTGCTGGGATCAGGCCAAATATTGACCTGGAAAGAAGCTGGATTCGAAAGAAATGGGGAGTTTTGGGGCAAGTTACCACCTTTTAATCTCTATCTAAAAAGAGTTTCCTGTTAGTCTTCTCTCTTGAGGAAGATCTCATTCACGTTTTACAAGGAGGGTCGTGGTTATATGGGAGAACTATTCTTTCCATTGTTAGATGGAATCCAAGCTCCAAGAAGCATATTCCATCTACGTGCCCTGCGTGGGTAGGGCTTCTTGGCTTGCCTCTCGAGTTTTGGGAAGTGGATGTGTTAGCAGGAATAGCCAAGGCCTTTGGAGATCTAATAGCCCTTAACTCGACCACAGTAGCAAGATCTCGTTTAATCGCAGCTAGAATGTGTGTTAACGTTTCTGCAAGTTGTGTTCCCCGATGGTACTAAATTTAATGTCTCGTGATGGGGCGTGGAAACAAAAGCTGATGTTTGAGGAATCGCCAGTCTTTTCTGGAAAATGTAGGAGAGTGGGCAATGGAACGTATGGCTGCAAAGAAAATCGAACGCCCTTGGACAAAAAACAAAAAAGGAAACATGGTCAAAATACGACTAGTTGGAAACAGAATGAAGCTCCGATGGGATTAATGCCGCACATGGCAAGGAGGAGATGGTCGTGGATCTGATCCTCGAGGCAGGAGAGTCGGTGATTAGGCTAGAAAAGAATGAGGAACATGACACGCTAACCCTTGAAACCCAAACAGTTGAAGTGGTAGTGAATTCAAATTCAGAGCAGAGCCGGTGGTAGAGGTGAATGACATCCCGCCCAAAGAAAATTCAAACTCACTGAATTGTAATCAGATATTGACTAAAACGGTTCACAAAGAGGCTAAGGCAGGTGGCAATCGTTTGGCTGGTGTTAATGCTACTAACCAATGGCTCAACATTGGGAAACATGTACCCAATGAAGATGCAAATTCCGTTCAAAAAGTTTATTTAGTGGAACCAGATTTTAACGACTACAGTTTAGAGCAGCTCAATAAATATTTGGTTGGATCGGTAATGAAAGCAGGTCCCCCTTGCTAAGCCGGGTAACGTAATATCAATTATCTCCAAAACTTTAGGTAAAGTAGAGATCTCCGCTAGCAAATGAGGAGAATAGGGTTGGAGAAGTGTAAAGCTGAAGACGCCACGTTGTGTTATCCAAAATTCACCCCCAAGGTAATTTTGATAACATGCATCAAATTCTTTAGTCCCAAGCAATTATATTGATTCAGGGCGAAAAGTCATGTTTCTAGGGTCCCCTCATATTTTTCTAACTCCCCTGTCCAAGTAGAAGAGAGCAAGTTCTGAGGAAAGGTAAGAAAAATTGCAAAAAACAGGCTCGGGCCAGAAAAAATTGCGAAAAATGGCTAAGTCTTAGTCCTCGCAATGATCCGGGGACAGTTGGGACGAGAGTACGCGAACCGGCCGGTTCGGCCGAAACAGGGAACTTCAGCACTGGGACAAATGGGACAAAGGGACGCGCGGGACGCGGATAGCCGAAGGAGCCGAAAGCCAATCAGATCACGCCACGTGTCACCGGCAGAAAAGGGACATGGAAGCCCATTTCGGGTGGTTCGGAAGGATTTGTCCCGCGCAGCATTTGGGACAAATGGGACAAAGGGACGCGTGGGACGTGAAAAGCCGAAGTGGCCGAAGGAGAAGAAGAAAAGTCAACATTTGGTCCGGAAACTTCAAACGGCCATAACTTTTGACTCTGAGCTCCGATTTTCACAAAATTGGACTTCTCGGAATGGGGGTCATGCAATCTTGTTGATAGGATAGATGACCTTATCCTCTAGAGTCCTCTATGGTTGAATTTATGCTTCCCAAAATTTCAAATTCCTCTTCGACATCTTCATCCTCTAGAAGAATCAATTTTATTTTTATTTTTCCACTTAGGAGTTCAATGACAGTTTCTTCTCCCAATTTTTTCAATTTTATTCTTCTTTTTGCAATTGCTCCAATATATGTAGCATTAGATATCTCCTTGTTCAAATCTTTAGGAGCCACCATTTATCCTTCAAGTTTAGGGACAAAGTTGATTTAGGTGTAAGAGAATCACATAGAGTATGTCTCTGGTTTTTGGGAACTTTACCTGTCTCTTGCATCAAAGTTTCCAATCCTTTTTACCCTTCTTTTCTCTTATGGAGTATTGAAAAATTAGGTAAATGAGAACATGGTGCTTGATTGCTCATTTATTCTCCTAATATCTAGTGTCCATATTATGGATGTTGTCACACAAATATTAAGGTAAATTTTATGATCTGGTTTAATGCAAACCGTATTTAAAATGAATCGAATCCTCATCAGATCGCATCCTAGTAGATTATATTCACCTTCACGGGTGAAATGATTCACTATCCAAAAGGAAGTTACCCCATAGGGTTCAAGAATTGTATCTATACTAATACCTTTGACATGGTTTACATTATTTAGGCCAATTCTGGTTTAGGTTCTCCATGTTCATGAAAAAATTAAATAAGATATTTGTAAATAAACCTTCATGCAATCTACATTCCTTCACAAGGAATCCTTGAAATTTGAATTATAATATTACTATTAACATTAATCTTCATTCCTATTACTCGAAAGCGATACCCTTAAGATTTTTGACTAATTCTTCCACTATTTATTCCTTTTACCATTGGAATTTATTTAGGAATTCCAACCATCGTACATTTTCAAATAGTGCGAAACTTGTGAATCTTGCAATAAAATTGAGGTTGACCCGGTATTGAGTAATTTTTATGCCCCTTATTATAAACCAAAGAAAAGGATAAACACAATAAGAATGATAGAAAATAGTCTAAAGAGAGACAACTGAATATAGACCGAAGAAAGAGTGTTTGTATACCACACTAAAAAAATAAAATAATCTAAGACATGTCATGTGTGTATACCACACATGGATGCCCATAAATACACCCATATGTTCCTATCACCCGGATAGCCACATGCGCCAACCACGACTATGGCTATCCTAGTGACAAGATTGCATGACACCCATGAATGGGAATTCCTGACTTTTTTTTGTGTGGTATACAAACTGTGTATACCACAAGGTGGCTATGTATACCATAAAAGGGTGTAGGATTTGAACTCGTGACCTCATCTTTATAAATAGAAGGCCTTACCAAGTGTGGTGCATTATGGCATAGATACATCCATGTGAAAAAATGCATATAATAAAATGACTCCCCAACTATGTGTATACAACAATTAGTGTGTCCCACAACTATTCATGTATGCATGGGGCATTACATGCCCCATGAGATCCTGTCGATTTCAATGGGCCATGTAATGCCCCCATGCATAAATACATAGGTGTGGTACTTCCAACACTAATATGACAGTCTAATAATATTTCAACGAGAACTCCTCGTGCTATGATTATTTTAGTAATGCACAACTTTTGGTTTGGTGGTAGTAATCGGAAACATGATAATAGACATAACACAATAATACGATAAACTATGACATAAAAGAATGATGAAAATCTGAAATACAATAGTAAAATATATTATTAACATGAAATTTTTACAATATCACCCATGAATTACTCCCAAGTGTTACCAACTCCACTTGTTTTCCAATAATAGTTATGTGAGAAATGTTATCCAAAATTCACCCCCAGGGTAAATTTTGATAACATGCATCAGAAGGAATCCCAACAGGTTGATAAAATGGAAGAAATGAAAAAAATGCGGTTGCAGGACTGTTTTGAGGGATTTCGGGTCTAAAGGGCTCGGGTCGTACCAGTTCGGGTTGAGCTAAGGTTCATCGTATCAAATCTTGGAGGCCAGAAAAAATCGTGAAAATCGGCTAAGTCCCAAGTCCAGGCAGTAGGGACAGTTGGGACGTTGGGGCGCGAACCGGCCGAAAGGCCGCCAGGCGGTCTGCGCAGCATTTGGGACATCCGGGCCAAAGGGACGCGCGGGACGCGGAAATCCGAACTGGCCGAAAAGTGAAAAAATTGACTAACTGTTGAAACAGGCAGTCTGGGACATCTGGGCAATTAGTACGCGGAGGACGCAAGTCGGCCGAAAAGACTTAAGGCAGCCTGAAACAGTTGGGCTGAAGGTACGCGAAGTACGCGAACCGGCCGAACCGGGCAAATCGGGAAAATTTGTCCCAAACAGATTGGGACAAGTGGGACAAAAGTGCGGAAGACGCGAACGGCCGCGCCCGGCCGAAATAGGGACTTTCGATCGGGACATCCGGGCCAAAGGGATGCGTGGGACGCGAAAAAGCCGAAGCGGCCGAAGGAGAAGAAGAAAAGTCAACGTTTGGTCCGGAAACTTCAAACGGCCATAACTTTTGACTCCGAGCTCCGATTTTCACAAAATTGGACTTTCGTCAAGAGGAATTTGAAATTTTGGGAAGCATAAATTCAACCATAGAGGACTCTAGAGGATAAGGTCGTCTCATCCTATCGACAAGATCGCATGACCCCATTAAAAAAACCATGGAATGCCATACATACCAAGATACATGCACGCAATGCTTATCTATGGTACCCGCATCCCCCTCCATGTCAAGTAGTCAAAAACCTAGTCAAGAACTCATGCCGATTCCTAAGGCTGATCCCAAGGAAGAGAAAGGTGCCATATGAAAGGATTTAAGAAGGTGGTGAAAATTTAACACATTCTCTTTAGTTTTTGTTTCCCCATTCCATCAATTAAACAAGAAAAACTTTAAGCACCAAAACTATTTAACCATACCCGAAGAAATTGAGGAATTTACTCATCAAAAAAGGGGCCCTAAACTTTTCCACGACCTTCTTCTTCTTGTATAGAATTAAAAAAGGAAAGGCTCCACTTACATAATAAGAACCTATATCTCCCACTGCACCAGGTCAGGGTATTGAAGAAGATCAATTGCAACATGCGATTCTCCTCTCTAATCAAGAAACAATCATCAAGTAGTAGCAAGAAGAAATATAATTTTTTAAATAAATATACAAACAAAAGAAACCCTTTATCTCTTCTTTACATGTGCAAATTGAAATACTAGAAATGAAATGGAAGGAAATGGAAGAAACAACCCTTTCCAACACTAAAATAAAAGTTGATAAGGAAATTCAAACTTCCTTAAACATAGAGGAAGTTAGAAATGTCTGGGGTATAATTTGTAACAATTATGAAAAATTGCATTCTCAAAATGATACTTTAAAAAATAATTTGGAAGAGGAGAAGATTGAAAGAATGAAAATAGAAAAATAAGAGGAAAAGATCAAAAATGACTTACAAGCTTCTTGTGTAGTAGAGGAAAAAAATCTTACCTACAAAAGACCTTCGTCAATATATAGTGCTTTCTTGGAAGAACAGTTCTACATGTGGAAATTATCAAGAATAAAATGTGACTTTCCATTTGAAATAAATAATGACAGAATTTTTGAAGGCATTTAAAAAAATCTACACTAAACATCAAAATCTCATGTGTGAATTCCACTTGTGTAATCTTTGTTGGGTCACATGTCATATTTTCAAATAAATCTCTTTGTAGAGGATTCTCAATTAAGAGCATTCTCGTCTACCATGAAAAATCAAATAAAATGAGATCAAAGGACAAATGATTATTTTGAGAAAGTGAAGACATAAGGTATGTGCATGAGGCGTCAATATGTATTGATCTCACATACCTAGACATTTGTGTTATCATAGGATAGTGTTGTTTTTAGAAATACACAATGTGTATACCACATAAGAGAGATACAACTATTTATATGCTTTTCTTGGCTAGTGATAGAGAGACTAATGTCAATTAACAACTTAAAAACAAACATATATTGGAATCATATGTATACAAATTATTTTTACAAAGACTTGAAATAATTTTTGGCTACTGTGTCTTTTTGTTTCCACTCCTCCTAACCGTGTTTTTACATATTCTTGAGACTTATCTTTTGTGTTTAGATACTCACCCTTTAGTTTCTACTTACTCCCGACCTATTCTTACTAGATATCTAATTTAAGGTGATTGATAGTGGCATTTGAATTCAAAATCAATCTTATCTTCAGGAATTAAATGCAAAGTTATCCAAAAAGAAAGAATATTGATATACCTTGATGGATTCCACAATATCAATTCTCATTCTATATGTTTTCTCATTCCTTATTTATTTGATATGATGTAAGATCACCTTTCCTTATCATCAGTATGTAGAACAGCTTATACATTTAGCTTGTCTAGATCATATTTATAGCCTTTATTTGATATAAGTTTCTCTTCCGCAACCTATGGGGCAATAGAGATCATATGTATCCCCCATCCTTCCCTTATTTCTTCCCTATAATTATTTTCATCCACAACATATAGGATAATAGGGATCATATTTATCCCTACCTCCCTCCCTTATTTCTTCCCTATATGTTTTTATTCCTTATAAGTGTGTGTGTGTGTGTGCGTGCATGCGCGTGCATTTGTATTTTATTTTTTATTCATACATATGCATATGTACATACATATACATATATATGTACATGTATGTATGAGTATACATATACATATGTATGTATAAAGTCCGCCAAGATGTTCCAGTCCCTAAGCATATACGAAGGAAAAGAAAGGAAGAGGAAAGGATGAAAAAAGGTGGTGAGCATTAAAGATGCATCACTTTGGTTTTTTTTCCCCATTTCATTGATTAAACAACAGAAAATTTAAGCTCTAAAACTCTGCAACTATTTTCTGTGAAGGCTAATTGCGGGAGAATTCCCGAAGCACAACCCAATCACCATCCTGTCCATGAGTCATGCCAATTCGAGGCCGATCTCAACATAGATACGGCCTATAAAAAGGAAGATAAATGGAGGAGGAAATGACGTGAGAAGGTGGTGACATATTTAATGTATCTCTTTGGAAAATCTGCCTCATTCCATCGATTAAACAAACAAAGAAAAAATTTAAGCAAAAACTAGGAATCTACAACTATATTTGTAGAAGGTTGATTGTGGGATAATTAATGGGAGAACGATAATTGGCGAGAAGGTCCATTGCAAAAAAATGTGAGAATCATTAGATCTTAAATAAATATTCATGTGAATGAAACTACTTGAGGCTATGTGATTTTCAAATTTTAAAATTGTTCATAGATAGACATTTTTATTTCTCTTTTCTATAGATTTGTGAATTATTTTAGAGGAAAACATGTACTTATAGTATCAATAGCAATACTTATATATGGTATTTTAGATTTTCATATACACATTGTGTGTATACCATAGAAAAGAGATAAAAATTGTCTATACAATTGTCTTGGTTGGCTAGTCAATGAATGTGGTGAAATAGAAATTAAGGATAATAATAATAGGATATAATAGATTTATAGATTTTTTTTTTTTGTGTATGATCATGCTTTGTAAATCTAAAATAGCAATGTGTAAATCCAAAATAGAAGCAAGTAAATCAACAAGGATATCAAAATTATCAAAGGAATCAAAACTTAACTACAATACAAATACTAACAATGAAATACTATTATAATAAATAGATGAAAAATAGGTTCACATGTTAAGTATTTTCAAAGTCACATGATGGTTGAATAAAGTGGGCACAAGATGTAATGATTACCTGTTGTTCTCATTGTGATGCCACATGGAACATTCAAACAAAAATAATTATGATAGCTATAATCATGTTTAAATCAAAACAACCAAGAGAAGAGTATAGATGATGTAGTTAATAACTAGCTAACCAATACAAGAGTATATACACTAGCCACAGTCACAACCCAATCATTTACTTGCGATCAAAGACAAGATCATCCATTTCTGTCTTACGTGGTATACACATAGTGTCTATATAACAAACAACAGTATCATATGACAATACAAACGTTCATGTATGTGATACCATTACATGTACATATGTATATGTATATGTATATGTATACTTATACATTTACATATATATATGATTGTATATGGATACATATACATTTAAACACATACATATACAAATGTGTATGTGTGTTTGTGTGTGTGTGCATGAACATATGTGTAAGTGAGTGGATGAATATGAAACATTTCGGTAAAGAAACAATTTCTCCAGGTAGTATTGTGTCATGCTAGCAGGCAATTGTTTGGAAAAGTGTGATGTATATGCATGGGGATCATGCGATATGGATGTGGGTCATGTGATCTTGTATCTAGGATAGCTTAATTCTCATTTGTTGCACCTACATATTCATACACATACATCTACATGTGTATAAATATATATATACATACATACATACATACATACATACATATATATATATATATATATATATATATATATATATATATATATATATATATGCATTTGTATATGTATGTGTATACATATGCATATTCATATATATGTACATGTGTATGGATATACATATACATATTACGTATATGTATATATGACCCCCATGTGATAGACCATAAGATGCCATAAAATATGTCACCATAAAATGACTTGCATACATGCATCATCCCTAAAATAGATCGTATGATCCCCATATGACAAGTTGAGCTAAATGGATGCCACGTAAGACAATGTGGGTCCCACAAATGGCGATGAATGTATGTCATTCCATATGACATATTATGGTCATTCTTATGAGGGCCATGTGATCTTATCGCCAATATAGATGGCTCCCATGGCTATCTATGGCATGCGATTAATCTGGAGCCGTATATCTTGGCAATAGGATCGTATGACCATAAATGCATACATGTGGCACATGGTATACACAAATCTAGGACTTATATTTTTTTGGTTTTGTAGTATACACAATGTGTATACCAAAAAAATAGGATTTGAACACGTGACCTCTCGATTATTACTTATTTTGATTAATCACACTATAAATCTGTACAAGCACATAAACATGCATGAAAAAAATATACCTATTTACTTTAATTTCAAAATTCACCACCTCATTAGTAGTAGGTTCACACCCATGTATGTATGCATGCATGTATTATGGAAGAATCATGCGATCCTATTGCCGGGATAGCCACATATAGGCATATGTATTTGCTTGAATTTCCAAATTGCGCCACCTCATCCTATCCTATGCATGGATGCATACATACAGGGGTGGGACCCACACTTTATGAGATGGCGCATTTGGGTATTCATGTAAGTATATGTTTTTTTGAATTGATGTTTATGTGCCACCATGTACATAGTTGGTAGGTATTTATAATAATAAACATGAGCTCATGGGTTCAAATCCTAGTTTCATTGTGGTATACACATTATGTATACCACACTATGTGTATACCTCAAAACCAAAAAAAATCTAAGTCATGGATTTTTGTATACCATGGGCCACATGTATGCATGTATGGTCATGCGACCCTGTGGCTTATTTCTCCCCTATATGTGTTTTTGATAGACGGCATATTTATCCCGGATGCCTCCCTAATTTATTCCCTATAAGCTTTTCTTCCACAACATATGGGGCGATAGGTATCATAATTATCCCCCTCCCTCTCTAATTTATTCCCTATAAGATTTTCTTCCACAACATCTGGGGCAATAGGGATTATATTTATCCCCCCTCCCTCCCTTATTTCTTCCCCATTAGCTTTTTTCTTCCACAACATCTAGGGAAATAGGGATCATATTTATCCCCCTCCCTCCCTTATTTCTTCCCTATAAGATTTTCTACCACAACATATGGGGCAATAGGGATCATATTTATCCCCCTCCCTCCCTTATTTTTATATATATATACGATACACTTCTTATACCACGTAATGTGTAGTAAAACATAAACATTTGAATTTTCATTTGTATCATCATATGCACACAAAACACAATGTGTATACCACATAGTAAGAAAATAAAAAATAGTTTGTATACCACAACTAACACACAAAAAAGAACCATGTATATATATCGAAATATATAGATATGCATATGTCTTGTAATGCTAGATAGTTGCATTGAAAAGTTCAAATTTATAGTGTTGAATATGCAAAAAAAAACATGTTGTATGTTGTTGCTTATGATATATGTTTGTCCATTATAAAGGTAAACATGGTTTCCATTTGGAGATTGGAAATTCATGGAGTGTCTAATACCTCGGAAAATATTACATGTTCATCATTCATATTATATGACCCTGATGACAACAAGAAAGTAGAGAGAGGCACCATTGTGGGAGATGTCAATATGACCATCCACTAGGATGAGTATAGGGCCTTGATATTGGGTCTTGAGGAAGTGTTACATCATGAAGTTGGAACATTTGTGTGTTTTCTCATGATATGATTGTTGTGAATCAAATGAATGGTGTATACCAATGTAACAATGTAAATCTTTTATTCTTCGATGTTCAAGCACTAGAGATTGTATATCTGCTTTGTGAAATGTTCATATGTACATGTAAAAGTTAATAGAGGTAGGTTGGATGTATGTCAAGTGTCTAGGGCCATAATAAATGAAGAAGTGGTAGTGTTGTTAGCACTTTCCATGGATGACATTGTAATATGATATATGTACACATTGTATTTCCTTTTGTGTTATGTATAAATTATGTTTGTAATTATTTAATGGCTTAATATGTACTATTTTGATGCATTTGTGGAATGGTAGACATAGTTTTTTTATCACAGGAATAATGTGGCCCATCAGAGATATAATATGAATGTTATCACAAGATACTCGGACCTTGGAGTCATCATACTCTATTATGGTGTGTACTCTTAGAAAAATACATGTAGGCACTATATCTATCCAAATTGTTATTGTTAAGATGAATTATGATTGTTTGTGATTTTTTGTTATTTATGGCCAATGTCATATTGGATTTTCCAAAGTTACATTTTGCGGACATTGCATCTTTATCACAAGTAAGAATACAAGATTTTCAATTACATTTTGCATTGCTGCAATTGAAAAATAAATAATTGTATTATATTTTATGTTGAAACTAATTTTTTAAGTAACTAATGCAATCTTATTTTAGGCACCTATTCTTGGGCCTCCAATTAAAAGATCAAAAAAATGAAGTGGACATTGTACCTTTAGATATCTTCTTAGTACGTGTGTGTACTTTATCTACTAATCATTCTAACATTTTTTTTTAAATTGGACTTTGGTATTATTTATTATGTTAGTAATGAGTTTTTATATGGTATGGATTGTTGAGTGAAGGATGAAGAGGTGGTTGCAGCAAATGTTGCTTCATCGTCATCACATGTATAGGATGATATAGTTGTAGAGGAGGTAAAATTACCTTAATTTAACGTTGTATTTTTATCTTAATTTAATTTAATTTTATTATATATTATTTTGTATGTGTGTAACAAGTTTTTATGACTCAATGTGATATTTGGAATGATGATTACGAGGAGGATGCACCCAGTGTTGCTTCTCCAGTCATATGAGAGGATGATATCATTGTCGATGAGGTAAAATCAGAAAATTGAATCTTGTAATTTATTGTTTTCATTTATGTCCATTAGTGTCTAACTATTTATATGATGTTGTTGAATAGGATCCTCTTCACTATAGGAGGGAGCATTATGGGGATCACATACTTTATTATTGTGAGTACCCTAGATTTAGAGAAAAATTTTACGATTATAGATGTTAAACATCCAAGGAAAAATCCCATTCCCTCTCTCATGTTCCCCAGAGGAAAGGGAGAAATTTTACTGGAAAGTATCCTCGGTGGGCCTCCGAAAAGTGGAGGAAATATAGGGAACATAGAGAGGAAACATTGAGGTGTGTTGTGTATGCACTCTATATTGCAGAGGTGACACGTGATAAAGCACATTTGCAAGAGGGATGGAAAGGCATCATTCGACAAGCCTAGTAGACGCTCCAAGAAAGAGGTTGATAATGCCATGAGGGTCTATGATTTGGAGACTGTGAGGGCTAAGAGGAGGGCAGACATATTGGCTTTGAGAGAAAAGAAGAAAAACAGGGTAAGTTTATTGAGTAACGGTTTCATTTCACTTGTTTCTCATTGTCAGTACATAAGTATTATCTATTTCTTATAATTTACATGTCATTGTCTTCATAGGGTGAGGAGGGTGAGATGGATGCAACAACGAGAGGGGTCATTCCCAAAAGAACTAGTGGAGGTGACAACGTAAGTTAGTTGTTTTATATTTAGTTTTGTTAGTTAAACACTTGTTCATGAATCATTCATTAACATTTGCATTGATACAATATGTATGTAGGAGGATGACATGTCGTTGTTGCATCTATATGAAAAATGTAAAAAAAAAAGTAGCAATGAATCCAACCAACATAAAGGAAGCTGAGGTAAATAAAAGTGAACACAAAATTTGTGAATTATAATTTGTAGTTTTTGTTATAAAACCATTGTAATAAAAAAGTTGTTATTTTGTAGGTTGGTTCATCACTCAAGTGGGTGATGCAGTGGCACCTTTTCATCTGATCGTGGATGTGGCGGTGCAAGCAATGCAGAGGCATGGTAAGTCATGGACCTCAATTGAAATCTAAATTTTGAGTTATCATTTTCCCCTCTAAATGTAAAAAATATAAATTTGTATTGTAATAAGGAATTTTAGAACTTGTTAGATTTATAGTTTAAGTATTTTGCTTTAAGTGAATAAGTACTTGTTTGATTTCTAAATATTTACTTAAATGATATGTAGATATTTCCATCTATGCATATCTTTGATAGATAATTATGACGTAAAGGTGTGTCGGTGGTAATTATTCCCGATATAAAACTAAAAAGTATGGATAAATATGTGTAATAGTCATTTAAATATGCACAACATTGCATATGTTTGAACTCTTGGATCCTTTATTTGACCTTGTAATCACTTGAGACTCTTCTCTTTATCTTCTTGCTTTACTAGCCCTATTGGACATATATCTTCACCTATAGTTTGACATGATTTCAAGTATTTACATATGTATATGTATGCACTTCTTAGTCTCAGAGTAGATTGTTGATTTCTTTGAGTGAATACAAGGTGATCTTAAGCACTATGGTGAGCATTTGGCTCTTGTAGATTGATTCTTGTGCACTATTATTCCTTATTACTTAGGTATGACTATATGTTTACATTTTATAAGGGTGTAATCCTTGGATTTTGTACTTTGTAATTGTATAATGGATTAAGATTAACAAGAGCTTCAATTTGTATAGTTATGAGGATTGGAGTAAGTTCTTGATGACAGAGGAAGCTTGAAACTTGTTCAAGACTGCATCATTCCCTAGTACCTTATTCAAAGTCCATGCAAGTGAGTTTGTGTGAGATTTTTTTTATGGATGGTAGGGATCAGATAAAGTTGTACATGTAAAGGTAAAATGTAAAGATCCATAACTGATATCCTTTCTTGCATATTGGGAAGGTTGAAAAACAAATACAAGAGTGTGAGGCTCATTTTTGGTGTTCTTCTTGCATGTTAGGGTTCTTCAAGGAGAGTAGGAAAAATGTGTTTTTCTTGTGTGTCATTCTTGGTATAGTAGTGTGATATGTAAATTTTGTGTTGTGGTGGAGTATAGTAGGGGATGCATGCCTTGTAAAGTAGTGTAAGACTGATTTGTGTTGAAATTTTATGTTGAGCTTTGTAAGTTTTTTGTTTCCATGCAAATGTATGTTTGATGAATAGGGTATCTCTATGATTGTTATGAATTTCCCTTAGTTGAGAAATAATATAGCAAGGAAGAAAACCTTGAGCAGGGTGGAAGAGTGATGAGACAATTATTGTGAGAGAAAGGATACTTGAAAGTTCCGGTGATGGTATAAATGAACACAGACATGAATAAACTGTATAACATTGTAACACGTTCTTTGAGAGATCAATAAGTTGAGAGTTGTCATCTTGGAATAAGAGGATTTTCAGAAAGAGGATGCATGTATGTTGAATTTTTAAGCCTTCTACCATCTTTAGAAAGTTGTGAGTAGGAGCATTTGGTTAGGGTTTACTTCAAGACATCAATACCTTGCTTTCTGAGCACTCAAGTGACAAGGAACTAAAACATGAAGCTACAAAGAGAGGTAAGTATTAAGATAATGTGAATAATTTTTCTTCCCTGGTAAGTTGATTTCATGGAATAGATGCAAACAGAGCCTCAGCTAAAATTAGGAGTCATGACATCAAGTTTAAAGAAATTTATGACAAAGTTTCTATACTCGGGTCCCCAGAAACCTTCACTAAATATTTGGCTAGGGTATGTGAATTTGAGGCCTTAAACATCGAATTTGATCCTAAAATTTTGAAGAAACCATCTTGAAAGACTCCTTTAAAAGATTCAACAAGAATTTTGGTATTTTTTGGAGGATTTTTAAGTTGTTTTTGACAGTTGGTTGTCCCAGAGGTTATCTCAGTTTACAAACCTAGGGTTTGGTTGTGATTGAGGAGTTAAAGGCTCAAACGGTGGAATTATGGATTGAAATTTGAAACATATCATTATTGCACAATCCTTTCAAAGGATCTTGAGAATTTAAGGAGTAAGACAATCTAGAATCTTCCCAGTTTGTGATAATTAGCTATCTCAGTTTGTGTTAAGGAAGAAGACATGATATTCAATGCCCCAAACAATGAGTTAAGTAAGATTTTAGGATGGAAGACCATATAGGTTTTTGCATGCATGGAGAAGTCCTAAATGGATGATAAAAAAGGTAAAGAGTTAATTGGTTGAAGGAGGAAATTACAAGTTAGAGTAATCAAGAAGTGACTTTTGTGGAAAGGGCATTTGCACAAAGAATGAATTCACCAATTTTCTAACACCTTCTCCTTGTAAAATGGTATTGGAACATGCCCTCAGATTGCTTGTAATACACCTAGAGTTCCCTAGTCTTGAGTGACCAAAAGGCATGGTTTTTAGGCTCTAAGGAAGACTATGTGTGTGAAAGAGAGTGTAAGGTTGAAATTTTAGTGAATCTAGGGAAACTTGATGGATGAGACAAGATGAATGAGACCTTAGGAGCATGTAGGAATGGCTAATGAAGGTCACTAAGGTCTGCAACATGAATGTGACTTGTTGTGAAGTTCCTCTCCTTAAGAAGAAATGAACTACTTAGACCATGGTTAGAAGAATTTGGGGTCAAAACATGGTAATAGGGATTCTTGGATAGTTAAGTATGGAGAAAGTGGGAAAATATTAGAGAAGGATAAGAGGTAGGGACAATAGTAGTGTTGAGAGGTCATGTAAGAGAGGTACAAGTTATGCTTGTTAGAATCCTATTTTCCAATGCCTATATAAGGCAGGTTCAATTAAGGTAAGAATACTTAGTTCTAACCATTGTTTATGAGTTTTTTTAGTAATATTATAGCATTCCTCAAGGTGGCTAAGCATGACCACTTACAAAGGAGAGGCTAAGATGTAAGAGTTACTTGTGTGAGTATGATGGTTGAAAATTGAATTATTTTAAGTGATTTGAGGACAAAGTTCAAGATGTTCTAAGGTAAAGATAGTTGGAGTACAAGAAGTTGACTTAGTTACTACATCACTATCTTCTTAACGTGTGTATAGGAGGTTTTTCTTGGTTTAGGATAGACTAGAATAAGTTGTTCGTAGACTAGAAATGATCCTCAAATTACAGAGTAGGTAGAAGTGAAGTTTGTAAATATCTTGATATCTCGAGTATATGAATGATATTATATGATTTTGTCTACATCACTCCTAAGAGCTTGTCTTTCCTTGGGACACCTCCTTGCTTCTAGACCATATTCCACTACTTCCCTTTTACCTTTTCTGAGTTCCTTTTAACTTGAAGCAAGGTTACTTACTTTTAACTACTTTTGAAACCTTTTTTACGAACATTTTTACCTATTTATTTAAAAGTGGTTATGATGTATTGTTAGTTTTTTACAGATTTATATGTTGTTTGTAACTTATTACATTCAATTTATGATGAAACTCATATGCATATGTTCATGTTTTAAAAGTGATTTTGGTTCACAAAGACTAGAAACTCTAAAATATTTACCTTTTTTAAAATTTTAAAAGTGGGTTATGATCCACAAATTATTTGATTTCATTTAAAGTATAGAATGAGATTTATTTCTTCATTGTTTACAAATAATCATAAATTGGAGATTTTCATTTGAGACTAGTATCCTTGAAATCAGCAACCTTTACTCTTTAGTTCAACAACAAGGATGTTTTAAAACACTAAAACACCAACCCCTAAAATGCATAATGAAAGTATAAATGAGTTTACCATTAAAAATAAATAATTTCAAATATATGAAATATTAAAGCTAATATTTAATCCTTCCTTCTTCCTTTAAAACTCTATTCACTATGGATCCTTTAGAAAAAACATTACAAAAATAGACAAAGGAGATTTTTTTAAAGAAATGAGGAGAATTTTTTTACCTCTTTAAAATTTTAAAGTGGTTAGTGTGTTAATGTATGCCACTTTTACATCTTTATGAATGCTTTTTCAATTAAATATATATTTTAAATTCATTTTCAGGCATATCTCGGGACCCATGGAGAGAGAGAGGAGAAACATTTGACATTATGGTTTTTACACAATTAAATATCAGTTGATTATGTTTTTCACATATACACGAACATTTAATTATGATTTATTTTTCTACTTACTGCAACTAATTTAATGTGCAATGATTATAGGCATCTTCCAGTGGCCTCAAGAGAGAAGGGGAGGAGCATATTTCATTACACGAGGATTTACAGGTAACCTTTACGTGAAGTGGAATCGAGATTCTATATTGTGAATCATTTTATTATATAAATAGTATTAAAAATAGGAATAAAGTTATAGTATATAAATTTATTTTTGTTTGGACTAACTACTAGAATTCTTTCAAAAGACTAAAATGTTCCTATAATGCAAGCCCTCATCCACTCCTGCTACATCCGTAGCAGTTCCCACTATGGTGTCATCTATTGGTGATGTGGTGGATGTCTGGATGTATGGAGAATTGGTGGGCCATGGAAAATTGCACAATGTTCGGTGTTGATGCAATCTTGCCATGGGAGGAAAGTTCCATCAGATTGTTGTTGTTAATATCCTTAGTGTCATCGATCTTGATTTCCCTCTACTATTTCCTACCTCTTTCACGGACATGCTTGGTGGATGTTTTCAATGGCTTTACCATTTGTCCACTTTATAAATGCATCGTAGCCAGCCACCTCAGGTAATAGCTTGTTTGGAAATGTTTTACATGTAGTTTTGGCTTTGCGGTATTCTTAGTATATATGAATTATAGTAACAAAACTATTTAAATTTTGCAGGATGATGTGGTACCCATCAAAAAAAACAAGGTGGGCACCAAGTACAAGAGTGACACCCAACTCGATACATAAGAACCCCAAAAAAAAAAAAAAATATATTTTGAAAGAATTACCTCCATTACTGTGCACTAGAAATGGAGGAAAAACTGATTTCATACTACTAACCAAATTATTTCAAAACATTAACATTAATTTAATGACAAAGTTTTAATTGATAAAATTGTGGCTTGTTTTAATATAATAACAATAACATTAACATGTGTTTTAATTGTGTATTTTTGGATTTAATCATGATTATAGTTTTCATAAGTGTTTTTAGTTTGAATGTGCCATGATGCTTCACAATCGGTGCATTATTCATGATTATAGTTATCACAAATGTTTTTGTTTTAATGTGCCATGTGGCATTGTAATGTGTTGATTATTCATGATTATATGTCACATTTGTTTTTGTTTGAATGTGCCATGTGGCATCACAAAGGGTTGATTATTCATGATTATATCCTATCACAAATTTTTTTTGTTTGAATGTGCCATGTGGCACCACAATGGGTCGATTATTCATGTTTATAGCTGCCATAAATTTTTTTTTTGTATGTGTCATGTGGCATCACAATGAAAACCACAGGTAATCATTGCATCTTCTCCCCACTTTATTCAACCATCATGTGATTTTACAAAATACTTAACATGTGAACCGATTTTTCCTCTATTTATAGCAGCAACAGACTAACATTGTTTTTTATTTGTATTGCAGGTGAGATTTGAATCCATTTTTGCCATCCATCAATCTTAGTTAAGGTAATTTCATATTTTTACTAGTTCATTTATCACATCTGCAAGTGAATGTGACATTTTCTTTCTACAAGTTCATTTTTTTTCAAGTTCATTTATCAAATCAAATATTTTTTCATATTTTTAGCCAATGAAAGGAAAGCTTTTCATATTTTCATAATCATCATAACAAACTACTTTTTGTTAGATAATATAACCTATGAATTCAATTTTTAAAAATCTCTCAACGCCATTTTTTAAAACTTATGTTCTTTGTATTCCATGCATTATGTATCTTGTTACCGATCTGATCATGACATTTTCTCAACACAAATAATTATCTTATAAGTAATGCACTAAGGACTAGTTTTTTTTTTTTTAAGATTCTTTTTATATTCAATGATTATGAGGAACAAGTATGAAATGAAAAAGGGCCTCAATTTACATGGTCATAGAGTGATAAAAATATAATTATCTGAGATATCCAACTTGTGGAAGGTCTGTTGTAGCACCAACAAAAGTGTGCATTGTAAGCTATCGATGATGATAAATTTGAATAAATGGATAAACTATTATCACATTATGAACGAGGAAACACCATAGACATTGGCATTCTAATTTTTCCATAGAATGCATAATATTAGAATGATATTTACTTGAAAAATCTATGAATCATATGGTTGTTTAGTTGGTTACATCTGTTGAAACAGTTAAAATGGGCCATTTTTAAAATTGAGAAAACTGCAAACTGCCAAGAAAATAAAGTGTTACTTGTATTTTTCAACCTCGTAAACACAAATGTAAGGTTGGGGTTTTGGAATTTGTGATGGACTGATATGCTTCACCAATGATTTACACTTTCCCTAATCCACATTATTGGGAATATTATGTAGATGAGGAAAATAAGAATGGTGGACATCGAGTTCATATTTTCTATCATTATACCACACTCTTGTTTTCAAACGAATAATATACCTACAAACTATTGTTTGTAGAAGAAGATTTTGTTTGATTTTTATAGCATTTGCTAATCTTGTAAGTTTTCTGATTCATTTCCACTTTCACAAGGAAACAAGAGCTAATCTTGTAATTTTTTTGATTCATTTCCACTTTCACAAGGAAACAAGATTCAACAACGAAATTTGAATGCCCAGTCATGGAAGCTATAAAATTATTAATTTTTGAATATTATAGGAGTTTTGGTGGATTTTTTTTTTGATATTATAGTAGTTTTTGTGACTCAACGATCTAATGTGGATGTGAAAAAGACAAGGACATAACTTTTTCAACCTTTTCCATACTCCTAGGTCTTGTGTAAGACTACAAGTGTATTATTGAATACATTGTATTGTTTCTTCTCTATTTTGTATTGATTCTTCTCTATTTTGTTTTCCTTGTGCATCTCTTTCAGGAACAAGAGTGGTGACAAATATATTTTATGTAGGGAAAAAATGGGATCTGAAGTACTCTTATTTTAGCACTAGATTAAAAGGTAAGCCTACAAGATGTATAAATGGTGTTTCATTTTACTCTTACCACCCATAAACCTGAACAACTGCCAAAAGAAACTCATAAAATCTACTATATTTTTCATCTATGTCGAGACTTCCTTCAATTCAATCTAGCTCATGATTTATTAGTATCCAATAATGAATTCAACCCCATTTAGCAATAAGTCATGACATTTAAAATGAAGAAATGGTGCAATTTTTATTCTGGCATTGTCTGGTTGGAAAATTGTTTAGGGACATAGTAGGTTGTAACATTGTAATATTAATCATTATTCATATTAGAAATTATTTACTTTGTGGGAAATCATTCATCTTCTCTATCACATTTCCATATTCACACACCATCAACCAGTGATGGTTGAACTAAAATTCCTGGTAATGAGAAGAAAGCTTCACATGTCAAAGATCCATTGGAAAATGCTGAAAAGTTTGATAGTGACATTATTGCATCCAAGAGGAGAAGGGATGAATTGCATTCTAATATCTTTGGAGGTAAACAATGTAACAAATTATTTACTTTGACATTTTTTTACATTGATTTTACAAATGTAAAGACCATAACATAATGTTTTCACATAGATTTTTCACCTAGAGGAGATTCCTTGTAGAAAAGTTATGAGGAGATGGCGGAAGTTGAAAAAAACATATAAAGGTTTTGGAAGAGAAAATTACATTTTATGAAAAAGAGAACAAACAACTACGAGAAGAAAGAAAAGTTGTAAGGTTGAAGCTCATAGATCTACACGAGTCGAAGGCCAATATAGAGATGGACTTGCTTCAACTATAGATGGCACATAAAGGCCTGGAAACAATGAGTGCAAAAGGTTACAAATGTCAGAAGTTTCCTTGGCCAAGGTTCAAGAGATGATCACTATTTGTGATTGGGAACACAAACATTTGAAAGAACTATTCAAAAAATTGGGATTGGGATGTTCGATCAATGTAATGAGAAAAAAACTAAAAATGTGGCATTGACACATGTTTGTAAAATTATTTATTGTTATAATTTTGTAACACATCAAATGTTATTTGTTGTGCAAATTATATTAATTATATTTGATGATATTTTAGTTTTTGTTTTGGATCCACATGTTCTTATTATAATTGTATTTTATTTTTAGTTATTATATGGATTTATGTCTTTGTTTCAATGGAAGAAGGCTGGGAAGATAAAATAATATGGTAATGATGACTAAAATCTTACACGATGTTACGAAAAAAATTGTAAGTGTGACATTAGTTTTTGGAATGGATTTAGTTCTATCATAATATACCTCAATTGGAGTAGAGAAAAGAATTATTTGGTTGCTTTGTATCTATTTTTTTAATCAATATAACTTTGCTTTGAGTTGGGCCCCTCTTGGCTTTGTAAGATTTATAGATTTCTTCACTAATACCTTTATTTGTCTCCCTTCTAGATAGATCTAGTGTATTAATTAAAAATTTATGTGAGAAAAGTTTGTTCATGTCAATATCTTAAAGGTATAGTAAAGAGGAAGCTTTTTGCATACCAGCTAAAGTGGATTCCATATTATTTAGGTGTAGATTGGATGGTATTAATCTCTGGACACTTTATGATAACAATTTTTATGTAGAAACATCTTTTGGTTTAGTGGGCCAGTTGTCTTAATTTTTCTTTGCATTTGTGTTATGTGCTTTCGTGTTTGAACTATGGTCCTCTTTTTCTTATTTGAGCTTTCACCCATATCATCGCCATCCTAGGATTCTTGATTCTTTCATCATTGTTACACTCTATTTGGATCCTTGTATGGTAAAAAAGAGTTTACATTGATCCTTTGAAACTCTTAAGCATAAGATTTGACATGAGATTCATTTGTAGTCTCTACAACATGTTGTGGTGCTTTTGAAGTATGTTCCAAAAAGTGGTTTTTATTCAAACCCTTCTCTTGATTTTTTTTTATGCTTTTATGAGAAGGTATTCCTCCCTAATTTGGATTCAAAATGACCACCCTTATCTCTCTTCTTGGATTATAAACATAGTATGTGGTATACCACAAACAACACTACCATATGATAATACAAAGGTCTAGGTATGTGAGACAAATAAAATACAGGTATATGTAAATAATTAATGAATGATCATTCATTAATAAATGAAAGGGGTTATGGTATGACTATTTCAATTTATAATTAAATTTAGCACAATGGATTTTGGTTTTCTATAGTTAGTACCATGATTATATGGACTATATCCTTGAGATGGATGAAGAGAGGTACATTGTCCTCAAACTTGAGGTATTCTTTTACATACGAATGCACATAATCCACAAGTGTATTATCATTGATTTTGTAGTTTCAATAGAAATATATGACACATTAATATAAAAATTGGGAATCTCTCTACATAAATATAAAGAAAACTATGAGTGAGGATTATATATGAGAAATCTATTATACTCATTTCTATTACCTCTACACTCTATTCTGCACTCTTTTCTTCTTTTGACAAGGTATTTTATTCTTCCCACTCACCTATCTCTTTATCTAACAACTCTACTTTGTTTCCTCCATTTTTTTCTTGCTTATCTCCTCTAGGCATTAACTTCCCACTTCCTCTTATCTCTTCCTAGACTCTTCCTTCTCACTGTAACAATACAGATCAACTTTATGACAAAGACTTTGACATATTAATACTCCCATGCTTTTCAATACCTTCAACACATTCTAACAAACACCCTATCTTGTTTTCTCATTCCTTGTCTTTCCTAGTTACTTCTAAGATGGTTTGTTGTATGGTTTTAGCAAGGAATCTCAGCTTTCTCAAGAAATGTTATATATAAAAGTTCGTAATTCTTCCTCCATTATGATCATTGATTAATTATTTAAGACCTAAATTGATGTTAACAAACGTCCTTCCCAACTTGTTTACCTTATTTCACCTTATTATATTAAAATAAAGTACCAACACTCCAAAGCAAGTAGACTATACTCTGAATAAAGTAGACTATACTCCAAAGAAAGTAGACTATACTCCGAAGCAAGTTGAGTAAAGCACTTATGTCTATAAGACAATTATCTTAATGAATTATTGCATACATTTTTTAGAAGTGAAATTAATTAATCAAGACATAAATCATTTGGGCTTTAAAATTAATTAGGAGTGAATAAAATTTTTTTAACACATCAAATTATATATGAACAAAAAAACATGTAAATGGTAATAACGTAAACTAGACAATTAAATAGTAAATTGTGTAGCATTATTCATAAAAATTAAATTTTATAATCAATTAATATATTGAACATCTCAATAACCTGACATATCTATGTTCATGACATATCAACTATGGTAGACTATACTCTGAAGCAAGTAGACTATACTCGAAGCAAGTAGACTATACTCCAAAGCAAGTTGAGTAAAGAACCTATGTCCTATAAGACAATTATCTTAATGAATTATTGCATACATTTTTTCCTTTTTATGTATGGGCATAAAGCATTTGGGATTTACAATTAATTAGGAGTGAATAAATTTTTTTAACACATCAAATTATATCTGAACAACAAAACATGTAAATGGTAATAACACAAACTAGACAATTAAATAGTAAATTGTGTAGCATTATTCATAACAATTAAATGTTGCAATCAATTAACATATTGAACATCTCAATTGAACATTATATAATGTTCTATACTATCAACTATGGTAGACTATACTCCAGTAAAGTAGACTATACTCAAAACTATACTGTAGACTATACTCTGAAGCAAGTTGAGTAAAGCACCTATGTCCTATAAGACAATTATCTTAATGAATTATTGCATACATTTTTTTACCTTTTTACGTATGGGACATAAAGCATTTGGGATTTAAATTAATTAGGAGTGAATAAATTTTTTTAACACATCAAATTATATCTAAACAACAAAACATGTAAATGGTAATAACACAAACTAGACAATTAAATAGTAAATTGTGTAGCATTATTCATAACAATTAAAATTTGCAATCAATTAACATATTGAACATCTCAATAACCTAGACATATCTATGTTCGTGACATATCAAATATGGTAGACTATACTCCAAGCAAAGTAGACTAAGCAAAGCAAGTAGAAACTAAAGCAAGTTGAGTAAAGAACTTATGTCCTATAAGACAATTATCTTAATGAATTATTGCAAACATTTTTCCTTTTTTTACGTATGGGTATAAAGCATTTGGGCTTTAAAATTAATTAGGAGTGAATAAAAAAATTTTTTTAACACATCAATTAGTAGGTTCATAACGTGTGTTTATAATAAATCGCCCCCTATAATATGAATTCATCACATCAAATGGAGTCACTTCACATGGGTGAAAGGAAATATCGAGGAATCCTTTACCTTCTTACGAAATAGGAACCCTATATTAAAGCATACTTGTTTCCCTTGCTTTGGATTATTCCCTAAATAGTCTTTCTTCATCTATATTTAGTTCTCTCTTAGGATTATTTCTTAACATTTATTATATGTTTATGTGTTTATCCCTTCTTTGGTTTAGAAGAATGGGGCATAAAAATATTCAGAACCAGAGTCCACCTCCATTTTATTGTGAGATTCACAAGTATCAGAGCTATTTGAAAAGGTAGGATGGTTGGAATTCATAAAGAAATTCCAAGGCTATAAGGAAGCAGTAGTGGAAGAATTCATCAAAAATTTCAAGGGAATCTCTTCGAGGGTAAGAGGCATGAAGATTCTTATCAATAGTAAGATCATTAGTCAAATTTTAGGATTCCTTGTGAAGGGATGCAGATTGTAGGAAGGTCTACATACAAATACCTAATTCAAAATTTTCATGACCATGGAGATCCTAAACCCAATTGGCCCTAAATAATGCAAAACATGTCAAAGGCATTAGGAGAGATACAATTCTTGAACCCTATGGGGCAGCCACCTTTGGATAGTGAAGTATTTCACCTATGAAGGTGAATACAATCTCTAGGAGGTGATACAATGTGGATTCTGATTCATTTGAAATAGGGTTTACACAAACCAGGGCATTGAGTCAATTTACCTCAATATCTATGTGACAAGCATCCACAATATGGCCACTAGATATAAAGAGAATAAAGGAGAAATCAAGCACCATGGTCTCATTTACCTGATTTTTCAATACTCCATCAAAGAGCAGAAGGGTAAAAAGGCTTGGAAAACTTTGTTGTAGGAGATGGGTAAAGTTCCGAAAAAAAGAGACATACTCTCTCTGAATCTATTGCACCTAAATCAACTCCATCCCTTGCTAAACCTGAAGGATAAATGGTGGCACCTAGCACTAAAAAGGAGATATATCTGGTGCCACATCTACTGGAAAAATTCCAAAAGAAAAAGAAAATTGAAAAAATTGGGAGAAGAAACTGGAAAAAGAAAATGAAAATTGATTCTTCTAGAGGATGAAGACATCGAGGAGGCAACTGAAATTTTGGGAAGCATAAATTCAGCCATAGAACTCTGCAGAACAAGCCAGACTGAAGGAGAAATGGAAATCACTGAACAAAGGAGTCCTGACACTTTGGCACAACCTTCTACTTCCAGTAAGGAAATAGAAAAAGGAAAGGCTCCTCTTACAAGAAGAAGAACCTATATCTCCACTTCACCAAGTCAAGGTATTGAAGAAGATCAATTGCAGCATGTGATTCTCCTCTCTAAGAAAGAAGCAATCATCAAGCAACAAGCAAGAAGAAATAGAGTTTCTAAAAATAAAGGTACAATCAAAAGAAACCCTTATCTCTTCTTTACAATTGCAAATTGAAAAAATTGAAATGCAATGCAAGGAAAAGGAAGAAATAACCCTTTCCAACACTAAAGTAAAATTTGATAAGGAATTTCAAACTTCCTTAAACATAGAGGAAGTCAGAAATGTGTGGGGTATAATTTGTAACAATTATGAAAAATTGCATTCTCAAAATGAGACATTGAAAAATTAGGAAGAGGAGAATATTGAAAGAACAAAAATAGAAAAGAAAGGAAAAGATCAAAAAGGACTTACAAGATTCCTGTGAAGTAGGGGAAAATTTCTTTCTAGTAGAAGACCTTCGTTAGTATATAGTGCTTTTGGAAGAATAGTTCTATAAGGAAATTATCAAGAATAGCATGTGAATTCCATTTGAAATAAACAATGACATATAATTTTTTAAGGAATTTACAAAAATATCCCCTAAACATCAAAATATCATGTGTGAATTCCACTTGTGTAATCTTCTTTTGGGTCACATGTCATATTTTCAAATAAATCTCTTTGTAGGGGAGTCCCAATTAAGAGCCTTTTCTTCTACCATGAAAAATCAAATAGAATGGGATCAAAGGACAAATGAGTATTTTGAGAAAGTGAAGGAAAAAGGTTTGTGCATGAGGCCTCAATTTCCCAAACCAGCAGATCAACGTGTGACATTTAGGGACTTTTTCCTATCAGCCCAATATTCAGACCATCATATTGCTCAGCTAAAAGAGAGCATTGCAAGTGTTCACAAATTCCTTCCTCAAACAGAGTTTGAAAATGCATTGGTAGTGTGTGAAAAAGATGGGATACATTGAACATTCCCTTGAAAAGGAGGGAGGTACTTTCACCCACAAATCTAAGGTGGTCCATGAGAAGAGAAATGGAAATTACAAGGATGATTCCACAAAATTTTTCAAACAAAAGGAAGAAAATGGATAGGAATGTGGTTTAGACCACCACTTATTATTTTCCCCATGCCTTCATGGAAAACAACAACATTACAAAGCAATGAAGCATTTGAGAAATGGAAAACAAGATGTTGAAGAACATGAAGGGTTTTGTGTCTCATTGGAAAATACATGGGCACTTCACACAAGTGTTTTTGACTTGAGAAAATATCTGGAGGACAAGATTTTGATCCAGATTTTAAAGTGCCTAATGAGGATGAGGTTGAGCATGAGGATAGTGCATAGAATCAACTAACTACTTTAACACCAGTTGGTGTTCACCAATGTTGAATGACCTTGATCTTTTTAAGTTCTATTGTTTTACTTTTGTCTGATACTATATGTCTGAATAGCCTACCATGTTACCTTTGAGTGGAGAAAGTCACACTTTCATAGTGAAGCATACAATGGTACAACTTGTGTACAAGAAGTTTTATTAAGTTAATACTAGTTAAAGGTGGTTTATATGCTCTTGTTTGTTTTCAATAAAGCTTAACATTTTGTCTAAAAATATTGTTTTTTTTCTAAATATGATTATTACAAATTGTTCATCATTCTCATAAATAACATTGTTTGAACTCTTCCCTTGCATCAAATTTTTTGTTGTTAATAGAATTATTGTTGTAACAGACTGTAGTCAGATTATGGATCTTTTCCATAGCTTCAAAGATAGTGTTAATTCTAACATGTGGATGTACTACCTATTTTTAGCATAATTTGACTTTGATTATACTAAAATGTTGCATATATCAGTTGGTGCCAACTTAGCTTAAAATAACTCTTTCATATCACTCATTTGTAAATTGTGAGAATAACTCAACAAGGAAGATAGGACAAGTCTCAAGTTAGATAGGAGATCATATAGATAGATAGTTGTTTTGGTCATGATAAATCCAAGGAATGTAGTCATCTTCCTTTGGAGTATACTCTACTTGCTTTGGTGTATAGTCTCCTTTAGTTGGTGTATAATCAACTTGCTTTGAGTATAGTCTACTTGCTTTGGAGTATAGTCTACTTATTTATAGTCTAATTTCTTCGGATTATAGTCTACCATAGTTAATATGTAGTGAATAGAGATATGTCAGGTTTTTAAGATGTTCAAGTATAATCTTCTTGCTTGAAGTATAGTCTACTTGCTTTGAGTGTATACTATTTTCTTCGGAGTGTAGTCTTCCATAGTGTTGATGTTTATGAAGTTTTCATAATTTTTTGTGTGTATCATAGCTTGAATGCATTGAACAAAGTCTATTGTAATAGTGAAGACAATTTATTAGATAAAAATAAAAGGAAAACTATGAGTGAGGATTATATATGAGAAATCTATTATACTCATTCTATTACTTGAGAAATATATGAGTGAGTGACTTCTTGAGTGGTCTTAAATCCTTAAAACCTTCAAGTTATCCTTTATTATGCTTATTAGATGTTATGTACCAATTTCAGAGCTTACTTCAAAGTACAAGTCTTAATTTGCAATTGTGAAATCAAATCCTCCTTACTATCTATCACAGGTTTGGACCATAGACTGTCATCAATTGACACAACTGATTTGACTTCCCATCTTCCTAACCACTTTCATAGGTGTCTGATGGACTCCTAGAAATGATCTTAAAAGTTTCAAGTTAGAACTTGCTTCATAGGGCACTCAATAGTTAATAGATCTTGTATTTTGGTTTCCAAAATTACCACCTATAGTTGTCCTTAAGGACTGTCATCACTTTTCAAACTCTGTAACCTTATCTGTCACTGATTATTTTTAATTATGGATAGTGACTCTATGAATATTATTCATACCAATTTTATATCATTGAATGTACGTGTAATGTCTCCAAACTACCTTCATCTTACAAACCCTAAGAGGGTTTCTAAACTACCTGAGAAGACAAGTTTTGGTATAAAATGCAAAATACTCCAACCAAAACCTTCAAACTTAATCCTCAACACCTTCTTAACCTTCTAAATAGATTTTTCTAACAATTGGGTGATGGATAATATTCTAACCAAATACAACTTCTCATAGGTCATTGTCATGTGCTTATCAAAACAATGTTCTTGCTCTATAAACCCTCAACAATTATGAAATTCAAGAAAGTTGTGTTCAAGACCTATAACTTTTACTAGGGATTTTTATTAGTCTCTCCTCAAATTCTGAGCAGTCATAGCTTCATAAAAATATCAATTCAAATATTGAAAGAGGTTTCATGTGTCAAGACCATATTGTGCATAACAGGGTTTAAACCATTGAGATTAAGATCTTAAAAATCAATAGATATAATATATCCTTGCAATCATGTAACTTAACTATAAAAAATTCATCCTCTTCAATCTAGTGCAACCACAAAATACCTATCAATCATCCCTCAAACCTTTCACAATGTATTTCCATGTGGAAAATAATATGAGAAGGGTGAAGAATTATTTGTAGCTAGGACAATATTGAAGGATTGAAAAATGGGTAAGAGTTTGCAGAAAGAGAGGAAAAATACTTTCCACACAAGATGCAATACTAAGGGAAAAATTTATATAGTGGTAGTTGATAGAAGAAGTAAAAACAATTTGTGTATATGGATATGGTGTGAAACCAAGGATTAGAGTGCATAACACATTCATATCTTTATGAGGTTACATGGTTGTTGTAAGGACATGTAGGTGTTATGAAAGAACAATGTGAAGTACTTATTGCAACTAGGACAATATTGAAGGATTGAATAAAGGTTAAGAGTTGTAGAAAGAGAGGCATCATAGTTTTAGACACAAGATGCAATATCAATGGAAAGAAATTCATAGCCACAGAAACTCCCTTACTCAGTTCAATATGCCCTTCTTGCCTCTCCTTTCTCTTCTCCTTCTACTAGCACCTTATGGGGCTTAACCATCATTATTTCTAACTTTATTGTTCCTTAAATTAGTCACTTTAAGGTTGCTAGATTTAATATTAACTAACATCATAAGAAATTATCTTCTCAATGTTGCTTGTCCTTACTTAGAATTGACCTCCTTGTTCATTAAGACAATGGATCCTTACACCATGTGTGGTTTAGACTCCTAAAGCTACCCGGAGGTCTTACAAAATTATTAGGAATCCTCTTGTCTTCCCTAAAGTGTTATCAAAACCCCAATCCTCAACTCACAACACCTTTCTTGTAATCACTATTTTCCTCTTTATGGCCAACAAGGACTAACTAGCCTTGTCTACACTTACTTTCAGCTTTATATTAGTTTGTGGGGGATTTAAGGAGATAATACACACATCTTCTAATATTATAGTCACACACTAAGTTATTTATCCTTCCCTATAAGTTTCCCTATCAAATCATAGTACAAATTATAGTTGTTTTGCAAATGAGCTTCTCAACTGGGCTTACAAGAGTGCATATAGTCACCTAATGGGATTGGAAAGGATATCTACCCCTAGCAACTAGTGGAATAAAATTTCTTATTGAATAGGATTGAATACCATGTCATCATTATTAGTATAACTTTCTAGGGCTTAATTCCATGCATAGGTATTTTTATCACTTGTTCCCTATAATCTTCTTTCTTCGAAGTATAGTCTACTTGCTTTGGAGGTAGACTATTTTATTAGGAGTGTATTATTTCATTTTGTTGATTTTATGAATTTTTCATAATTTTTTGTGTGTAATATAATAACTTGAATGCATTGAACAAGTCTATTGTAATAGTGAAGACAATTTATTAGATAAAAATAGAAGGTAAACTATGAGTGAGGATTATATATGAGAAATCTATTATACTCATTTCTATTACCTAATAAATGTAATATTGATTGAATTCTTGATTAGTCTTAAATCCTTAAACCCTTCAATTTATCCTATTATGCATTATATGTTATGTACCAATTTCCGGAGCTTACTTTAAAGTACAAGTCTTAATTTGAAATTATGAAATCAAATCCTCCTTACTAGCTATCGCAGGTTTGGACCATATAATGTCATCATTTGATGACAATTCTTTGACTTCCCATATTTTTAACCACTTTCATATGTATCGATGGAATCCTACAAGATATTCTTTCTTCGAAGTATATTATACTTGCTTCGGAGTGTAGACTATTTGCTTCAGAGTGTAGTCTTCCATAGTGTTGATGTTTATGAAGTTTCATAATTTTGTTTGTGTATCATAGCTTGAATGCATTGAATAGGTTTGTTTTAATAGTGAAGACAATTTATTATATAAAAATTAAAGGAAAACTATGAGTGAGGATTATTTATGAGAAATCTATTCTACTCATTTCTATTACCTAATAAATATATGAGTGAGTGAATTCTTGAGTGGTATTAAATCCTTAAAACCTTCAATTTATCCTTTATTATGCTTATTAGATGTTATGTACCAATTTCCAGAGCTTACTTCAAAGTACAAGTCTTAATTTGCAATTGTGAAATCAAATCCTCTTTATTATCTATCATAGGTTTAGAGCATAGATTTTCATCAGTTGACACAACTACTTTGACTTCCCATCTTCAAAACCAATTTCATAGGTTTCTGATGGACTCCTAAAAATGATCTTAAGATGTTCCCTATAATATTCTTTCTTCAAAGTATATTCTACTTGATTAACTTGATTTTGAGTGTAGACTATTTTATTTTGGAGTATATCTCTTCCATCAGTGCTTATGTTTAAGAAGTTTTCATAATTTTTGTGTTTATCATAGCTTGAATGCATTGAAGTTTCCCTATCCAAATCACAGTCCAAATTATAGTTTCTTTGCAAATGAGCTTCTCAAACTAGGTTTACAAGAGTGCATACAAGTCACCTAAGGGGACTGGCAAGGATATCTACCCCTAGCACTGGTGGAATACCAAATTTCTTGTTGAATAGGCTTGAAGACCATGTCATCATTATTTTTACAACTTTCCAAGGCTTAATTCCATGCATAGGTATTTTTTATCACTCGTTCCCTTGTCAAACCCTAACTGGGTGCACAGATCACCCGAGAGGCTTGTTTTTGTCATAACTCTCTCTGTAACTTGACTTAAAGCTTCAAACTTACAGTGGAGGTTGAGTTTAGTATTAGGTAAGGAATTTTATTACTAGTGAGAGTGGAGGCATCCAAAACTTGATATTTTCTAGTTTCCTTCCCCACACTACCCTGAGGATCACACAACTCACTGTATATGTAAAGAAGTGCTTCTATTTGATTTCTAACCTTATATGTATGGAAATTTTAATCATCCCTCACAAAATGGCCACACAATGTATTAGACATCCACCCTTTTTTATATCTTCCTAAACAACTAGACACTCCTCCAAACAACAAACTCAATGTTACAATTTGCTCAGTCACATGTCTCCTATTCATTCCAACAAGAAAGAAAGTTTTCATGTAATACATCTTCCAACTCCAAAAATAATGACTATCTAGACCCTACTCCACATGATCACCACAAATTAACTCCTAAAAATAATTTTACAAGAGTAATCACAGTCATAACATATATCAAATTTTGCATGGTTATAGTTGTTAAACATGCATTACATAGTACAAAGGTCTTGCTTCTAGTTTTAGTGTACACCTTCAACATCATGAATAGACAAACTCACACACATGAATCACCCAAAAATGCATCAACATACCTTCTCCCATCAACAAAACTATCTTTAAGGACTCTATTTTTGGGTTACATGTTAGAGTGAACATATAGTTGAGAAATTAGTCTTGAAATTACAATGACTTTGACCAAGTAAATTATATGAGCTCCATGAGGATATTTTATGACACCATATTTCATTCATAGTTATGTGGGTTATGAAAATGAATGTTCTTAAGATATAAGATAGAATATAGGTTGTTGAGCTAAGATTGGCACCATGAATTCTATTGAATGTTATTGAATGCTATTGGATGTCTACACTAAAACACACCACCATTATGCTTTGATCATGTTTATGTTTACACAATAGACTAATGCCACATTAAATTTGTTGGAAAAACTTATGAGCATGTTTCACATAGAAAAAATGGCATGGCTGAATGTGTATACATATACTCGGAACTTTGAGAGTCATATACATAAAATTCAGAAATAAAATTGCCCCTATACAATGGGGTTAATAGTAATGATGTTACATATTTTGATATTAAGATCAAATTTTTTCAATATGTGGGACCAAATCAATGTAGGACCAAATAAAGCATAGATTTAATGTAATGTGACAACAATTCTTTATTCAAATCTTTAAGACTTCTGCACACCCCTCCATCGTATAAGCTACAAAAAAAAAAAAAAAACATATACCACCATTATCATATACAAGATCACAAAATATACACATAATACAATAAAATAAAAATGTGTAAAACTCATAACACACATAAAACAACATTTAGCATTATTTGTCTTAAACACAATGAAGCACCATGAAGCATTATTTTCATAATTATACTAAAACAAGACTATGTAAATAAAAATAGTAAAAAACAACAATAAACATTATTTGTCATAAAGACAGAAATACCTTCAAGATGCATTTAATGTTCCAAAAGAGATTCAACGATGTGGAACTTGAATTTCAGTCGAGGGGTTGTCCCTATGATTCATGAAACACAAATTTAAGTGTTTTTAATTCTAATGAATATGTCTTATAATCACATTACATTCATACTCACCCAAACTCTCTGTTATAGCCTTAAAAATTTCTCTGATTGTTGTACCAAACCATTTCTATGTTTTCTTGAGTAGTTTCCTTCCATGAGTTGTGTCAGGCAATGTATACTCCTCATACTCTTGAGCATCAATATTTAAATCCTCCACCATGGTATCCTTTGCTTCCTCTTTCAAGGTTTCTTCTTGTATTGAACCATGGCCATAAATGGGTGGTAGAAGTCTCATTTGCACTACAATCTAGAATGAAATCAAATGGCAATGAACCAGAGTCATGTAAAAGATTCTGAAATTTTGCACATAGTCTCCAAAGGAAAAATATTTTCATCACTGTCTAACACCACATCCAACAATGATTTCAAAAACTCTTTAGATTGGTTGAGCACTTGCAATGCATTTCCATGGTTTCTAACATGTTGCTCAAGACTGAGGTATTGTGTTTCCTATTGAATTCTATCATCACCCTCAACTATCACAAAAAAGAAAATTGATTTAGTAATTGAGAAATTGTTGATATATCAAACACTATTTATTCATAATAAAATGTGTATTGTCAATGAAAATGTGTGGCTGCTCCGATGGAGCTTCTTTAGGCGCATTACATTCAACTACTTCCGCAACATGAACAACATGGTCATCTACAATGAAAACAATACTTTTAGAGGATGTATAATGAATTGTTTTGAGGATAAAAATGATACGAAATAGTTGAAATAATGAAACAAAAACATACACCCTCACCACTAAAATTTAGATCCCTAGTAGATGCACTACCTCGTGTGTCCTCTCAAGTTGCAAAACCTTCGAAACATGTTTACATGTGTTTCCTTTAGTAGCCCAAGGAAATTCGTAAACATAAAATTTGGGTTGAATATCTAAATGAAATACCATTGGTCCCTAGATGTTTGACTTCTAACCATGTAAGACCCATGAATGGTATGGTTTGCACAACAGTCATTGTCTGGTATTTCTTTGGCCCTCTCAGTGGTGGTCAAAATTTCCTTCTCCTTCTTGTAATTTGTCAAGAAACCCGATACTTGTAACTTCCTCTTGTTTTTGTAATGGGGTTCAACTCAAAACACCAATGTGTACAACAACCAATCCATTCTCCTTGTGCATTTCTTTCTTCGATCGCACAAGTATTGGGTCTTCAAGAAACAATGGTAAGATTCTATGGATGCATTTGTATCCTGATTGACATGGGTGAAGTTGTGGAAATTATTTGACCACATAGTTGTACATGGAAACAATAAAACCATTAGAAATGACTTAAAAATTATTAACTCTACACATAGCTACAAATATAATCATATGTAGTTAGCACTTACCAATACATCTGTCTTGCAGCCACGTCTTTCTAAAATACTCCATAAAGACAGTCTCCTCTTTGAACTCCTCCATGAATTTGTCGATGAGGAAAAATGTCATGTGCTCATTATCACTAATGGCGCACATGATGTCACCTAGTCTCTGGAACATAACCATCCCCACCTCCTTCTTCATATATCTATAAATAAAATTTTTGAGTGACAATAAGTAATGCAAAATAAAAAAAAAAAACCCAAGCCTGTAAACATTGTATTACAAAAATGAAGAAAAACAAACCTGTAAATATTCTTTAGCCAAGCCCTATGAACATGCCATATGCATAACAAGACATGACAACTAAATACAACCTTGAGACACAAATAACGTTGTTAGGGATGTAAATTGTGTGTATTAAATTTATAGAAAAAACTATTAGTAAATTTATACTTTATAGCTTGTATTTCAGAATCCGCATCATCTGTAATGAATGCATTGACATGCCAATCCATCCTTTTCCTTTTCCCCCTTGCATAGAATTCAACAAGCCATGCATATATGTCGTCCACTTTATTACAAGATGAAACTTCCCATGCAACAGAACCCCAACCTCTTGCTCGTCAAAAATAAGAAGCGTGTACAATTGGTACTGAGGAAAATGTGTACACAAAATTATTGTTAGTATGAGAATGACTTAAAAAAATATCCAAATATCAATTATGCATGGAAATGAGACAACAATGTCCTTACCCCATATTTATTAGTTGAGAATGTGGAATCCATTACAATGATGGAGTTGTGGGAATGATGAACCATCATTTCAAGCATCCACATTGTTTGAAGGCCCATAATGAAAGGCACATCAGTCCCACACGACCTTTGATAATAAAAAAATGTATCCCTTTCTGTGACATGCCACAAGTTGATACTAGTGTTATTGTGTTGGTGCTTTTGGGATCTAATGCTCTTCACCCTCCTCCATGCATTCAACATGTCTTTCCTAGTTAAGCACTCATCCATTTTGCTAACAATTCTCTTTAAATCTAGATACATGTAGTTCCTTTCAATAATGGTGTGAATAGATATACCAGCAAGTAATCAAAAAGAGATTCAATGTATTTCTTACATTCAACTGATAAATTAGGAGCAAAACCACTTCATGGATCTAAGCTTGTGTCCTTTACACCATGGAAAAACTCACCATTCTTATCAACATGATACATATCATTGTATATGATATGTGCCATGTCTAGTGTACCAAACATAACCCTCACATTGAAATGACACTGGCATCCACATTTTTTTGAAACCTCCTAATTCTTTCACTAGTAGGTGGTTTGTTCCTATTGTCCTCAAGGCCATAAGCACACCAGTATCTAAAACAAAAGGAAATACATACTGATATCAGGTACGGAATGTGAAAACATGGCACTAACATATGTGAACACTATTCCTAAGGATGACCAAATGTAAAGTTAATATAAACAAACCTACAATACATAATGGTAGCTTGTGGTGGTGTGCCTTCCTTCGTAAGACTATTTATCATTTTTTTTTTCATATGAATATCGTCTCGAGAGCTATCAAGTAGCCATTCCCATTTAATAAATTCATTGAGTAGTGCTTAGAGGGATTTCGCACAAAATCCTTGTGACCATTATCTTCCCAAACGGTGTCCATTCAAGATCTGTCTTGAGAAAAATGTGGTTTCCCATTTCCCACATCCTGAACATCTAGGGAAATAAATTATTCATACTTTTTGGTTCATGTCATCCTAAAAAAATAATATAAACAAATTTGTATAATCAGTAAGCATGGTATTTAACATATCAAGTATATGAAATGATATACATAATATGTTATTTTTGTAAACATAAGGCATCGTAATATGACACAAGTCAAAAAATGATCTAAACACATATTATATGGTATACACATGCTTTCATTTTGGTATGTATGTGACAAACAACGCAAACACCATAATAGGATACTAGTAGTGAAATTTTTTGGTATACACAAGCTTTCATGTTTTATTATATATGACACGAGACGTAAACACCATAGTAGGATTCTAGTATTGAAATTATGTGGTACACATAGGTTGTCACGTTTGTGTGCATGTGAAAAATGACACAAGTAGCGTAATAGAATCTTTGGTAGTCAAAATATGTGGTATACATAGGCAATTTATCACATTTACGATTATGCAACAAATGACACAAACATCGTTAGAGGGTATTGGTAAAAACAATATGTGGTATAAAAAGGTTGTCTCATTTAATGGTATATGACAAATGATGTAAATAGAAATTTGATTTTGTGGTGGTTTGGAGGTATTTGTAGGATCATTAAGGTAAACTCTTCATGTTAGTGTCATGCATGTTAAAATGAGCCAAGAGTTAGGGACTGTGACTAGGGTTTAAAGGTAGAATGAACACTTACAAATTTGAACATGGAAAGAAAGACAAAAATGGGTTTTAAAAAATTTCCCTTCTACCTTGAACCCTTATGATAGGCTACAAGTAGGCTTAGATAGGCTAGAAGGGCATTGCAAGCAAGAAAGACAAATCAAGCAGTGGGGTCCTAATATTTTGCATGCACTTTAGGGAAGAAAAATTGAGTCTAGTGAAGCTTATAAGAGTTTTTGGGTAGCTACCAAAGTCTCCATGCATGAATCTACCAAGAAATCTTATAATAAGGGGATGAGATGACAGTTTTGACAAACAAAAGGATTTTGTGTTTTTTGGTTGTTTTAAATTCATTTTGTCGTCATTATTACAACATTTTGAGGTGTGTGAGCATGGTAACTAAGATGAGAATCATTGAAAGGAAAAATTACATTTTGAGTAATAATTAATACCATAAACCGATGAAATAGCGTCTTCCAATGAGACTAAATAAATGCAATTCTAAGGTTCATAAGTTCAATTTCAGCATATGTGGTCCTCAGAGAGAGAGATTTTAGAGTGAGATGATTGAATCCCATTAGAATGGAATTTCCAAGAATTTTAGGTGTTTATTAAGGTGAGAGAGTGTGTTGTTAGGTGCATATAGGTTGTGTGTGGAGTCTTTGTATGTTTGTGCATCATTAGGATGCTTGAAATAATGTCAAAATTACATTTATACATCTAGAAGGAAAGGGAAGCTCAAAATTCAGTTACATTTCTAGGTTAGGTACATGCAGGTGTGTGAGTTCGAGTATAAGAGGGTAGGAATAAGTTAGGAAGCTCACTCCTTGTGATGGAGGAAGTAATAAAGATAAGAGCTTGGTGAATTTGTAAGAAAAAATATATTAATATATGTATCTAAGTTTAGTGACAAGCTACTCTTCCCTTGAGAGGTATTTTATGAGTTAGAATTGTGAAGGATGACTCCTTTTCTTAATGCATGAGTGTCCCATCTATGTGTATGTTCATGAATCCTTGTTTGTAGTTACTCTAAGTGTATATGATAGCACCAATCCCCTATTCTGATGTTGGCATTAGAAGGAACTTGCTAAGGTTGTGACAATAGAACCCTAACTAACTCACCTTATTCATATCTTTTATGGAGGCATTCGAATGATGAGGAGTGAGAGAGAGGGGATGTTTTTCTATTTGGGAAGCCATGAAGGCTCTTGAAGCTTTTATTTTCTTGAATAATCTAATAGAGCTTCTTTCACATGGGGATTCACTTAGTAAAAGTATGGTATAGACGTATTCGAAGGGTATTAAAGAATACCCTTAATTCTAGTTTCTACCTCTAATTATTCAATTGATAATACCCCCTCCTGTTATGTTATTAGAATGAAAATACCCCCTATTTTTCTATGTACCTTACTTACCCATTTTTCAATTACAATTTTATTTACCCCTTTTTATTTCTACCCCAATATATTAGACAAAAAATACATTATATTTCTCACTCAATTATTTTTAATATGCATTTCTTTCGAAAGATATTTTTAAAAGCCATTGAATACATATTACAAGTCACTTTATATATGTTAAGCTTTATTCATTTATCAATAGTTCTTCAAATAATTAAGATGGTGAAATAATATCACTTGTGTTGAAAAGCATACTCAATCCTAGTTTTCTACCATCTTATTATTTCTTGGTTAAGAATCTAGATTTATTTATTAAAAAGAGATTATAATTTAATTTATGACCACACTCCTTTTCCAATTTTAAGGTATTTACTTTTAAAAACTAGGGTTCAAATGTTTTAGTTTTATATTAAAAGTAAACCTCTATTTCCTTTGGCCCATCTCTCTAACCTACCCCTAATACCTGATTCAAAACATTAATAAATTAAACCCTTTCACCCCCTCATGTCTACCGGTATATTGAATTTAATTTTATTAATTTTAATTACCTCAATATGAACCCACGTGCTAGGATATTGCCTAGCTAATGAACCCCCCGTGGCTTCTTTATACTTAATAAAATGTGTATGACTCTGTGGATTTGGTATTTAAATTTAGGTATTTTTCTAGAATAATCTAATAGAGATTATTTATACTTAATAAACTATGTATGACATCTCAGAGCAAGGAAAAGAATGGAAACTCAGAGTGACTGTCCTGTTATAGTCTGGGTAGTGGTATGAAGATTAAGCTAGTTTATTTTGTTAAATGATCATGAGGTGATGGCTAAGAGAATGAGAAAAGTGAAAGGATTAGGATAAGTCCAATGAGATGAAAAGATAACTAAGGTGGTGAGAAAAATCCTAAAGAGGAGGAACTCAGAGTTAAAGAACTACTTGTGCAAGAATGAACAAGAACCTAGAAGGTCAAGATTTGGAAAAATTGACAAGTTGAAGAAATAACAAGTATAAGGACTTGATAAAGTCTTGAACATGTTGTACATAAGGGATTTAAGGTGTAATAGAGGTTGAAGGTAGTGAAAATGAACAAATTCTTGTTTAGCCCTTGAAATCCTAAGAAGTTATAAGTAACCTAAGAAGCAACAGGTTGGAAAACTAGTAAGAAAGGATATTTGAGGTGAAAGGACCTTATGGGGAGCTTCAACAAGTTTGAATTAGTGGATGTAAGGTGTACTTAAGGTTGGAATAGAGTATCAATGATGAAGACTTAAAAATGACTTCTAAACCCTAGGTAAGCCTAAAGGAGCCTTAGGAAATGAGGAAAAAGGTGTTTGGAGGGATGGAGCAAGAGATAATGCTAGAAAATATGTACAAAGCATAACAAGGGTAATGGGTATCTGAAACTTATTTTACATTTGCATAAAAGTGGATTGTTTTCTCTGTACATAGTGATTTGACCAAAACCAGGGGCAATTGGGAGAAATTGGCAAAAACGAGTAAAGGGAGTATAAAAGAAAATGGGTGTAGAGTTACTTGATGAAACTTTGTAGGATGATTGTTGGGTTTAATTGGTCCTCAAAGAGTTTACCAGTGAGACTAGATTAAGAGAAATGTGTGTTTTATGCTCAAAAATGCAAATTTGAAGGGCTAGAAGGAAGTAAGAAGGCATAGAGTGACTTTGAGAGAATAAAAATATTGAGACTTATTCAAGCTTGCAAACATTGTTAATATGTGGTATACACAGGCTGTCATGTTTGCATTAGGTTGGTTGATTAAGGATGGTGATGGGATTTAGGTTGGGATTGTTTGATTGATTAAAACTTTAAGGTGATATGATGGTTAAGGGTGTTCACGAGCAAGCAACCAACATGCAATACACACCCTAACTAGTCAAGTGGGATTGCAATCAAGCTATTTCCCACTTTCAATACCACACACTGAGGGGTGCCACTCTTGGCTCACCACCTATGTACCAATGTGGGGTCGGCTAGTGAGTGATCTTGGGAAGTGCAATCTCCTTACACAATAGCTTGATATGTGGCCAAAAGGTTTCCTAGACTAGGATATATGAGCTCACTAGGGGAGTACCTGATATACCTTGTGGTACATGGGGCCCAAGTCCGTGTTGCAAGGATGTTGTCTGAGGCCTAGGTTTTAGGACATGGAATCCCCTCACTTCATGTTGCTCTTAAAAAAAGCAAGTACTTAGCCAATAATGAAAACTCTCCAAGAATTTATATACCCTCTCGAAATATCTACGTGCGTGGAGGTGAATTCCATGGTCATGAGACTCCTAGGACTATGACAAGTGTGTGGATGTCACTTCCATGTCATGTTTCCCCTAAAAACAAAAAGGGAAAGGATAACCACTTTTGATCCTCAAGATCGTCCTAAGACGCGAGAGGAGAGCATACATGGTTTAACCTTTGGGATAAACAAACAATGATACAAAACACACAAGAAATATGATGTAATATAATAAAATTAAATGATAAATATTTTTTGATTGGGTCTTCAAGAGGAGGCCTTGCAAAACAAAGCTTAGTAATTTGATTTATAAACCAAAATTTCTTAGACTAATCATCCTACAAAACAAAGGGTTAGTAGTTTTAGACTGTTTTTTATCTTTGATAAGCATAGGAAGATGCATACAAATTCTTAGTCGTTTGGAACTAGCTAAAATTACAATATTTAGCAAAAATTAAAACCATGAATAAATTATCCTATAAACTGTTAAATTAATGCTTTCATTGCATAGGATACTAGGAGTGAAAAATTGTGGAATACACAAGATGTCATTTTTGTGCATATACATAGGGTGTCACGTTTGCATGTATGCAACAAACATCATAAACAACATTATAGGATACCGGTATTCGAAATATGTTGTATACACAGGGTATCACATTTACGTGTATGTGACAAATGATATAAAAAGTGTTATAGGAAACTAGTAGTCCAAATCTATGGAATACACAAGGTGTCACATTTGCGTAGTATGTGACAAATGATGGAAACAATGTTATAGGAAACTAGTATTCGAAATATAGGGTATAAACAAGGTCTCACATTTGTGCGTATGCAAAAATGATGCAAATAATTTTATAGGATAATGGTATTCAAAATCTATGGTATACACAGGGTCTCATGATTGCGCGTATGTGAAAAATTCGCAAACAATGTTATAGGATATTGGTATTCAAAATATGTGGTATAAATAGGGTGTCACATTTGCTTGTATGTGATGAATGTCGCAAACAACATTATACGATACTGGTATTCAAAATATGTGGTATACACAGGGTTTGATGTTTGTGAATATGTAAAAAACATCACAAATAGCATTATAGGATACTAGTATGCATAGGGTATGTATAGGGTCTCGTGTTTACATTTATGTGATAGACTTTGTAAAACAATGTTATAGGATACTGGTATTTGAAACCTGTGGTATACACAGGGTGTCATGTTTCCACACATGTTACAAGAGACGTAAGCAATGTAATAGGAAAGTGGTAGTCCAAATATGTGTGTACACATGGTCGTATGCAAAAACTTTGCAAACAACATTGTAGGATACTGGTATTTGAAATATGTAGTATACATAGGGTGTCATGTTTTTGCATATGCGATAAATGTCACAAACAAAATTATTGGAAAATGGTATTCAAGATCTATGGTATACACAGGGTATCATGATTGCACGTATGCAAAAACCATCACAAACAACATTATAGGATACTAGTATTTGAAATCTATGGTATACACAGGGTGTCACATTTGTGCGCATGTGATAAACATTGCAAATGGTGTTATAGGATATTAGAACTCGAAATTTGTGGTATAAAGAGGGTATCATGTTTGCGCGTATGTGAAAAATGTCGAAATAGTGTTATAAGATATTGGTATTCAAAATCTATGGCATACACAAGGTGTCACATTTACGCATATGTGACAAATGTCATAAACAACATTATAGGATATTGGTATTCAAAATATGTGGTATACATAGGGTGTCAAGTTTGCACATAGGAAACTGATATTCAAAAAAATTGGTATACACAAGGTGTCACATTTTTGCGTATTTGACAAAAATCGCAAACAACGTTATAGGATACTACTATTTGAAACCTATGGTATACATAGCGTGTGACATTTTCACGTATGTGACAAACATAACAAAAATGTTATAGGATACTGGTATTCGAAATCTATGTTATACACATGGTATAATGTTTGTGTGTATGTGACAAATGGCTCAAATACCTTTATAGGAAATTGTTAGTCCAAATCTGTGGTATACACAAGGTGTTGTGTTTGGGCGTATGCAATGAATGACAGAAATAGTGTTATAGGAAACTAGCATTCTAAATATGTGGTGTACATAGGCTCTCACATTTGCGTGCATACTACAAATGACTTAAACAACCTTATAGGATAATTGTATTCAAAATCTATGGTATATGTAGGATCTCACGATTACACATATATAACAAATATCACAAACAACATTATAAGATAATGGTATTCAAAAAAATTGGTATACACGGTGTCAGCGTTTGCACATATGTGAAAAATATCACAAATAACATTATGGGATATTGGTATTTGAAACATGTGGTATACAGAGTGTCTTGCATTAGCATGTATGTGAAAAACATCGAAACAATGTTATAGGATACTGGTATTCAAAACCTATGGTATACACAAGGTGTCACATTTGCACATATGTAAAAAATGATGCAAGAAATGTAATAGGAAATTGGTAGTCCAAATATGTGGTATACACAGGGTCTCACATTTGCATGTATGTGACAAATATCGACATGAACATTGTAGGATACTGGTATTCAAAATTTGTGGTATACATAGGGTGTCACATTTGTGCATATGCGACAAACATCACAAACAACGTTATAGGATACTGGTATTTGAAATATGTGGTATACACAGGGTCTCATGATTGTGCGTATGTGACAAATGTCACAAACAACGTTATAGGATACTAGTATTTGAAATTTGTGGTATACACAGGGTGTCACGTTTGCGCGTATGCGTCAAATGAGGTTACATATGGTCTCGGAGAATTTTTTTCTCTTCACATAATCCATATATGTTTCAATTTTTTTGATATACATTGAAAATGACTGGATGATTATTGTAGGGTCGTTTCTAGCCACATTTGATAATGAATAGTGAAGAAGGTAGCCTTTTAATGCTCATTGTTTCTGGGAGTTTAGCATCAGTAACAGGTTGCTTCATCTACTTATTACCTAGCCCTTTTTTAAATATATATTTTTCTATTTTTCATTCATGGAAGCCATGGTTTTCTAAAAAAATTGTAACATAATTATATATACTTCACACATGATTGCTCTACAAAATAGAACAATAAAAAAATGTCTATCTGTGAACAATTTTAAAATCTAAAAATTACATAGCCTCAGGAAGTTTCATTCACCTAAATGTTTTTTTTAAGATCTAATGCTTCTCACCAATTATGTGCAATGGACCATCTCATCAATTCTTGGTCTCCCATCAATCTTCTACAAATACATTTGCAGAGTTATGATTTTCGTCAATTATCCCACAATCGACCTTTTGTGAATAGAGTTGTAGTGTTCCTAGTTTTGGCCCTAAATTTTTTTGTTGCTTGTTACAGAGCTTGTTTAATCAATGGAATGGGGCAAGTTTAAAACATATATGAATTAAATGTTGCCACCTTCTCACATCCTTTCCTCGTCCCATTTCTCTACTTTTATCTTCCTTGGAATCGGTCTAGGGAATGGAGTTTCATCACTTGTTGATAGAATGGTGACTAGGTTGAGTTGACTAAATGTCACACAGGATGATGTGGGTCCCACAGAGGGTGATGCATGTATGTCATTCCGTATGGCATCTTATGGTCATTTTTATGGGGGTCATGTGATCCTGTTGCCATGATAAATGGCTCCAACATAGTGTATGTATGTACTAATGTTTTCATGGTGTAATATGTTAGAAACAGAACTGTTGGTATCGAGGACCCAAAAAATTGGAAAAATCTTTTGAATAACTCGCATAACCCGCATATATCTTCTCTTTCCCATTGTAATTATTTTTCCCAAACTTATCTCTTTCTATCCTACCGCACTTTCCAAGAAGAAATATTTTTTTCTTGACCCTCTATTTCACCCCCTTCATCATTTGACATGGAACCTATATGGTAGTTAATCTACCTTTGAGATGGTTCTCACTCATTCTATGGTGATTCTATAAATTTTTGCATTAATTCTATTCCATGGCATAACACTTTTGTTTCACGCCACAAGGATTTTATATTTCCTACTAGTAGTTTTATCCCCTACTAGATTGGTTGCGTAATTAACTCTTACTAATACCAATGGTTTTACCACATTGTACATGCATTCTTCTCTTTATTTTGTACATGATTTTTTGCTCTAACTCTTAATCATGCACACATTTTTATTTTATTTTACCCTAGTTCACTTCTCCAAGCCTCTCCATTTCACTCCCTTTTCATCCAATCTTGACCATAGATCAAACTTTAATCAATAGCTGAGATAGGAATTGATTGAAAGGTTATCTTTTAAGTAAATTTATGTGATCATTTCCAACCCCTAGACTTTTTATTTCCATAGGATTTTTTTAACTTTGGAACCGAGAGAGATCCAAATCCCATGAAAATTTCTTCTTTGCTATTTTTTTCTAATTTCATAAAGAGAATACGTGGAATTATTATACCAGCCATAGATTTACTACCATTCTTTATTTTTCAATCCGAGATGTCTCCATCTCATCTTAATTCAACACTTCTTCCATCTTGGTCAACCGAGCACACAAGGAGAGATTTTTTTACAATACAATCAAATAAATTAAGGCTTAGCCTCTTCCAACAAAGGAGAATGGATCACTATTTTAAATTATTCTTAGTTTCGTCATAGTTTAAATCATGTTGTTTTGAGTTTATTTGCTACATTTACATTTTAAACTTTAGTGCAATATAAAAGGAAAAGAAGAGGTAGCTTAGATCATTTTTTGCATATTAATTATTGTTAGTTTTAGATTTAAGTCCTCTTTCTTTTATTTAATACCACATCTAGGATCTAGCCTTATATTTATGTTTTATAAGTCAATGTTTTACATTTATCGTTATGAATCTTCTATAGTTGTATATATCATACATCCTATTGATAATTTTTGCACTTGTGCAAAAATGGGCAACTCAAAACTTTGGTACGATGGATAGCTTTGGTGAATTATACCTAAGCTAGGGGATTTTCTTTCAGACAATATTGTTACTATTGAATTAATTAATGATTACATGAAATCTGCAGCTATGTGTGTTGTTGCAAAACATAATAGATCACATAGCCTGTAATTTCATGTTATCTTCAGCAAAAGAACACAAGGCCTCGAAGGACAACTATGTTGCCTTGATGAAGACACCAAATTACAGAATAGATGAAGTGTTAGGTTTTGAAGCAGCAATAGAGACTATAGATTATAGAAATTAGAGTTCATTATTGGATGTTACATGTATTCTTTAATGTTCTTTCCTTCATGATTAAGACATTCAATTATATTATTGGGTTGTTTAGTTCATCATACAATCCATATCAGAAAGCAGAAATGTAGAAAGAAATACACAACTCAATTTCACAATTCAATGTTTTATTCATAAGGAATTTCAAATGTTCCCACACAAGTCATGGGATGTAACTGGAAAGTAAAGTACAACTACTAAAATAAGAGGTACACATGAATGAAAGAGAAAATAAAGGATTATGAGTGAACCCATCATTTCCTTTAGGTTTCTCCTACGGTTGATGTATACTCATCTTCAACTTTGTTGCCTCTCCATCTACACTACTGAGAGCACTATACCTAAAAACAGAAAAGAGAAAACTATCAGTTTATGAGCTCAAGGTACAATCCATATTCCTATACTGTCCTAATTCATTCACATGGATCTCTTAATAACAGGAGATATAGATTACTTGAAGATCAAATAGTATACATGATTTACTCACTTAGAAATAAATAAAGAAAAGAAAAGAAAAAACATAGACATAAGAGAGGCCAAAAGCCTAAATATTTTCTAACTATTTTCTCAAGTGTGCAGGTACAGGTTGTAGCCAAGAATAAATAAATCATGTCTTACAGTTTTCACTATGGATAAAGATTGCAGAGTTCAATAACTTCTATCCTATAGTACATGAAGTAGATGAGTCATAAGTACATGATGGAATGAAGTAAGAATGCAACTCAAAGTTTAGTAGATATTCTAGAAATAAAAGAAGTTGTAGTATAGAATAGAGGAGAGAATTGCAGACAAAAGTGCATGTTTCAGATTGCAACTGAAGAAGAAGAATCAGAATTTAAAAGATGAAGTTAACTAGAAAGATAAGATTACAGCTAAAATAGAATGAGAAAGAATAATGGGAAAATTTTGACAGGGCTTCGCCATGTAAAATGGATATTTACAACTTTCCATCATGTGTTTTTAACTAACACATGCTTTAGAAGTTGTATGTAAATCAAATAAGTGATACAGGAAATAGAAAAGCATGTCATGATCAAGATAACAGTTATCATTTTTTAGTTTCCAACAACAAATCAGTTTCAAAAGGAAAAGTGATACATTCTGTAGTTTCAACTTTCAGAAAGTACATCTATTACAGCTGAAACAGAATGAGAAAGAATTCTGGGAAAATTTTGATAGGGCTTCGCCATGTAAAATGGACATTTTAAAATTTTCTAACATGCATATCAAAGTTGTAATAAAAAGGAAATACAGTATATTTAAATAAAAAATAAATGGACTGCACTTTCAGTCATCAAATTGAAGTACTTTGGAGCATTCATTATAGCTTAACAGTTGAATAAAATGAAGTTTCAAGATAATCTAACAAAGTTTAGCCATTTTAAATTAGTTTTTCAGAATGAAGTGAGTATGAGTGCACAAAAATGCTACCATCAAAGAAGTATAGTATTCAAGCAAAAAGAAATAAGACTACAAATAGATTTTGACAGAGCATCTAGATCAAGGATCATGCCTTCTAGTGGCATTACAAGAGTGAGAAACTGTTTACAACTTCCAAAAGGCCACATACAAGGTACAAAGATCTCATGAAATCAAGAACAGTCAAAGTACTAATACTATAAGTTCTAGAGTCAAATGAACAAGCCTATCTTTCCATCAAGAAGATGTCAAATCTCAAAGGATCCAAGTATGTATCTCAAGCTTACATGTATGAATAGAAAGTCACTACAGAATGCACAAATAACAATGCACAAAATAAAATAGTGAAAAAATGTTACAGTAAGTGAAAATAATGTCATCCTCAGCCATGATGAACCAAATCAGTGAGAAGAAGAATGGTTAGAGAAACCTCCAAAAGGAATCAACTTACAAAAGCTCAGAGTGGTTTCACCAATAACGAAAAGATCACAAACTCAGTGGGTATTAATGGTTGAATTGAATGATAGTGTAGAACTTAAGATAGTATGAAGTGGATTTCAACTTTTCAGAAAATATTATTAGCCTCAAGATCGAGTTTTAGAGATCAAAACAATGAAGGTCTAGAGTCCCAGAGAATGAAGAATAGGATGAAGAATGCTCCAAGATCATTCTTAGAAGGAACCCAAAGGAGCTCAAAAAAGAAACAGAGTGCAAGAAAACGTTCATGGCCGAGCCATTCAAAGTCATTCAAAGCAAGTACAGAGAAGATGGAATACAAAAATTAAGTGGAAGAGCTTTGAATTATAAAATTCATGCATTTTCAAGTCAAATAAATATTAAAGTATTTTAGAAATTTTTCATTTCCATTTAAATCAAATTCAAGTTGTAGTATCGAAGTAAAAAGGGTACAAAACTTGGTCATTGATCGAAAAACCCATTAATGGGTATAACAAAATCAGAGTAAATGATGACAAGTAATGAGGCATCATCAAGTGAAAGCCAAATCTCAAAAGCACAGGTCCATATATATACAACCAAGTGTATGTTTTCTGAGTATATTTTCATATTACAAATTCAAATAGAAAACCTTGAATCAAAATTACATGCACATCCTAGGCTAAAGAGAACTTTGAATTTTCCTTCGAGGTCAACATTCCCATTTAAAAAATAATTTCCAAGTAGCATAATAGAAGAAGAAAATATAGATCTTGCTTCTCATCTTAGACACATAATGGGTATATCCAAATCAGAGTAATGAAACAAGGACTTACTGATTAAGCCAAAGTTGAGTAAACCCTCGAACGGTGATTAGTTCAAGACTAAAATGAAGGACCCATTACGGGTTTTAGCTCAGAGACCAAGGTCGTCTTAGGAGATCATAAAAATGTAAAGAAAAGTGAAGTATCAATATATTGAAGTCAAAACAACAATGATGAAGCAGTTTCAAAGCTCGAAATCAAAGACTTAATCCTAAAAATTACCATCCTTCATCAAAAATTGATCTCATTTGAAGAAAATCCAAGCTCCAAGAGGTCAACCATGGTGCAAATAGACCACACAGAGAGTTCAAGAACCGATAGAGAAATGATCAAAAACTACAAATAAATCGAGACCTATAAAAAGGATCCTCGCAGAGCTCAAAAGAAACAAAGACTCAAAAAAAAAGAATAGCACACAGTCCCAAGTTCCCAAAGATTAATCACAATGGTGACCCACAACCACCTTGCATAGAAAACTCGAATAGAGCAGAATAGAAAAGATATAGATTCACTCAAACTCAGAGAACCATTATGTAGAGGGGTCGAGCTCAAGGAGTTCACAACAATGGCGTCAACAAAAATTTGGCTAGGGCTTCACCCATAGACTGAAAATCCAAATGAAATGATCATTAGGGTCGAGTTACCCTTTACTATGAAAACTCAAGAGGTGAGTCAACAGAACTCAACCACAAATGATGATCAACGCGTTCAGAGATCAATCCGTACAAGAATGTAATTCTGAGAAATGTTCACCAGATTTTGAAGCAAACCACTAGGATCACTAGTGCCACCAACCACATTAAATGCAAACTAGAAACCCTAACCACATGTTAGGAATCAATAGCACTAGATCAAATATTATAGAGATCGACGACCCAGGATCGATTCCAATTTTCAAAGCAAACTCAACCCAAGTTAAAATACCATTGAAAAAACACATGGAGGGGTGACTCATCATCACAAGGGGGCTAGCCCTTATTATTTCAAAAATTATTTGCATTTGACATACCAACAATAGTCCAAGTTCAAATATTCCAAAAGTGCCAACCAAATCATGTGTGCAATGATCAAACCAAAAGGTGTCCACCTTATTCTATTCACAATACAAAGCCGACCAACTATACAATACAATATTAATCAAAGGTGGCAGACTATAGTATGCTATATGTATGTTCAAAGGTGGCCGAATGTAATATGGTGACCCTTTTACAAAGTGCACCTTGTCATGTGTTTAAAACCATAGTAATTTTCTAAGTCCACAAGAGTGGCCAAACCATGGTAAGACTATTACTGAACTGCAAAGGTGGTCCCCACTATTGAAGGGGTTGGAGATGATTTACAGTGTGTTATCCATGTGATCACTAGAGGACAAGGAATGTCAACATCAGAACTTGAGCTTGGAGGTGGTCCCCATTAAGTGGATTTTTGGATGAATTATTTTTGCAAGTATTGCAAATATTGTATTTTTTTTTTCTCAATACACAGAGAGTATTTTTGCATGCCTTCACAAAAGGACAGATCAACAAGAGGATAAAATTTACATGCACTAGGAGAAGACTTGCTCATCAAGCAAGATTTATTATTAGCAAATTATTCACCCATGCTTTTCTTAAAAATAGAACAGTCAACTTTAGTTTGACTATATGTAATCAAAGGCTATTAATGCCTCTTTATACTAGTTTGCTTTATTTTATTCCTTTATTTATTATTAAATAAAGGATAAAATAGGATGCATGGGTGATTACAACCTAGTCTATTTTTAGGAAGGTGGGTGAATCAATTTTGCTATATATTGTGTGCCTTGGCAAAGCACAAAGGAGGAATTTTAGATATAGGAGTGCTGAAGCAATTTTTTGCTAGTTTTTCCCTTTGAATGTGAAGTATTTTCTACCTTTCCAATTATTTGCAGTCTTGTGTATGTTTCCATTAATCTTGTGAATGTTGAATTCCCTGATTAATCATCTTACCCTATTGTAAATTCAGTAATTTCTGCATGATATTAATGTGTATGTGTAACTTAGCAGTATTGTTGTGATTTTATCCCTCAATACATCAAAGTGTTTACCCTTAATTATCTTCGTAAAATATTAGCCTATGCATTAGAAATTCATTCCATATCAATTGTGCATGTACTCAGTCAAAGACCTCATACAAGTTTGGTGTATCACCTCAGTTTTAATTTCATTTTTACATTCATCTTTTACCCTTAAACCCTAGAAAATCAGTTTAGGATACATCAATAAGGAACCGGCCTTGATACCGAGACTCACCTCAAAATAGGTATACCCACAAACACTTGAGGTGTTTCCATTGTATCTACAAAAGAGAGATAAAATTTGCAAGCTTAGAACACTTACATCCATCTCTCTACAGGGTGCACTTTCGAGAGATAATAGTTTTTGACACGTCCGGTGGGACAACGAATTAGATCTTCATGTAAGTTATAGATATTTACAATATATCTATAGCATATTTTACTGCAGATAAAAGTTACTTTCGAGACAACAAGCTATAGCAATCTATTAGATGATTTAAATATTTATTTGGCGACTCCGTAGGGCTGATTTCATACTAGTATTACAACATGTTCCATGCCTAAAGTGACTACAAGATCATCGGTAAGAGGAATTCCTCATGAGTTTGTTTATTTACCTTTGAATTCTGTAAGAAGGAGAAGAGTTGGTAATACTTTACCTTATAATAGGCTCTGGTTTTGATAACCCTCCTAATATTCCTTCACCACGTATCAATTTTTCTATTCAAATCCCATTTTTTCAAATGGCTATTCAACCACCTAGAATTTTGTGACCTTTACTAATGGCATCCCATTAGTAATCCTAGTTTACCATGACATCCCTAATGTTGTCATGAAAAGTTTTCCATCATTCATTGGTGAAAATCAGGTTACACCTACAAAGCACATTAAAGATGTTGCATCCTTATGTGCAGTTCATAATATCACTCATGAGGATGTAGCTTTGAGACTTTTAGTTGCATCTCTTAAAGGACAAGCCTTGCAATGGTATATAAATATAGAGATTAGATGCATAAGAACTTGGGATGACTTAGGTGATAAATTGCTGAAACAATTTCAAGATAATTCAAATCATTTATCTCTTATAGAACAACTTTCTACCATTAAAAGAGCTCCCAACAAATTTATGTCTAGTTTCAACATCTATTTTGCTAGAACTTGGGAAAGAATTCCAGCAAGTGTCAAGCCTCAAGCTGATCATGATTTTCTTTATTATCTTAGGGAATTAAACAATGATATTTCAACTATGATTCAGTCTATGGGAGGAGATACACTCCCAACAGCCTATGATATCACCATCCGAGCTAAAAATAGTCTTATTCAAGCCAAAAAAATTAGCACCAAGGCCTTTAATGCCTTTTTTTGGCAGATTTAGCACCTATTCCTCAGCCTATCACAATTATAGAACATATTATTGCAACCCCATCGATGACGTATTTAAAGCTTTACAAATTATGGGGAACAAGTTGACTTCAATTGAGAATAGGCTTGTATTACCTAGCAGACCTTATCAGGCTCCTTATCAACAAAATCAGCTAAACTAAAAAATAGGCAGCCTTACCAATAGAATCAAAATTATAGGTAGCCTTATCAGCAAAGGCAATTTGACCCAAAGGCTCCTAGTTCATCTAATGCTTTAGTCCCAGTTAATATGGCTACAGAAGAGTGGTGTCAACCTTGTAATCAACCTCATTCAGCTACAAGTTTCCCAAATACTTTTCTGAACATAAGTCTTGTTGCACAACCTCAATTTGAGACATTATTCATGCCTCAAATGGAGGGTGGGTAGTAAGATACTTAGGTTCAGAAGGCACTTGAACAGAACTTAGTTTCAGTGAGGATGATTTCATTGCAGTTACTACTAGGGCTCAAGAAAAGGCTGCAGAGAGTAAAAATAACATAATAGGCATGTTCTACCTACTATCACTAATAAAACAACAACTATAAGCCCAAAACCAGCTAACAGTGCATCTATTCCTCAAAAAACAACAGGTGTTTACAGTTGGTAAAGAAAAAAAATAGTTACAACCTAATCCAAAAAGGTTTTTTATACCTTAGATATCAAAAGAAGCTGAAGTAGAATCAGTTTTCACAAAGCCTATGCTAAAACAATAGAATATGTCTCTAAAACTATTGTTTCTTTTAACATTATTGATGTAATGAAAAATCATAATGTTAACATCTCAATGTGGGATGCTCTAAGTATTCCAGGACAACAAGATTTACTTTCTCATGAACTAGCTAAGCTCTGATTTATTCTAAAAAAACAAAAAAAGGAAGTCCTAGAAAATAGACATGGTCCTTGGAACAATGGAACAAGACCGCATCAAAGAAGTTAAATGATGGTTCAGAAAGTATTAAATTCTCATGACATCAAGAAGCCACCACCATTTTATCTATCACTGATTATTGGAGAACATCTTGTTCATAACTATATGGTAGACAGCGGTGTAAGTAGCACAGTTATGCCAAAAGCAATTGTAGAAAAATTAGGTTTGCAATATGAACCTACATAAAAGAGTGTCCTATAGTTGGATGGAACTACAACTAATACAGTTGGTGTCATCAGAAATCTAGAGGTAACATTGCATGCTTATCCAAATGTTTCCATTCTGTAAGATATTACTATTGTAGACTTACCTCCTTACTTTTTATATATGTTTATCAAGAGATTTCACAACAAAGATAGGAGGCTATCTCTCTTCAGATTGAATTTCTTATTTTTCACTACTCATTATGGGACCAAGGTTACTATCAATTTAGAACCATTGGCTAGATTTCACATTGAGCCTCATGCTTCTAATGCAATAGCTAATTATTAACCTTAGACTAGTCTAATTTTGATAATATAGCTCATGTTTCAACATTAGATGGTGTTTCTAACTTGTTTATGGATGAAAAGACACATGAATAACACACTCATGATCCTTTCAAAGAAGTTGAAGAACATCTATTTAGTGTGTATTTCTTACATGAATAAAATACACCAATTCCCTTATTGTCCAAAATAGAAAACTTAATAGAAGGGATTTGGAAGCTTCATTTCGATGGAGCTAAAAATAAGAAAGGACAAGGAGAAGGTTTGATGCTCACTTCCCCAACAAATGAAAGTATTTCTTATCTTTGAGTCTCCAATTTTCATGCACTTGCAATGTAGCTAAATACAAAGCATTAATTCATGGCTTACTTTGGGCTAGAAAGAGAGGTATTAGCATGCTACAGATTTTTGGTGATTCTGAGTTGGTTATCAATCAAGTAAGAAATTTCAATGTTTGTAAGAATCCATTAATGAAGTCTTATAGACATAGAGTTTTAGACTTAATGGAATATTTCGAGGCTATTAACATCCAATCCATTCCTAGAATAGAAAATAAGCATGCAGATAGACTTGCACAATTGGTGCTAGTTTTGAAGTGCTGGAATAGATTGAAAATAGAAAAATTAGCCTCATATAAAGCTAATTTTTCAGGCCTTCGATACCTGATAATGACTTGAATTGACAGGTTTTGAAAGTGATGATCAAATCTGTAGGTTTTTGTAGCAAGAAGCTGAATTTTCTACAGTAAATCAAGATAAATTACAACACTTATATGGTGACCAGATTGTTCAGTTAAAGAAAATAAACTGCCTCGAGGTCTAGTCACATTAGAAGACATCTTCAACATTGACGATCAATTAAGGAAGGTCAAGACTAAGATGTCAACACATGCTGATAACTATGAAGAAATCTCAGTTGATGAAGGAAAAAATTATTTCTTGGAAAGGTATGTTCTTTAGCTAAAAACATTATTTTATTAATCTTTGCAAGGAATTTAAAGATGTTTTCACTTGGAAATACCAAGACTGAAAGGGTTTGATCCCAGTTTAGCACAACATACTATTGAATTGTAAGCCAAATTCCAAGCTAGTTAGGCAAAAATAGAGGCTGTAAATCCTAAAATAGAGCCTCTAATGAGGAAAGAGTTATCTAAGTTGATTGAATCAAGTATTATCTTTTCAGTTAATCATTCAAGTTGGGTAGCCAATCTTGTTCCTATTAGGAAGAAAATGGAGAAATTAGATTATGTGGATTTTAGAGATCTTAATAAAGCTTCATTAAAAGATCACTACCCACTTCCAAATATGGATCAAATTTTGAGAACAGTTTCTAGTTTAGATAGACTATCTCTTCTAGATGGCTATACTAGATACAATCATATTTTAGTCCAAGAAGAGGATAGGTACAAAACAACTTTCACCACTAAGTGGGGTACTTATGCTTATAAAAGAATACCTTTTGGCCTTTCAAATGTTGGTGCAACATTTCAACGCGTAATGGACATGGATTTTCACAGCTTGTTAAATAAATGCATCCTTTTTATTTAGATGATGTTTATATATCTTCAACATCTAATACACCTAAGGTAGAATTTTTTCAGTTATGCAGACAATTTGGGATATCTTTGAATCCACTAAAGTCTATCTTTTCAGTACATCAAGGAAAATTACTTGGTCATATTGTTTCTAAGAAAGGTTTAGCAATTGATCCTTTCATAATCAAAGCCATATCACAGCTATCATTGCCTCATCATAAGAAGGCATTATAGATTTTTCTTGAAAAATCAACTTTGTTAGAAGATTTGTTCTAGATTTTACAGCATTGGTGAAACCATTGACAGCTATGTTAAAGAAAGAGAAGACTTTATCTTAGAGTAACGAAGGGAGAGAAGGATTTGAAGCAATTAAAGCAGACATCTATCAAGCTCCTACTCTTTTAAATCTAAATTTCAATAAAGATTTTACAATGTATGCACTTCCAGGAGCTGAAACAATCTTAGCCATATTAACTTAGGTTAATGATGAAATGTTAAACAACCAATTGTTTTCTTTAGACAAAGCATGATTAGGAAATAAGATACACATTTATTGAAAAACAAGTACTTTCAATAGTTAGAGGGCTAAAGAATTTTAAGTACATTCTTTCAAACAATAAAATTCATGTTCTTGTTTCTCATCCAAGTGTGAAATATTTCTTATTAAATAAAGAATTGAATGAGAAAAGAGTCAGGATGGATAACGAAGGTCATGGAATATGATGTTGATATTTGTGTTGCGAAGATAGTTGAGGAAAAGGCTTGTGTGAACATCTAATTACTGATATGGAAAAATAGAAAAATACAGAACCTGAAGATTCAAAATAGCATGCTGAAATTACATATCAGCAATCAGACATTATGGTTCAGCCAGAAAATCAGCAACCTGAACTTGCTCAAGAAGTCAAGAATCAAGATGGATGACTGATTTAGTTAACTATCTACAACATGGTACCTATCCGGAAGGTATGGACAAGAATAAACAAAGGTATTTCAGATTACAAGTTGTACCCTATGTTTTCATTGATGGTGTATTATTCAAAAGGGATATAAATGGAATCTTGTTGCGATGTGTTGACTATGACAAAATTCAGCAATTATTATCATAATTCCACGAAGGACCTACAGGAGGTCATTTCTCAACATGTACCACAACCTTAAAAATTATGAAAGTTGGTTACTATTGGCCCAATATATTTAAGGACTATTTTGAATGGATTAGGAAGTGTAAGAAATGTGCTTTCTTTGTTGGAAAAGAACATTTGGCTTCTCTTCCTTTACAACCTATTTTAGTTGATCAACCTTTTATGTAGTGGGGCCTTGATTTTATTGGCATGATAAACCCACCTTCGTCACAAGGACACAAGTGGATTTTGACTGCTACATATTACTTTACATGCTAGACTGAAGCAATAGCCTTGAAAGATGCTAATGAAACTTTGATACTATCCTTTTATGAAGGTATAGTTTGCAGATTTAGTGTTCCAACAACTATCATATCATATAATGCTTTAACATTTCTTAGTGCAAAGGTAATAGATTAGGTTGTTAATCATGGAATTTATCTAATTTCTTCATCTAACTATTACCCACAAGGTAATGGGTTAGTCTGAAAGTACTAACAAGAATATTTTAAGGATCATCGAAGAACACTCAAAGATAACTAGAGAGCTTGGCATCTAATGTTGAATTCAACACTTTGGGCTGATAGAGTGACTCCTAAAATATCAGTTGGCAATTCACCATATAAGCTTGTTTACGGAAGAGAAGAAAGAATTCCTATTTCAGTTGAGTTACCTATACTAGATTTTCTGCATGAAATGGAGTTGCTTGAAAATGAACCATTCAGGGTTCATTATGCAGAATTAATGGAATTACAAGAGCTAAGAGATCAAGCTCATTTAAACATGGAAAAGAATCAGAAATAGATGAAGAAAACTTTTGATAAGAAAGCCAAATTTAGAATCTTCAATGAAGGAGATATTGTGTTAAAGTGGGATGTTGATTGTGTAAATCCAGAAGACACGAAGTTTGATACAATCTGGAGTGGTCCTTACATGATTTCAGCTTGCAAAGAACACAATGCTTTTTAGCTCTCAAGGCTAAATGGAGAGGAACTTCCCATTCCTATGAATGGTATGTTTCTCAAACATTATTATTGAAAATCCTACAAAGTGTTTGTTTAGAGTAGGATTTCCTTCAATAAGTGTAGTCCCTACACATTGTAATGTTTTTCAATTCAATAAGTGCATTTGTGCACATGATTTGGTTTACCAGATCCTTTCCCAATTTTAGTTCATTTTGGAAGGGTTGGACCTTCAGGAAGGTAGATTTTGGTTACATGCTTTAGAATCCATGCCCAATGGACAAGAGCAAGGAACTAGTTTACAAGCTAGCAGGAATCTTTCCCCATAGGATCACCAGAAATGTTGACAATTTTTGCACTTGTGCAAAAATGGGCAACTCGAAACTTTGTTATGATGGATAGCATTGGTGAAGTATACCTAAGCTAGGGGAGTTTCTTTCAGACAATATTGTTACTATTGAATTAATTAATGATTACATGAAATATACAGCTATGTGTGTTGTTGCAAAACATAACAGATCACATAGCCTGTAATTTCATGCTATCTTTAGCAAAAGAACACAAGGCCCTCGAAGGACAGTTGTGTTGCCTTGATGAAGACACCAAATTTTAGAATAGATGAAGTGTTAGGTTTTGAAGCAAGCAATAAAGACTAAAGATTACGTAGAAATCAGAGTTTATTACTGGATGTTACAGGTATTCTTTAATGATCTTTCCTTCATGATTAAGACATTCAATTATATTATTGGGTTGTTTAGTTCATCATACAATCCATATCAGAAGGGAGAAATGCAGAAAGAAATACACAACTCAATTTCACAATTCAATGTTTTATTCATAAGGAATTTCAAATGTTCCCACACAAGCCGTGGGATGTAACTGGAAAGTAAAGTACAACTACTAAAATAAGAGTTACACATGCATGAAAGAGAAAATAAAGAAGTATGAGTGAACCCATCATTGTCGTGAGGTTTCTCCTATGGTTGATGTATCCTCATCTTCAGCTTTGTTCCCTCTCCATATTCACTACTGAGAACACTATACCTGAAAATAGAAAAGAGAAAACTATCAGTTTATGAGATCAGGGTACAATCCATATTCCTATATTGTCCTAATTCGTGCACATGGATCTCTAATAACATGAGATATAGACTACTTCAAGATCAAATAATATACATGATTTACTCACTTAAAAAGAAATAAAGAGAAGAAAAGAAAAAAACATGGACATAAGAGAGGCCAAAAATCCTAAATATTTTCTAATTGTTTTCTCAAGTGTGCAGGTACAGGTTGCAGCCAAGAATAAATAAATCATGTCTTACAGTTTTCACTATGGATAAAGATTACATAGTTCAATAACTTCTATCCTATGGTACATGAAGTAGATGAGTCATAAGTACATGATGGAATGAAGGAAGAATGCAACTCAAACTTCAGCAAATATTCTAGAAATAAAATAAGTTGCAGTACAGAATAGAGGAGAGAATTGTAGACAAAAGTGCATGTTTCAGATTACAACTGAAGAAGAAGAATCAAAATTTAAAATATAAAGTTAACTGGAAAGATAAGATTACAGCTGAAACAAAATGAGAAAGAATTCTAGGAAAATTTTGACAGGATTTTCCATGTAAAATGCATATTTACAACTTTCCATCATGTTGTTTTTAACTAATACATGCTTTAGAAGTTGTATGTAAATCATATAAGTGATACAGAGAAACAGAAAAACATGCCATAGTCAAGATAACAGCTTATTATTTTTTCAGTTTCCAACAACAAATCAGTTTCAAAAGGAAAAGTGATACATTCTATAGTTTCAAATTTTAAAAAGTACATCTATTATAGCTGAAACAGAATGAGAAAGAATTTTGGGAAAATTTTGACAGGGCTTCACCATGTAAAATGGACATTTTAAAATTTTCCAACATTCATATCAAAGCTATAATAAAAGGAAATATAGTATTTAAACAGAAAAGAAATGGAATGCACTTTCGTCATCAAATTGAAGTACTTTGGAGCATTCATTATAGCTTAACAACTGAATAAAATGAAGTTTCAAGATAATCTAACAAAGTTCAGCCATTTTAAATTACAGTTTTCAGAATGAAGTAAGTATGAGTGCACAAAAATGCTACCATCAAAGAAGTACAATATTCAAGCAAAAAGAAATAAGACTACAGTATTTCGACAGAGCATATGGATCAAGGCTCATGCCTTCTAGTGGTATTAAGAGAATGAGAAATTGTTTACAACTTCTAGAAGGCCACATACAAGGTACAAAGATCTCATGAAATCAAGAATAGTCAAAGTACTAATACTATAAGTTCCAGAGTCAAATGAACAAGCCTATCTTTCCATCAAGAAGATGTCAAATCTTAGAAGATCCAAGTATGTATCTCAAGCTTACAGGTATGAACAGAAAGTCACTACAGAATGCACAAAATAAAATAGTGAACAAATTTTTACAGTAAGTAGAAATAATGTCATCCTCAGCCATGATGAACCAAATTAATGAGAAGAATAATGGTTAGAGAAACCTCCAAAAGGAATCAATTTACAAAGGCTCAGAGTGGTTTCACCAATAACGAAAAGACCACAAACTTAGTGGGTTCTAATGGTTGAATTGATTGATAGTACAATACTTAAGATAGTATGAAGAGGTTTTCAACTTTTCAGAAAATGTTATTAGCCTCAATAGCATATCTTTAGAGATCAAAACAATGAAGGTCTAGGGTCCTAGAGAATGAAGAACAGGAAGAAGAATGCTCCAAGATCATTCTTAGAAGGAACCCAAAGGAGCTCAAAAAGGAAACAGAGTGCAAGAAAACATTCATGGTTGATCCATTCAAAGTCATTCAGCAAGTATAGAGAAGATGGAATACAAAACTCAAGTGGAAGAGCTTTGAATCAGAAAATGCATGCATTTCCAAGTCAAATAAATATTCAAGTATTTTAGAAATTTTTCATTCCCATTTAAATCATATTCAAGCTACAGTATCGGAGTAAAAAGGGTACAAACCTAGTCATTGATTGAAAAACCCATTAATGGGTATATCAAAATCAAAGTAGTACAAGCAAGTACTGAGGCATCATCAAGTGAAATTCAAATCTTAGAAGCATAGGTCCATATATATACAACCCGGTGTATCTTATCTAAGTATATTTTCATATGAAAAATTCGGAAGAAAACCTTGAATCAAAATTACATGCACATCCAAGCTAAAGAGAACTTCAAATTTTTCCTTCGGAGGTCAACATTCCCATTAAAAAATCATTTCAGGTAGCAGAATAGAAGAAGAAAATATAGAAATTAAATTTCATCTCAGACCCGTAATGGGTATATCCAAATCGAGTAATGAAACAAGGACTTATTGATTAAGCTGAAGTTGAATAAACCCTCAACTTGATGATCAATTCAAGACTAAAATGAAGGACCCATTATGGGTTTTAGCTCAGAGACCAAGGTCATCCCAGGAGATCACAGAAAATGCAAAGAAAAGTGAAGTATCAATATATTGAAGTCAAAATGACAATGATGAAGTAGTTTCAAAGCTTAGAAATAAAAAATTACCATCCTTCATCAAAACAGTGATCTCATTTGAAGAAAATCTAAGCTCCAAGAGGTCAACCATGGCAGAAAATAGACCACATAGAGAGTTCAAGAACCGATAGAGAAATGATCACAGAAATACGAAGAAATCGAGACCTACAGGATCCTCATAGAGTTCAAAAGAAATAGAGACTCAAACACCAAAGAATAGCATAGTCCCGAGTTCCAAGAGATCAATCATAGTGACAAACCCACAACCACCTTGCATAGAAAACTTGAACATAGCATAATAGAAAAGATACATATTCACTCAAACTCAGAAAACCATTATGCAGAGGGGCCGACCTCAAGGAGTTCACAAAAAGGCGTCAACAAAAATTTTCCTAGGGATTCACCCACAAGACTAAAAATCCAAATGAAATGATCATTAGGGTCGAGTTACCCTTTACTATGCAAACTCAAGAGGTGAGTCAACAGGACTCAACCACAGTCATATGATCAACATTCAGAGATCAATCCGTGTAAGAATCAAAGGCTGAGAAACATTCACCAAATTTCAAAGCAAACCACCAAGATCATGGTTCCATTGATCACATTCAATATAAACTAGAAACCCTAACCACAGGTCAAGAATAGATGACACTAGATCAAATAGTACAGAGATAAACTACCCGGGATCGATTCTGATTTTCAAAGAAAACTCAACCCAGGTTAAAATACCACCGAAAAAACACATGGAGGGGTGACTCATCATCACGAGGGGGCCAGCCCTTATTATTTCAAAAATTATTTGCATTTGACATACCAACAATAGTCCAAGCTCAAATATTCCAAAAGTGCCGACCAAATCATGTGTGCAATGATCAAACCAAAAGGTGTCCACCTTATTCTATTCACAATACAATTTGACCAACTATACAATATAATATTAATCAAAGGTGGTAGACTATAGTATGTTATATGTATGTTCAAAGGTGGCGAATGTAATATGGTGACCCTTTTACAAAGTGCACCTTGTCATGTGTTTAAAACCATAGTAATTTGCTAAGTCCACAAGAGTGGCCAAACCATGGTGAGACTATTCTTGAATGTAAGGATATTACTTGTATAAATCAGAACATATACAACAAAATAACATGAGAGAACACCAAAATATAGATAAATGATGACAATATGCTCATATAATAGCTTTGCCACTTCGAGGGGGCAACCTCCAATACCACTTCGAGGGGGTAACCTCCAAACCATACAATAACACTCCAATACTCAATATGATGATTAACTACAACCTTCTAACCCCTATATATACCATTCTAACCTATGGCCAATATTGAGGCTAACCTCCTAAGCATAATAAATCATAAATGAATGATATAATAAGATAAGGGGATGTGTGCCACATGTCAAAGCATCTCCATCAATACATATAAATCATAGCATCCTTTCCCTAGGTGCATAACACTAAACTACAATGGTGGTCCCCACTATTGAAGGGGTTGGAAAGGATTTACAGTGTGCTATCCATGTGATCCCTAGAGGACAAGGAATGTCAACATCAAAACTTGAGCTTGGAGGTGGTCCCCATTAAGTGGATTTTTGGATGAATTATTTTTGCAAGTATTACAAATATTGTATTTTTATTTTGCTCAATACATAGGAGTATTTTTGCATGCCTTCACAAAAGGACAAATCAACAAGAGGACAGAATTTGCATGCACTAGAGAAGACTTGCTCATCAAGAAAGATTTATTATTAGCAAATTATTCACCCATGCTTTTCTTAAAAATAGAATAGTATATGCTTGAAAGTAATTTTGGCTAGGGGGTGTCCTAGGAAGGGTTTTCTTAGGCTCTCGTGATTTTTTTTCACAGTGAATGCTCGGCTTTCCGTATGCCACCATAGCATCACACCACCAATCTTCTGATCCAAGCAGGAATATCTACATTAATTTTGTATTGATCACCTCCCCACCCCTTGGGTGGTTTATATAATGACCACCTCCTCGGGCCATGCATCTATTGATGCTGGTCTTAACGCAGGAGCTCTGGACAACAATGGCACCGAAAAGAGTGAGGAAATTCATTCCGAAGGTATTCGACGAGGTAAGGATTCTGATACTCCTTCCCCCGATATTGTGCTTGATTTACCTATGTTTGATAAAGCATGCAACTGGTTTGAATATTTTTCTCTTGTTGCTTACTTTGTGGGCCGAGTTCCCCGGAAGGCATCCTCCGTCAATGGATTCATAACCATTGGCAACCCCACGGCGTCAAAGTTGAAGGAGTTCAGAATATGACCAAGGGTTTTTTTCTATTTCACTTTGCTAATGCTGAGCATTGCAAAGCTTGTTGTCAACCATGGTCCCTAGTTTATTCGTAACACCCTTGTGGTATTCTCCCACTGGACTCGGGACTTTCAAGTCTCCGAGCAAGCCAAACTCAAGATTCTTATTTGGATTGAATTTCCAGTGTCATCGTTGCCTCTATGGGGATTTATTGACCAGCTTATCAAACCCTTGGGTCGTCTCATCTGCCATGAACAACCCAAATTTTACTCAGCTTGACCCCAAAAACGAGTCGTGTGGAAATTGATCTCTCAAAGGACCTTAAGGATACCCTTGACATCCAGGTGGGGGATACACGCTTTACACAGAAGGTGCTTTATATTAACCTGCCCAACACCTACTCCGGTGCCAATCCACCAATCATATGATCAAGGATTGTCCCTCATGCAACAAAACTCTCCAGCTGTTGTTGAAAAGCCCCCGACCGACCCTAAATCCAACACCCCCTTCTGATGGATGGACCCATGCATCACTGGCCGTAAACCTTGACTCACAATAAACCCCAAGCTACCACTTATAAACTAGTGAATGCCTCCACTTCTACTCCTGTGAAACTGTCCACTGCGACCCTTCCCAAACCCTCATCTGCCATCTCCCGGACTCCGCAAGCTGCTATTGTCATCAGTTCCCACCCATCGGTACTGTTTTTACACACCCCTCGATTTTTGAACCCTCAAGCCTCATGGATAACACTGTTGGTGGTTTGGCTGTTTCGACAGAGAGAAAATCAGCCCTACGCCATTCAAGAAGTCCCTCCCCTCCTTCTGATGAGGATTTTTCATAGAGACCTCACCGGCAGTTTGAGCTTGGAGACTATTTGCATGGGAATACATGGCAAGTCACTTTTTCTAACCGTTTTGGAGCATTATCCAGCCTCGAGGAGGAAACCATGCACCTTGATAGTTCTCCATGATAGTTTACTCATGGAATGTCAGGGGGCTCACTAATCTGACTCGCAGATATCTTGTCAGAGATAGTTGTAAGTATTTTAAAAAGTTTCAGGTTTTGTGTTTGCAGGAAGTCAAAATCACTGGCTTCCATCTTTCTTCTGCTATGCGTACCATCTGGCCTGGTTCTCTCTACCAGATGTCAGCGCATGATAATGGTCGAGGTGGTGTTGTCACTCTTTTAAGTCCTGACCTCACCTCCAATATCATATCGTGGGGCTCTGACCCCACCCATCGGGTGGTGTGGACCCTTTTTGATTTTGACGGTCATATTCTTGGGCTGGAAAACATTTATGCTTCCAATGATGCTTCGGAGCACTCTTCCTTTTGGTGGTGGCTGGCTGATCACTTGCCTTCTGCTACCTGGCTTCTGTGGTGATTTCAACATGGTGGAATCTCCCGAAGACAAATTGGGTAGGCTTCCTATGCGTTGGTGTGCTGGGGAGCGTGAAGCCTGGTTTTACTTGTGCAATAAGCTCTATTTATTTGATCCTAACCACCACAAGCACTCAAATTCTGCCACTCCGTGGTTCACATGGTCTAACTTTCAAGCTAGCGATGACAGAGTGTATAAACGCCTTGACAGAGCTCTACTTTTAGAACAACAATGGTTCTCTTTTGATGTTTCACACAGCCTCCCGGTCTCGGTAGTGGATACTACTTTGGTCTCTGACCATAAGCCTATTTTCTTTGGGCTCCAATGGAACTTTCAGTGTCCCAAGCCCAAATCCACTCAGTTCTACTTGAATACGTCTCATCTTTCTCATCCTAAGACTTTGGATTACATCAGACGTATTTGGAATCTTGATCCAAGACCAGTTGATGGGATTGGCTGGATTGATTGGTGGTCTCATGCCATCACTCGCACCACTGCTTTTCTTTGGCTTTATGGGAAACAGGCTTCTTTTTCGAAAAAATTCTCATGAAGCCTCTCATATTAAATACTCGAGAGCTATTCAAGAGCTTAATTTGTCTCCCTTTAGCACCCACATTCAATTGCAGGCTGCTCATTGGAAGCATAAACTACAGCTTGAAGAACACTATAAGGCTAGAGGAGCTCAAGTTCAAGCCAGACTTCACTGGCTCAGAATTGGTGATAGAGTTACTAAGGAGTTTTTTGCTTCTCTTAAATCTAATCAAACTCTTACCAAAATCAAATCAATTAAGGAAGGTAATCAAAGGCTTACCCTTTTACCTGACATTCTACAAGCTTTTTTGCATCACTAACACACCTTTGTGTTCACTTGCCCTGACCTACTACTCGACTCGTGATCTTTGCTCTCCTCCAATGCATTGAGGTTGTTCCCTACAAGCTTTCTGAAAGTCAACATGTTTCTGTGATTGGCCTCTCACACTTGATGATTTGAAGGAAGCTTCTCTTTAGATGGCTTCTGATAAAGCCCCAGGGTTGATGGTTTTCCCTGTGAGTTCTACCAGGCTTTGTGGCCCCTGTTGGTCTAGATCTCTACCAGGTCTATCTGGAAGCTATGTCCTCCAACACTCTGGGAGCTCTGATCAACCAAGGTAACATCAAATTCATACCTAAGACTGGTGATCCAAAACTTATCACCAACTGGTGGCCAATCACTCTGCTCAATGTCTCATACAAGATTATTGCCAAAGCTCTTGCTAACAGGCTTACAAACCTATTACCTTTGATCATCAAGAGTGAACAAACCGGCTTTATTAAAAATAGATATATCTTGGACAACATTATTACAGTTTGGGAGGGCATGGAATATGCGCGCCAGACTTCTCAGCCGGCTCTGTTTGTCAAAATTGATTTTGAGAAAGCCTATGACAGAGTTGAGTGGCCTTTCATTCTTGCCATGCTGCAGGCTATTGGCTTCGGACCTCGGTTCATCCGCTCTATTAATATGCTCTTCCAAGATGTTGGTGCCTGTATTACTATCAATGGTCAACAATCTGAGTGGTTTTCTCTTCATCGTTCCATCCGACAAGGTTTCCCTCTTGCTCCTTCTCTCTATGTCATTCTTCGTTGAAGGTCTCAGCTATTTGCTTGCTAAAGTTGCTCATGCTGGTTTAGTCCAAGGCATTCATCTGCCTTCTTCTCCATTGCTGATTAATGGTCATTTCGTTGATGATTCTTTTCTCACCCTGGCTGAGTCTGAGGCTTCTGTTTCTAATGTTATGCAATGTCTTGACACCTTTTGTCTTGCTTCGGGTTCTGCCATTCAATGGAAAAAGACTCAATGCTATAGGCAGGTAGTGGGTCCCAAACCTCCTTGGTTAGAGGGATTTCAATGGCTCTAGATTGAACCTGGCATTCAGTTTAAATTTCTTGGCATCCCCTTTGCCTTCATGGCTTCCCCTGCTGACCTTTGGGATTATGTGATTCAACGAGTTGAAAAAAATCTCCTTTTGGCTCACCAAGCATCTATCTCTTGCTGGCAAATTTTAATTTTTTTCCAAGGTTCTCACTGCCACTCATGTCTACTATTCCTCCTATTGGGCTCCTTCTAAGGCTACTTACCATTGGTTGGAAAAAATTCTACGTGAATTTCTTTGGGCCAACTCTGAGGGGAACCATGGTTTTCACAGGGTTGCTTGGGATGTTTGTTGTACGCCCAAAAACACCGAGCGGTCTTGGCCTTATCAACATACAATTGCAAGGGGTTGCTCTTACCACCAAATGGATTCTTCACAGCCTTGAAGGTGAGGAATCTTGGAAAATTCTACTCAGGCATTGTATATCTCAAGGGTCTCCTCTTAATCGGAAGGCATGGCAGGGTCTGAACTACTATTCTTTATTGCTTTGCCCTGTTCCTATTAAAATTGGTGGTTCTTTTGTGGCTAAAAGTATTTGGAAATCCTAGGAGCTCCTCAAACCCCACCTGCTTTGGTAGGGTGATGGTTTCTGAAATGGGCTCTCTCTCAACTCTCTCAGCTTATGGTGGAACCCAATTTTTCAATATCAGGACAAACCTCTTGCTCTTTCAGTGTAGTTTAAGGGTATGCGTCTTTTCAGAAAGGGGTGAAGTTTATTCATGACATTTTTTTCCTACCACCGGGAATTGGCTTCCATGGATTAGCACGAAAGCTAAATTTTCTCTTCATGACAATGATAAACAAGCCATTTCTCTAATACAATAGCTCATACCGGTGATTATTTGCATAAAATTGGTGTTCATACACACCCATGGTGGTTTGACTTACATTGGCCCGCTGCCACCCCCTTCAGAAATTACAAACCTTGAGTGGGCTACAATCTTCTTGCTTAGAAGCATCTCCCTCTCAATAAGCTCAATTCTTGTTGGAGCTTGCATTCCACCCGTTTTGGTTGGAAACAACACTTTCAAGTTGTTTGGGCCATTCCTATAGAGCCCAAAGTTGCTCACTTCCTTTGGTGTATTCTCCACCAAGGACTTCCTGTGGGAAAATCCCTCATTCTTATGGGAGCTCCTTCATTACGCTGTCCTTTCTGTAACCACATTGAGACTCTTCTTCATCTTTTTGGTTCTGCCCCCATGCTCAGTCTGTTTGGCATTGGATTCATACCCTTTTTCAACCTTTTCTACCCACGTTCTTTACGTGGAAAATGGTTCTGCCTGGGGGACTCGGCCTTTGTTCCTACAAAAATTTTCAACATTTGGCATACTTTTCGGGATACTATTTTATATCACATCTGGAAAACTAGAAATTCAGCTATTTTTAACAAAGAGACGGTGGATAGAAATTTTATTATTTCTAACAAACTTGCTATTATTTCCAATGTCTCGCTTCAGATCCAAGTTCAAGCAGAGAAAGTCCGCATTGAGGTGGAACACCTGCAGACCCTTCTGGATCACTAGGGAAGCACCCCTTGCGTTGTCAGTCGTGTTCCACCTGATTCTCCTCATCGTCGCTCCCGTTCACAAGGTTGTCACTCCCGTTCCAGTGGGTGGAAAAATTTTGATCGGGGTCCAGCTCGTGGGTGGCAGAGCACCTCCCCTCCTCGGCGGGGTCCTTCTCCGCCTCCTTCTTAGGCTCCTCCCACACCAAGGGTGTTTGGCCGGCTGGGTAGTGGCGGTTCTAGGTGGCAGGCACCTAACCAATCCAAGTTCCCTCGGCTCTCCTTAGCCATCTCACCCAACCAAAACAGGGGCATTGAGGAGAAGAAACCACAGACTGACAGCTGGATGTTGATTATTGCCACCCCCACCAATCCTCTGGTGGGTGGGGTGATCGTCTGAAGATCCCCCGCAATCACCTCCTGCCTCCATGTTCGCCACCACCGCCTAGCTCCATGCCTGGCTTGGTTTCTGTAAATTTTGCTCCAACTTTTTTATTAATAAGCTTATCTTGATATGATTATGTAATATGTGCCACTCGTAGCCTTTTAATGGCTACTTTTACTCTACATTTGGGGTGTGATCTTTTCCACCCAATTTTGTATGATTAGCATTGTACATTTCATCATTATTATATGGATATGCTTTTCAATTAAAAAAATAGAACAGTCAGCTTCAATTTGACTGTATATAATCAAAGGCTATTAATGCCTCCTTGTACTAGTTTTCTTTATTTTATTCCTTTATTTATTATTAAATAAAGGATAAAAATAGGATGCATGGGTGAGTATAGCCTTAGTCTATTTTTAGGAAGGGTGGGTGAATCAATTTTGCTATATATTGTGTGCCTTGGCAAAGCACAAAGGAGGACTTTTAGATACAGGAGTGCTGAAGCAATTTTCTACCAATTTTGCTCTTTGAATGTGAAGTATTTTCTACCTTTCCAATTATTTTTAGTCTTGTGTATGTTTCCATTAATCTTGTGAATGTTGAATTCCTTGATTAATCATCTTACCCTATTGTAAATTCAGTAATTTCTGCATGATATTAATGTGTATGTGTAACTTAGTAGTATTGTTGTGATTCTAAACCTCAATACTACATTGAAGTGTTTACCCTTAATTATCTTTAGAAAATTGTTTCCCTATGCATCAGAAATTCATTCCATATCAATTTTGCATGTACTCAGTCAAATACCTCATACAAGTTTGGTATATCACCTCAGTTTTAATTTCATTTTACATTCATCTTTTACCAAGTAAAACCTAGAAATCAGTTTAGGATACATCAAAAAGGAACCGGCCTTGATACCGGAGACTCGCCTCAAAATAGGTAAACCCATAGACCTGAGGTGTTTCCATTTTATCTACAAAAGAGAGAGATAAAATTTTCAAGCTTAGAACACCTATAGCCATCTCTCTACAGGGTGCACTTTCAAGAGATAACACATCCTATCCCAAGAATATACCAAAAATAAGTAGTCTAGCCTCAAGTTTTTAGTGCCTTGTTAGTGTAGATCATACCATTTTCTTAACAATTTTTTAATTATAGATTATATTTCTCTTTGTATTTTTATTTCAAATCAGCTCATTTTCATTGGTTTTTAGATATGTTTTCTTGTTATTGAAACATCATTCTAGAGTAGGAATTGCATATTTTTCTTCCACCTAGCTTATATTTGAAACTAAAATCACACGGGAATTGTATATTCAATTTATTTCTATTAGTGTTGTTTTTAGGCCATTAAAAACCTTTAATTTGAATATTCATAATATAGCTTGTTTGTTATCCCTTATCATTTTATAAATCTTTGAAAATAAACAAAAAAAAGTAATGTGTTTGCATGCCATTTTTAGGTTAGAGAACAAGTAGTTTGTTAACATTTCTTCATTTACTATATTACTTATCATAGAGTTAATCAGTAGTAATATATTCATCTACAAAATTCACTTTTATTTATAATTTAGTTCATTTAGTATAATAAACAAACAAACCATCCTACTTACACAAACAAACATGCACTTATTCAAAAAATAGTAGTATGAAACTATCATTAAATGCTTTAATTTCCACCTAACACAAGGCATGACACCTCCTCATAATATCATACAAGTATTTTCAAACCAAAAACTTACCACTTCAACACTCAAAACACAATCAAAGCGCCAAAAATTAACTCATTGATCGTGAACTAGCAAATCATCATTTTCCTAAAAACATATGTAGTACATTCATATGAATCTATTTCTAGTCACAAATACACTCATAAAAATATTATTCTATCTATAATTGATCTTTTCATCTCCATTTCTATCCATCACATCCACACAACCCAAATTTAGGATATATTTATGTTACACTCCAAGTCTAGCTAGCACAACACAACAAATTGTCCCTTACACATGTGAATGACTTTGGATAGAAAATTCATTATTGGTAGATTCGAATTTACCCACATGTACTCACTCGTTATAGAATGATAATATTCAGGAATATATCCTCATTGAGCTAAGACACGAAGCATTTCCTTCCACACTCATAATTGCACTCATTATCATGCAACTAATCATCCTTGATGGTGAATTCCCATCATTTCCATAAGATAACCTCCCCATCTGCATTCTTAGGGGAAAATTATTGCCCCTAGATATTTGATTTTTCTCTCATCATTAGGTGTGATCTTGTCTCCTTTTTTATATTATTCTCATGAACTTTCCAAATGGGGTTAGCCTTAATAAAATAATTACTTCATATTTTTAGTTCAATTAAGAAACCCACCATTCATAACTACAACATAGACCAAGAGTTATGCACTAAAATCATACTTTATCATAACATCCATTATGATCAAGTAGGTACAAGCTTTAATTCCTTGGACAAGAAAATGTCACTCTCGGGATCCCATTGGCAATATCATCTATTATCCTTGCCTCACCCATTAGAAACCCATATTCCCTATCACTTCCTCCATCATCTTTGATCCCCATTCCAATATCAACCAATTTTTGGCTACCTAGGCTTAAAATATGAGGATTATATTACACACATGAGGTCACCTTTTATTTTTTAGTATGTACAAATCTAGTGAACCTGATGTACATGACAACTCCTTTCTTGTTTCCAAATTCATTCTCTTTCTTCTACCTTCATCCCCTTCTATAATGCAAGAATTCATAGACCCCAAGAATATCTCAGGGATATAATTTTACATGTCTTTAGACCTTGAAGGTTACTATTACAAATAGGCTCAATGAAATCCCTCACATTGTAGTTGCATTGACAACTATCCCAAAAAACTACACACATGTACTTCCTCGATTATATTTCATAAATCCATTCCAAAATTAGGATAGATGAAGTTGAACAACCCCAAATCTCAATAAAAACCACTCCCACTTAAACGACATGATTTTCACTAGAGGATCTAGTTTTTACCCAAAAATCATTACCAAGCCTCAAATCATCATCTCAAGTTTCTTCTATAGATAAATCAAAATAGTGATTGACTACATGCCATATATGATTCATTAGGAAAGATATATGAATGCATAAATTTTTTTCTAGAAACTTACATTATGTCCCTATAACCTACCTAAAATTACATATAAAGGAGGATCCAAGTATTGATAAATTAATCAAGGGGTATTAATATTCTCCTATAAATTCCAATGCTAAGAAGATTATAAATAGATATAGTAGAATTCATCAAGTGGCCTCATCTCCACCCGGATTAGGCACATATAAGAGTTAAAGAATACCCTACACTTTCAAAACATGGATAAAATTATTCAATATATAAACCACATGGTAAACAACCAAGTTTATATTCAATAACTACAACACATGTACAAAAACCCCAACACTATTTAGAGCTCCATTATTGTACATAACCTAACCGAGGAGATCTCCTCACTAGGAGTGACATGTTGGGAATGGGTTATTCATCCACATATGTGTACTCCATGCAACCAATTATCAATAACAATACGCATACATCATTCCTCATAACATGGCCGGAATTCCCAACATTCCGTACATGTTCGGTTTATTCCTAATGGTGCATCCCAAACATACATCTACCTTGGTAAAAATATCATGTGTTCCCTTACCATTGACACCCTACCCCTATGATATAATACCTTATCTAATACAACACATCCCACATAATTCTTAACATATTAAATGCTTCCTACAAACAAATCAAATGTCATCCTAGGAGGTTTTACTTAAAATACTTATATAATACCTCCTCCAATACCCTAAATTGACACGTCTACTTTGGTATTTAGAACTATGGAGAATTATGTGGAATACTTCAAGAAACCATTATATCATGGTATTCACACCTTTATACGGCCTCATCTATTTCCATATCTCTCCAAGTATAATGGAAAGGGAGATCCTAATACTCATATGAAGGATTATGCAATTGTGGTGCAATATCTTCTCCCATGGAATGGATTTGTCACCAAAATATTTCCAAATACCTTAGACGGAATAGCACTTTATTTGAATTGTCACCTACTTGAAGCTTACATTCATTCATTTAGAAAACTAATATCCAAATTCATTAAAACAATTGACATGAACAAGCTAGTGAATATTGACATTAAATAATTCATGCTTATTAAACAAGAACCTAATGAGTTTATTTCTTATTTAATTACGTGGTGGTACTAAGTACTTTATTATTCTTACATATATCTGCTCATGGATCATAAATATCTTTGTGACCTCTTCCTCCATATCCTTAATAAATAAATAAGGTAAGATGTGCAAAATTATCTCTACAAATCCTAGGAGAAATGCTTAGATATCTTGCATTGAAAATCAATCAAGCTACTATTGATAATGATCATAGAACCTATGACACCAATGATAAGCTATTTGTTCTGACCAAAGTAATGGGGGATATCAAAACAAAAATTAATTTCCGCAAGATCAAGTTCTGAAATTCCTTAACCGTAAGTGTAACACCACAATGGGTGGAGTCATCAATCAACCTAAATGACCCAATACAACTAAAAATGTGATGCGGGAGCATCATTTCATTGTACATATCAAAATTTTAGTTTTCATTGGTGTGTTATGTTTAGGGAGTCTTATTATGTGGATCCAAGTCCATATGGGTCCCTCTAGGTTTGTAATAATGTGCTTTTGGAGTTTTCCTCCAAACCCACTATTCAAATGTTTGAATTTCCAAAATGGTAACCAAAGGTTTAGATGATAGGTTAAGAATATTTGAAATGTTCTAAATGGTTTTCAAAGGACCTCACATGATGTAAATCACATACTTTCTAATTGTATGCCTAGATTTGGATCACCTATAAGATGGATTAGTTAATATGAAAAATCCAAATCAATGCTACTAAAAAAATGGGCTTATATTTCAATTATAAAGAGAGGAAAAATTATGGATTCTTTTATTGAATAAAATTGTTAAAAATCTTTCAAATCTAAATCTAAACCTGCACACAAACACACTCAAAAAAATGTTAGTTGTTTTTGGTGGTTAGGGGACCTGCCTCGGTCAGATCCCTAACCCTTTTAAGGAGATAAAAGACATTTTATTGATGTAAAATGAAAAAAATTAAATGAAATGACAAGTATACCTGACTTAGATCATAGGACAATCACAGTTGTGATTCACCAAAAATCACACGAGAGATCGCAAGCCAATCATAGTTGTGATTCCCACCTATGTTGGAATCATATTAACACAATGTTACAATAAGTTGGATCTAACATTTATGTTTTGTTTTCACTTTTTAAAAACACGAAAAAAATGAGATATGCGAACAAGAGAGAAAAAACTCAATTATATCCTTAGTGCACTAAGAGTCAAAGCTCAATAGTTATTAAGCGAGGTGAAAGCGATGTGGGTGAGAGTGATTTTATAGATTTGGAGTGCATATGGGAGTGGGACACACATGGATGCAATGTGTATTGGGCATGCACATGGCTAGGTGTGATGGGACGGTTAAATGTGAGTGGATGAGGATTGGTAAACCGGTGGTGAGTTATCTTTTATCCCCATTTTGTGGGGTTATTTGATTTTTTTGGGATTTTTGTGTTTTAAAATGTTTTTAATATTTTTGAATTAGGGACCTTATGTGAAAGGTTCATTTTCTGGTGTCTACACTAGCCATCTTGTAATATTTTATAAACCATGGTCATTTCATACTATGGTTAAGTCACTAAACCTAGTTATAACTACCTTTTTTTCAAGTATTGATGGAGACATTCGAATGAGGAGGGGTTGAAATATTTTGAGAGCAATAAAATAAGATGGTAGAGAGTGTTAGATATCCCTAGAGGCTCGAGAATTATCTATGGGAGATCATGAGAAAATTGTAAGACATATCCTTCAATAAATGAAATGGAATTGCTTATAAAGTGTGTATTTAGAGTTTTGTAAGTATGAATGACTTGAGTTATGAAAGGAATCATAAGAATATTGTTCCAAGCCATTATCTCAAATGATAATAGCACACCACATTAGATTTACAAAAATAGAAGACCTAAAATACCATATATATGGAAATCTATCTTAATCCATAATGCCCAATACATTACAATAAAATGACTTGAATTATTCAATAAGAAAGATGTACATATATGAGGAGGGAAGTGCAACTACTACCTACATCAGTGGTGAAAATCTCACTAAGCGATGCGGCGTTAATTTAACTCCAAAAGACTAGTAAGCTAACTCCTCATAAGCGAGAAGTTAACTCAACACAACTAGAAAGCTAAATCCACACAACTAGTACACCTAGGCAAGCTAACCCAATAAGTGTAGGGCTAACACAAGTGTAAGAATTATCCTAATAAATAAATAAAATGATAAATAATAACCTACACTAACACCCTCTCGTAAGCATAGCTTAGGTGGGTGGAAAAGAAGGTGGGTCCCGACAACAAGGCCTGATGAGGTACCCATGTACAACAACTAGGAAAATTAGACACCGCAAGGTACCCAAAACCAATAATAACAAAGTAGAGAGGGAAAAATCCTGTTGTAAGATATCCTTAGAAGCTTGGCTCCAAAAACTCGTACAATGTTGAAGAAGTGTGGTGCACACTATGGTCTGAATCCACTGCTTGATCATAGAACTCAAAAACAACTGACATTGGGATTCACCAAAATAGCTCCATGTAAGGAGACTATCAATGGAGTGATTTCAAAAGTGAAAAAAACACCAAACATAATTTGATAAATGGCTACAAATAGGTGTGCCACGATCCAAGAACAACCAAGGCAACAAGGCGGACATGAGATCTAAATAAATAGCAGTGCCACGATCTAAGAAAAGCCAAGGTAACAGGGAAAGGAAACGAAACCCGAAGAATTAGTATCAACACCACACCCTCCCATACTGTAGAATGGGTAGAGTGACACCATAGATCTGTATGAGTTGTCAAAATCAACTACTCGAACACTGACAAACTAACACTAGGCTCCATCAGAATAGTTCCCCCACAAGAGAGACTATCAACATGCCAAAAAAAAGTGTCAAAAATACAGATCCAAAATATCTCAAAAAATAAGAGAGATATAAATGTATACACCCATAGATACAAGAATGCAATACCCAAAATTTTAGAACATCGGGCTCAACCAAAATTGCGTCCACAAGTGATCACAACACCCTCCCGAATTTGGCACTTTATAATTAAGTGCATATAAATATTACAATAAGTAAAAACAGATTTTAAATTTAAAATATGTGTATAAAAATTCCACCAATCCGTAGATCTCGAAATAATACACAATTTAAAAAAAGGATCACCTTAATCTGAGCTACATCAAAAGTTATGAGCTCTAGAAGGTTATGCTATTAAAATAATATTTTAATGCTGATCTTTTTTAAAAGGTACACGTGACACCCAAATGTCCAAAGGGTAAAAGAGTGCATCCACATGATACATGCTTGTGACCAAAGGATAAAATCCTACACCCAAAACCTAAAATGTCCAAAGGGTAAATCATTGCATCCAAAGGGTACACGTCAATATCCAATGGATAAAAGAATGTACCCAGAGGGTACAGATCTGCATCCAGTAGATAAAAGACAACATCCAAAACGAAATATCCGGAGGGTAAAAGAATGCATCCGAAGGTACACGCTTATATCTAATGGATAAAAGAATGCACGGAGAGGGCGGATCTACGTCCGATGGATAAAAGACTACTTCCAACAGAAATATCAAGAGGGTAAAATAATGCATATGGAAGGTATAAGCTTATATCCAACGGATAAAATAATGAACCAGAGGGTATAGATCTGCATCTAATGGATAAAATACTACATCCAAAACTGAAAATACCGGAGCGTAAAAGAATGCATCCGAAAGGTACATGCTTATATCAATGCATAAAAGAATGCACCCATAGGGTACAAATCGCATCCAAATTTGAATGTCTCAAAACACGGTCAAGTTTACTGATCGACTCTAGGGTTTTGAACCTTCCAAATCTGATATCGCACTCCATTTTGCATAAAAATGCATCTTTGCAGAAAATTGCTAACAAATTCCAAATACATAAAAATAATAAACCCTTGTTTGTAAAGAAAAACTTACAGATGGATGTCTACATCATCTATAGCTCTGATACCATGAAAGGAATGATAATAATATTTTTCCAAGACACGATCTCAGATGATAATAGCACACCACATTAGATTTGCAAAAACTAGAAGAGCTAAAATACCATATATGGAAATCCATCATAATCCATAATGCTTAATACATTACAATAAAATGACTTGAATTATTCAATAAAATAGATGTACATATAGGAGGAGGGAAGTGCAACTACTACCTACGTCGGTGGTCAAGAAATCCTACTAAGCGTCATTGCAATTAAGTTAACTCCAAAAGACTAGTAAGCTAACTCCTCATAAGCGAGAAGCTAACTCAACACAACTAGAAAGTTAACTCCACACAACTAGTACACCTAAGCAAGCTAACCCAACAAGTGTAGGGCTAACACAAGTGTAAGAACTATCCTAATAAATAAATAAAAGGATAAATAATAACCTACACTAACAAGTTATAAAATACTTGGTGTGTATTTTCCTCTAGTTATATATACCTTGGTATTGTTAGGGTTAAGGACAATATGAGATTGGTTGTATGATTTCTAAGATAGGGTTAATTCTTTTTTAAGAATACTAGAAAGTGTATGAAATGATTTCATGTTTATAAGAAGAAAACCAAATATGTTTATTGTTATGTCCTAAATAAATAGGTTAAGGGGAAGGTATAGGGAATAAAATACAAGGAATAATTTACGATATGAAGCATGAAGCTCTACAAAAGACTATAACAAGTCATTGGAGAAGTTAATCTATCAATTTCATAATGTTCTTTTGATTTGATAAGGAGTGAAAAATGAATAGAATATTGAATGGTACTATTCTTGTGTAAAATTATGTGAATTTTTGAAGAATGTGTTTAGAAACTATATATAAGGTAAGGAATTGAGGATAAGGACAGAACAAGAAATTAGGATTTGAAATTCAATGAATTATGTCAAACAGAACTCCGTGAGAGAAGAAATTACACAAACTTTATTGTTGGGAAAAATGATAGGATTTAGAAGAACAACCTAAGAAGAAAGGTGGGAAATTTCGGTGATGATTTACAAAAATTAATTTTGTGTCTTGAAGTTATTAGGTATTTTCTTGCTCTTGATCGGTAGAACCCAGTAAAGGGTTTAGTAAGAGAAAAACAAGTATAATTTTTAAATTGTGTAGTGAAAAGACTTGAAATATTTGGTATTACGAGATTCAAACATAACGAAATTGCAAATCATGGAGAATACACACGAGTAATAGTTTCACTCTATTATTCAGCGTAGAAATATACAAATATATAGGAGGAGTTTCTCCTATATTCAAGGAGAACAAACTCCATAAATCTCTCCAGAAACTCCTATATACGTGAGTCAATAAAACAACTCACAACAACCCTAACCATTGAAAAATACGCGAGAATATATCTCACAAAAATAATCGAATATAAACCTTATAATAAAACATGTAAACAATAATAATATTCCTAACATTTCCCCTTAGTTCAAACATGGGAGAAAACACATCTCAAGATATGGGAACAGAATCATATGCCTCTGCATACTTTTAGGTCTGCATACTGCTGGCTTGGATCTTGTTGTTTGGATCTTGCTACACATGACCAATCTGCTTCACCATAGTGAATCCCATACCAAATGATCACACTTCCACCGATTCACCTACATACAGGAACTCAACAGTTTCTGCTTTCACTTCCAGAATGATAGATTTCACCGGTCAAATAATCTCTATAGTGAGAGGATCACTCCGGTTCATGCCCTCTATAAAACTAATCTCGGGCTCCAAAATGCACATCCTCCTCTTTTCAATCTTTGGTAAGGGAATAAAAACCATGTTTTATTTCTGCACACACCACTCAAAGAAAAAAACTAAAAATATCATTGAAAAATGCCACCAGTGCTAAACACGACCCCATCGTTGGTGAGTGACAAGAGGTGTTGACCCCCTCCATCCTCCATTACTTTCTTTGAGACTTGTTTGAGAATCCCCCTCGATTTCAACTCGGACATCGAATTCCACCGAAAATTTGTCTTACTAAAAAAGGGCAAAAAAATTGTTTTTACAATATTTGACCATACATGACTATAGATGATAATAAACCCTTAACTCTTTTACAATAAGTTATTGTATACTTCAACAAGAGTTCAAATCCTATTTTTTTCTTCTTCTTTTTTTCTTTCTTTTTAAAGTAACTAATGATGCAAGACCGCCTCTACAATGTATAATATCAATATTCAAATAAAAAGTAATAAAGTGCAATTACTTTTTCTTTAAATAATGATTTAAACAACAATAGATTATGTTACCAAAATATTGTTCATAGTGTGAACACTTAGGAGTGGTTTGGGTTATTTGGTAGTAATAGTTTTTAATATTTATAAAATAATATATGAGTGTGCACAATTAGTTGTCATGCACAAGTCATAGAGATAAGAATGTGTGATAATATCCGGGATTGAGAGTAAGACTAAGGAATAAAGGAGATATATGGGGATACAATGATAAGACTTGACTCTATGATTTTAGAAGCAACAAAGTGTCTAAAATGCCCTCTCATATTCAATAGAAATTGCTCCATTCTATTTACATTTGGTTTCTATCTTCTATAGTCTTCATTTCATGTGTTGATTTTAATTAATTATTACTTTATTTATTTATGCAAATCTAGAGATTTATCATCATCTGGTATCAGAGAAGGATAGGAAGATTTATGAGAGTTTTAAAGCTTCCATTGCCATTTTCTGGATTCTGATCTTTAAAAAAATGACTAGTAATTCATGTTTTTCTCAAAAACCCAGATTTGGAATTTTCTGAAATTTTTTTAGTTTGTTTATTTATATTATGGGAAACTTATGTTAAAATATTATAGAAACCCATTTCTTATTTTAAGATAAATCGTGGAAAAAATTATGGCATTTCTAATTATTTTGAGTGATTTGAGCAATAAAACTCGATATGCTTTATTATTTTGGTTAAATATAATGTTGGTTACTATTGTAAGGGTGCATTATCGGTTGAACTGACACCCAATATAATTGTAAAATGATCCTCAAAGACAAATTCGGCTGAGTTAGCAACATCACGATGGAGGATGGAGGCATAGGAGGATGGAGGCAAATTGGCATCTCTTGTTAGTCACCAACAAAGAGATTGTTTCATGGTATTGGTGAAATTTTATTTTTCTTGTATGGTGTGTTTACTTTATGTTGTAATAATGAACATAAGTAACATTCTTTTTAAAGCTTCGCATGAGCATAAATTTTCTTTGTAATCCCTCTAAGTTAGAAACAATGATGTGAGCAAAATAATGTACGTTTTTATGTAGTGGTTGGTTCCACTAGAAAACCATTTTTTGAGTTGGAGGTTCTCTTTGAAAACCTCATATTGTTTGAGTTGTTGGTACTCATTAAAAACCTTCATTTCTTTGTAGATCATGAGCAGGTATAGGAGATAGCTTTCCCCATGTTCACACTAAGGGGGTGACTATTACCGAAATATTGTTCATAGTGTGAACACTTAAGAGTGGTTTGGGTTATTTGGTAGTAATAGTTTTTAATATTTATAAAATAATATATGACTTTGCACAATTAGTTGTCATGCACAACTCATAGAGATAGGAATGTGTGAGAATATCTTGGGATTGAGAGTAAGACTAGGGAATAAATGAGAGATATGGGGATAAAATGATAAGACTTAACTCCATGATTTTAGGAGCAAGCAATTGTATAAAATTCCCTCTCATATTCAATAGAAATTACTCCATTCTATTTACATTTGGTTTCTATCTTCTATAGTTTTCATTTCATGTGTTGATTTTAATTAATTATTGCTTAATTTATTTATGCAAATCTAGAGATTTATCATCAAATTAGACTTAATGAAATCATATTCTAAGATAATACTTTGAAAGCTTCGGGAATGCCTAACCGTCAAGTTTTGAGGAGATTCATTATTTCATATATCACCTCAAGCTTGTCTTCTCCAAATATCATAATACGAGACGAGTCAACAAACATGAGCTTATAAATGTTGAATACACGTATTGCGTGTTGGATGGACACTTTTTCCTTACGGATATCTAGCTTATACAAATAATGGCATCCAAAGTGACCTTGTAGCTTGATCCAAATAATACGTTGCTACACTTGAGGAGTTTGATGGTGATTAGGTGACTAGTGGCGAGCTCGTAGAGCATCCAAATTGAAGAAGTATAAAATACAACTGATATGATCTCGTGGATGTTGAGATCAAGAGCTATATTATTCTTTGAAGATAGGTTATGATCTGCATTGGAAAATTACAATTCTAATGTGGGCCTGAGTTAGCATGATAACCGAATGCATTAAACTATAATCATCACATAGAGGAAGATGTGGAGGATTGAGAGATTTTGTGAGAGCTACGAGATAAGAATATTACTTTGGTGAGGTGCATCCGAATGAATAATGTCAACTGTGAGCTTTGAACATTGTGTCGATGTCATCTGCTACTAAAATGGCATGAGATCACCTTCTCACCCTCCAAATTATGCTATTACTCCTTATGGATACAATTCTTCAATCGAACCACTATATCACCGTTCTATGCCAACAAACTAAAAATCCTGAAAACAACTCAAATTGCCAAAGAAGAACAACCTAAATGCCATCGATCGAAATTATTCTAATGATAATGGTGAAGAAAACCTCATAAAAGGTATTCAAGTCATGACAGAGTGAATTTTAGAATATGATTCATATGATTCATAGCACATGTCTAGGCAACCCTTCTTGCATCGAGATCTAACCCTTCACAATTTAACAGACCATATTCCCGCTCTAATACTAATGTTTCGTATTGCAAAATTCAAACATAACTGAAATTGCATATCATGGTGAATACACACAAGTAATAGCTTCACACTATTATTTAGCATATAAATATACAAATATTTAGGAGTTTCTCCTACATTCAAGGAGAAAAAAGTCCACAAATCTCTCCGAAATTCGTATAAATGTGATTGATAAAACAACTCACAACAACCCTAACCATTACAAAATACGTGAGAATATATCTCACAACAAACAATCTAAATATAAACCTTATAATAAAACATGTGGGCAATAATAATATTCCTAACATGAAATTTTTCATGAAGGAAATTTGATGTTTAAAAATGTTTTCATAAACTTTAATAGCTAATAAAAGAGTTTTGATAGGTCAAAATTGTGAATCTTAATTTTCTTGTGTAGTAGAACCCATATTTAGAGGGTTTAAGAAAGGTAAATGGACAAATATTTAAATATTTCTTGTTAAGTTTTGTTAAATATTATGTTTTAGGTATTATGAGACTGTAAGAGGAGATAAACAAGGTTAAAATAAGAGTCCAAAAGGAATTTAGGGTAAAATCTTCTGAAAAGCAGTCATATGTTTTGTTTTTAGTGAATGAAAGAGCTTATTGAGGAGGAAAAATTCTAAAAGGTATCTTTTATTTTTGAAAAATGTATTTACAAGGTGGATGAAAGCTAGAGAAAGGTGTGGAAAAGGTCTTAGAAGGATTCACTAAGATTTATAGACCCAAGATTCAAGAAACTCGGTCTAAAACCCTACTTGGTAAATGGTGTAAGAGGTGGTAAGACGGTGAAGTGATGATATTGGGGAGTAAGTACAAAGGTAAACCATGATAAGAACTCATGTGAGGATTTTAAAGGTGTCTAAGGTGATTTAAAGGTTTTTAATCGAGTATATAAAAATATTAAAAACCCAATCAAGGAGTATTAAAGAAGACTTAAGTGACCTAGTTCAAATTGTGAGGAATTTGGTTGAGAGACTTACTTTGAGATTTTAAACTTTAAATTTTCCATGAATCATAAAATTAATAAATGGTATCCAAATGTGTGATCATACTTTCATGAAGTTGTTCTAGTTCTCTGAAAGTATAATCTTTTCATGTAAACAAGGCTAGAAGAATAAGCCTAATTAGAGACACTCACAAGAGCATTTAAGGAAATACATTCAAGGAAAGAGTCTGAAATTTTGTGAGGAGTTATAATGGTTGAATGGGTACTCAAAATTGTTTTCAACGTATTTTAAATTCTTGTATATTTATATAGACTATAAGATTTGTTAGTTTTGACGGCTAGTAGATCTGTCGAGTTAATAAAGTTGGCTGGTCAAATAGTGTTTAAATCACTAATTAAATTTATTGGGTGAGTTTGTAGTATGGATCGGAGTGTGAAGGAAGTTTGAAAAGTGTAAGAAGCCCTTGAATCCATATTTTCATGATTTTGGCCTTTTGGCATTAGAATTTCCTAGTGAATCTTAAGAAGAACTTCTTAGTTTGATGACGATGAATCTATTTGTTGGTTTTTTAAGTGAGTTTGTTCATCCTTTGCATCTCAATGTTACAAACCCATCCAATGGAAATAAGAAAAATAGTAACAATAATTCTTGCAAACATAAAAATAGTGTAATAATGGTTCACATCATTTATTTTAATGAGACCTCATGACCAAAATTAGAATTCATTACCATGCAAAATCAAAATCAAGGTCATGATTGTCAACATGAAAATGACTACTGCAACTACCTCAACAACCTCGAAATTATTTTTGTGATATTTTCACTAAAAAAATTATGGTCTAAATGATTATGACCCTGACCTATTTTATTTATTCCATATGGTTAGATGGAATGACACCCATATTTGTAGAGAACATAATAAATTTATATAGCATGTATTTTAGGACCAACTAAAACTATTTAATAAAAATTCTCATAAAATCAAGGTCCCACAAGCACCTTGTACACCAAACTGGAGCCATAGAACCATAAAATTTTCACTTGAATATCAACTAGAAACCATTCCCCAACCATCAACATAATGTGTCCCAAATTTCCCAACCTAACAATACAAATAAGAAAACTACCCCCATGAGGACTCATGATAGTTAAACATCTACTTCTTGAATGTGATCAAACCTAACATGGCCTCATATCTAGTAATATAGGAAAAAACCTTAATGATATGTGTAATTGAGATAGAAGCCAACAAATAAGAAAATGATATCACCTTAACCAAAGGGTACCAAACACCTAATACTCCCATCCAATAAATGTTGGAACTAAAAACCTACAACTCCCCTAAATTGTAAGGATTTACAATTTGTATATAAATCAAATTAAATAAAATCAACCGGCTAAAACATGGTGAAAGGACCATTGCGAGTCACACATTGTGGTATAGATATTTCTTTACCCTTTGTGAAACGAATATTGAAGAATAAGCGACAAGTCTTTTGGAAGGTTTGATTTTGGCTATAGAGAAATGGTATATGAACATACATGTAGAAGGAGATTTTGTGGTTATAATCACTATTGTGAATAAAGGGGATACACCTAAATATAATTTGAATTAACAACTATATGAGCTTGTTTATTAGCTAATTGTTTTTAGTCCATTTCCTTTCAACATGTGTTTTAAAAGTAAATGGGGTTGTAGATTTGTTGAAAAATGTTGAAATTAGTTTGGATCATAGTTCTTTTATTATTAGTTCCAAGCCAACTGATGAGTTGGGAATAAAGAAGTGTTTATAGATTGAAGTGGATTCTAAAGAGTGGGGCTTGAGGAAGGAAAACATTTTCTATGGATCATAATCATTTGAGGATGTTAGTTCTATTATGCATGTCTTGTGGATTAGTAGGACGGGATTTTTGAACCAGCACTAAGCAAAAGACCTTATTTTTAATACTTTTAGTATCATTTTTATACAGGCATATTGATTACAAACCTTTTCATTTATAAATTAGAACTAGTTCTTTAGAATTATTTGTTGGGGATATTAAATTGAATTAATCATGTAAAGATCAAATGGTTGTTATTTTCTTGTATTTATTTTATGATATCAATAAAAGGGTGAGGGACACACCAACCCTCTTTTACCAATGAAAAAAATCCCATATATCCTTTTTATACCTACAAAAGAATCACCCATCACATTGACTCAAACTCCTAGAATCCCGGGACTCGGTAACTTAGCCTACATCATGCCTCCTTTATAGGTATAGATTAACCATGTCAACATGGACATATTCCCACCCACTAAAACTATAAGTGATGTAGTTTAATTTTTCAAATTATAACACCTCCCTCGGATGCACATGCTACAAGAAAATTTGATATGGAACTCTATCTACAAGTACAGATTTACAACAACATTAGAAATATGGGCAATGGTTTACGATGATGTAGTAATAAACATAGTTCCCTTATCTTTCCTACAGAATCTTGGGTATGGATAGACTAATTGTTTATCATCAAAAATACCTTATGAGGTTGCGAAAATCTCACAACCACATCAATAGGAATGATATTCTTCCCAATCATTCTAGGTCCCAAGACAATCCTCGTAAAAATATATGTAGACAATAGGGACACTAATTGCAACAATATCTTGGGAAAAACATGGATACATTAAATGAAGGTTGATCCTTTCACACTCTTTCAAGAAATTTAGTTCCTACAGTTAGGGAGAGTGTTCATAGCTAGGGGATATCCAACCCATTTTAATTTCATTCAAGTGAATCTCATAAAATAGCCAAGGACTCATGTACACCATGAATTACCAGCTAATGATGTGCAAAATATGACCACCCTTTATAAGGTAAGGAATCTTGCTACAAACACTAACCTCATACAATGGTTTCCCTCTCATCTTATTGAGGCCACCCCACAAGACCAAAATGTAGAAAAAGGGATTGAGATTGAAAATGAACCCTTTTGAATGATCAAAAATACCAACCCAAGATTGCTAATATATCCTTGAGAATTAAGGAAAAAATCGTTAACATTATTTAAAAGGATAAACCCCAAGTTCTTCCCTTCAACCCAAATGATTTGCCTATGTACCATTTCTAACTACTTGAGGGGAATCAGATTGTGTCTTTATGATAAAATTCATCAATATTTCCATGTTTTATATTTCTAATAGGTAAAAAAACATCATCATTAGGCCTTATCTATGACCCCTTCCTAATAATAACTTGTGGACCCTCTACTATGAAAAATAAATGTGTGTTTCTAGTGTTGGGTTACGTACCTTGTGGTGTCCTATTCAAATTCAAATGTATTGGACAATTAAAAGGCATTGATAATAGGATTATTCATATACCAAAGGTTAGGGATCATAATCCTCCACACCTTTGTTAATCCTCAACTCATCACTAATCAAGATTCACATGATTACCGAGGATAATTTTAGCATCAAATCTTGATTAATTCACGAATATTCTAGATTTCAAATTTTGGTATTGGCAAATTTTTAGGGGTCAATAGCTTGCTATTTCACCTGAATTTTCTAAGTACAAGTTAATTTTAGGGATCGGTTTACCCAGCATTTACACTAATAGCTGAATTTTTTAATTCAAATTTTCATTAGCCCAAAATTGAAAATGTTAAAATTTTCCTCCATATATATAGTGATTACAAATTGACAATTTCAAATATCAAGTACACATCAATTTTTTTCACAATTCCTTTACTTGTGCTCATGGTCCTATAGGCATTGACGATTGGAATTAGATGCAACTCTCCAACATTAAGGGTGTTTTAACAGTTAATATTTTATTCAATATAAGTTGGATATACCTCACTACTATCTAGTAGCATACATTTATGCCACCTTTCAATAACATGAAAAAATGTTATTGACAAAAGAGTATAAAATATGATATTGGATGGAAGTAAAAATGTGCTACCGGTGGTAACATGCAATATGCTACCAATCGGTGGCAGAAAATAATGTTACCAGATGGTACCATTAGCATAAAATATGCTACCAGCTGGTAGCATACAATATGCTACCAATTGATAGCATACAATATGCTACTGACCGGCAAAATGAAAAAAATGCCACCGGTTGGTAGAATAAAATATGCTACTTATTGGTAGTGTAAAATATGCTACCGGTCAATAACAAAAAAATCTACCGAGATGGTGGCGGAAAAATTTCTATCGAATGGTAGCATGAAAAATGTTGTTCTCTGGTAACATTTTTTCATGCTACCGGTTGGTAACATGAAAAAATTCTAGTGTCTAGTAGCATGTAAAAATTCTACCATTTAGTGGAATGAAAAACTACTATCGGTCCGTAGCATAAATGTGTTTTACCATCCAAGTAGCATTTTTAGTGATCTCGTTAGAGGGGGAAAAGAGTATGGGAAAAAAATTACTTATGCTAAATTTTGGGAGGATAGATTTCTCATTGAGATGATCATTTTAATAGCTCTTTGACATAAAAAAATTAACAAAAAAATCTCATACAAAACTTGTGAAATCTGCATTTTTTCACAAAAATCACTTTTTGAATATTTTGTTTGCACCATATTTTGTGAGGATAGATTTCTCATCAAGACTATTGTTTTAATTGTTATTTTCAAAAAAATGATTTTTTTAAATTTACATATATTGTTAGCTAATAGCATATCTTGTCAGTGGGCAACATACACTATTGACCAAAAATTGCTACCAACCAACACCATTATCAAATGATTCATCAAACCATTCGAAACTCATTTCCTTCAAATTTTCCATCATTCGAAAGTTGTTTTGACATATTTTCCTAGTAATAGCTATAATTTTTTAGGAGGGTCTTAAAATTTACCCTAGTGATTACTTGACCAAAACTAAAAACCTATAATTATACAAGAGTCTTACCCAAGAGTTGGTTAAGGACTTCTAAGATGTATCTACATAATCCATCTCTAGAGCATAGAACCATCTAATTAGTGTCATCACTATGGAATTAGCACATTATTTCCACTTTCACAATATATTAGAGGATGATTTTTAGTGTCCATGAGAGGTGGAATCCTCATTATAAAGTGGTCAAGATGAAAAAGATAATGTTGAGATAGATAGTCTTGGGCTCATGAACCTTGACGTGTCTAAGAGAGATGAATCAGTCCTATAATCCCTTCAATAATATTAACATATCCCTCCCTCTCACCATAAGAGGTAATTTTCCATGACCATCCATCTGTCATCATCCCTAAGAACTCAATATTTTGAATCTTACTAAAAAATTTTGGACTATGACTTTTCCACAAAGGATCTCTATGCCTTTGAAGTTGGGGAGGATGAACTACGGCTTCCTCATGGTTTGTAAAAAAAAGGAAATACATCTCTCATTAATCATACTCTCGACATAAAAATCGGGACAAAGGAAAACCTAATAAATCTAAATCTTAGCTTTTTTCTCTCCCCATAGGAAGTTGAGGAACATGAGAAAAATTTTACCAAATTCTCCAAATCCTTTGCTTTGTCTTACTCATATATGAATGACATCCATATATGTCATAGTTTATAACACAGTGACTAAAATTGAAGATAAAATTGTAAATCAAAATTTATGGCCCATGAATCTAAAGGTAACACTCATGGTGAAATAATAAATCATCAAGATTCTCAAGGTTGGGTTTATTTGGCCCATCAATTACATGAATTGGATGTATAACATAATTCTCATCCTTAAGAAGAATGAAAAGATTAATATTTTCATAGACTTTTGACATATCAATAAGGTGTGCCTTAAGTATGATTCCTCTCTACCTTTGACTGATGTCATTGTAGAAAAAACTATTATATATGATATATTTTAACTCATGGATGGTATTTAAAGATACGATCAAATTAAAAAAAAATAGTCTTATCAAGGCTAAGATGTCTTTTACCACTCCCTAGGGAAGTTTTTGTTATGTGTTCATACCCTTATTCCCTAATAATGTTGTGGTCACCTACCAATGGGTGACGAAACACATATTTCATGACCTTATTCATAAGATCATTAAGACCCATTTCAATGACTTGTTGGCTAAATATGAGAAAAGGGAAGATCACCTAGGCATCTTATGAATTATCCTCACTTTCTTCATTGACTTTTTTGTTACATCCAACCTTGATAAATTTTTATTTAGAGTCACAGGAGTAAAAATATCACCATCTATAAGCATAAAATAAATGTAGACCATACAAAATTTTGTTCCATCTTCAAGATGGTACGGCCAATTATTGAGTTTATAATAAGGTCATTTTTAGGGAATTTACGGTCTATATGAAGGTTTGTGCATAACCTCAAGATGTCATCCATCCTATCAATAACCTACTTAAAAAGGAAACCATCCTAACATTGACTAAATATTTTCAAGACACCTTTGAGGCCATCAAACTTTTCCTTTATCCCATACCATGTTCACCATGCCACATCTCGATAAACCACTTGGTCTTTACATACAAACAATAGATGTCTCCTTGACTTGCATGCTCACTTAGGTAGATAATTATGGAAGGGAATGATGAGTATACTTTATTGATAGTATTTTCTTATATTATGAGACTTGATGCTCCTAGACCAAGAATGAGTGTCTCGTGATTATTTTCATGAAAAATGCCTAAGACACTACATGCTCAATCAAGATATAAGGGTCATCATTATATCACAAGGCTCCATACAGTTTTTACTAAGCTATATCTCTCCAACAAGGGCATCCAGCTCATCGCTTTTCTTGGTGAGTTCGAGTTGAATTTTTTTGACCAAAAATTATTCAAAGGAAAAATTCTCACTGATTGGTTAGTTAATTCACCACTATAGATATCATCTATAATTAAAACTAATTTCTCTTATGAGTCGAGTTTACTACATAGATCAACTTATTACACCTACCTCACCCTTGTATGTTGATATCATTAATTATCTCACCAAACACACATATACCCAAGGTATTTACTCCCAAAAGATATGGTTCCTCCATATACGGTCCACTAAATATGTTATCATAGAATTATTTTTATACAAAAGATCATTTAAGATCATGTTCCTTCACTATATTGGTGAATAATAGCCAAAAGTATCCATGTTCCACTACCACAATTGGGTTTGTAGTGGCTATTTCAATAGCCACATAATTTCCTAGAAAATTGATAGGATGGGATACTTGTGTCCCACCCTCAAACATTACATAGTTTAGTATGTGAGGAAATGTCCAAATTACCAATAATTTGTGCACATTATACACTTATTGGCACATAATTTACAACCCATATTCACACCATATTCATTCTCCACAGGAGGCTTCACCTAATCAGTAAACTAATGCATGCATCCTTTTACATACTTCATTTCATTATCATGTACAAAAATTATTTCACCAAGTGGGAAAATTTCATGTCTCTTACCACAATCATAGGGTTAGTCATCAAAAAAATCATCTTAAACCAAATTACCTTCAGGTTTGTAGTTCCTTAGGTCATAATATTACACAATAAGATATCTTTTATGAACCCAAAGGTTCTTAAGTTATGTGTAATAACTTCCACATTTCTCCATTATCCATAGGCCAAGGATCAGGTTGAGACCACTAATAAGATATAGAAATCAATTTTGAAGGATACTATAAAGAGAAACAACATGGACTAGTATTGAAAACTATATCCCACCTCATAGGACTATAGTACAAGCATAATACACCCATAAGGAAAACCCTTACTCCCTATTTTTTGGAATAGAAGATGTTAAAAAAATTAAAGCATAGTTACCTACCCTATGAGTCTCCCTCCAAAGGAATTGGGATAAATATGATTACAATAAATCATACCTTACCATGTTATAAATCCTAGATGAGAATCATCTCAAGGATTACAAGAACTTAAAAATATGTGTGGCCTACATGGCCCACCAATATAATAGAAACATTCACAAAATCCCTACTTGGGTAGATGACCTCATTCGATATCAATATAGTCACATAGACAAGAAGATAGGAAATATTAAAAAGTGTAGACCAAACTAGTTAGAAGCTGTATCATTTTAGAAAATAATTTAACAATGGGGTATTTCTCATTTGTAATATAGAGGTGTAGAGTTTAGAGATTCATTTAATAAGCTATTCACATCAAATATTATTATGTATTATTTCTCATTTTGCATTTCCCTCTGTATCTATCAAGTTACATTATGTTTCACTCATTTTTTGTTCATGCATGTCCATAAAATTATGTTAAGAACATATTCAAGTTGACATATCCACGTGGTCCATTATACCACACACACCACTTCTTTATTATGTTCATCACCTTTTATTTCATATCGTAGCTATAAGCTCCATGATAAGTCTTATGTATCTAAAATTCCTACTTACCATGGTTCCTTTTGTCATTCTAGCCCTTAGTAGCCCAAAAATATATTTTTGTGTAAGGTTATACTCTATAGGCCTTCTCATGATAGACTTTCACTTCACTAATTCTCTCACCGAGCACAACACTAGCTTAATCCATACCCTGTAAATATCACTCACCCTCCTCAGCCTTTCATATTGATCCTCTTTTTCCTACTATTTTCATGGGGTCAATGCACAACATAAATATTTCACCAAAACTATCAAATTAAAAATCAAAAGAAAAATGAAAAAGAATTCAAATAAAGAAAGAAACATCTAGTCCACCACACCACTTATCCTTGTTAGTATTTGTTGATGATCCATCATGTCTTGTTGGTTGTGTGAGGCTGATTTTTGAGATTGGTGCCCCTACTCACTTGTACATAGTCTTTATGAGAATCCTACAAATCATCCTATTCACATGGGACTAGATGCACGGGTTATCCAAAATTCCAAAAAAAGTAAGCAAAGAAAGTAACATAATGAGAGCATCCCAAAACCTTGAGCAAACTATTTGTTCCAAGATCAAAGAGAGAATATCCCAAATCCTTACATTCTCATGATTTTCCATCAAAAGATTTAAATTTAGACCTATCAAAATTTTATGATATTTATTTTTCCCGACTAGGAGTTCTTATTTCTGAAATCCATGATTCCTTATAAAATATTTACATGAGTTCCAACTTTTCGTAGTTTAATCACATTGTCTATGTCACCCATCATCAAATTTCATTTCATTTTACTTCATTCTTTTATTCCACTCTTGTTACCTACATGGATTCCCAGATATAGTATCGCCTAAAAAATAATTTGTTATGGCATGCATTATATATTTTTTTGCATCTCCATACACTTTTCCGTAAACATAGGTTTCACCATCTAGTAATACACCTATGCATTTTATCACCATTACATCGCATATATGGAAAAAAAAATCACAAAATAAATAATCATTCACATAGGATTTTTAATCATACACATCAAAAGGTCATATAAGTAAGTGTGTGTGTGTGTGTGTGTGTGTGTGTGTGTGTGTGTGTGTGTGTGTGTGTGTGTGTGTGTGTGTGTGTGTGTGTGTGTCATTTCATGTGAAAATTTTGTATATAATTTTAGGAATCCACACTAAGAGGGAAAGTGTGGCTTCAAAATTGAAAATATATATATATATATAATAGGGCATACAAGTTCCTCCGTATACAACATGTATCAATAATCTAGTATATCATTAGTAAGACCCTCCCCAAAGTGTTGAGAAGGTCTCAAGGTCCTCTTATTATTAGATCCAACTACAAAGTATGGTGGGTGCTTCTATGCCTAAAATTTCTCAATCCAACCTCAAATACCACCTAATTTATCATCCATCTTCTAGAATTGTCTACTTGACCACTCAGATAGTGGTGTACCATCATGCATATCCTAATTAATAGTTCAACCTCCATATTTGAGATTCTAGATGTCTTTTAAACGATTTGTTACACTTGGAAAAAAACATCAGTATGATGTTTAGTGTTTAACATAAGTCTAATATTGACACCCAACTGATCTTACATCTTCCTTGTGGTCAAGGTAAAAATGTCTATTAAGGTATGCCAAAATAAATACCTCTACTCGGTAGTGATCTCTATACACACACATGAGATAGAATTATAAAAAATCCATTAAAATAAGTAACACTAGAACTAGGAAACATGATGACTATAGTAGTAGCATAAAGTAAGACACAAAATAAATTACTAAACAATGGACCTACCTAGATCACCTACCTACCATTGTAGGCTAGACCCCACCTCAAATGACTTATACTCCTCATCCTCCTCCTAATATCCATATTTTCCCTAAATATCTCGGCCCCTCACCAACTAATTATTGTAACATAACCAATACTTATCCTTTTCCCCATCTCTGTGTACATCTTATTTCCACCACCACCACACTTTTAGTCCTAATTGTTATGGTTGTTTCGGTGGTGGTATTTATGGTGTGGTTGTTTCTCCTTATCTCCCATAACCTCTCTTACGGGGTTATGTTTCCCCTCATATATATGTAAAAATAGAAACCCTTAGTGTCAAAGGATGCAATTGTAGCTTCCCAAAATGATGTTTAGTTGCTAGTGTATATCTCGATAAACCACCTGGTATGTCTAAAATATTTGGTTTCAAGGGTCATCCAAACTATTGTGGCACATAACTAATGGGGTCAAGATATAGGTATCCCAACCTATCTTTAACTTTTTCCACTAGGGAATAGGCCATCAACAAAGCCCCCTATCCAACCTGATATCCCCTCATCATTGTATATGACTTGGGAAATAAAATAGGTTTGGTTAAATTTTTATTTTCTTGTGGACCATCTATGAAGGGGTCATATTCATCCACCATTATGTTCTAATCTCCCCAATTTCTCCTATTGGCACCATCTAAGAATATAGCCTAAAGCGCTCATATACACTGACTCATCACAAGATTTAGATAGCCTAGTGACTACCCTCCCAATCTCATTACCCTATATAGATCTCTATAATTACATGATAACATGTTATTTTCCTAATTGAACTAATTCCGATGTTGTTCAATCTCTCTAAAAATGGGAACAAAGAAACAAATTAGATGATCTATTCCCTTGTCTTTAACTATACAAAGGAAAATATGACAATAATAACCTTGTAGAAGTTGGGGATCACATAATCCCTCAACCCCTCCAGCTTGACCTCCATTTAGTGCCCCTATTAGGTTTGTTTCCATCTCTAAAGTATGTGTCCCACTCTTGTGTCTACGCATGCCCTATAACAAACACAATAGTCACCTCTCTCTCCCTATAATTCGGAGACTTGTGATGTGATATGTATTCTCTTGGGTGATAATCTACCCCCATACCAAGGGAAACCAAAAAATCCTCACTTGCATTCTAATTTGTGACTACAACACAAAAATCCTAAATTCCAAAGTCACTAATGGTGTTTACACTATATTCCACATCCTATAACATTCTAGAAGTAAAACCTCATGGGGGTAAGTTAACCAATATCCCCTACAAAAATCTAAATCCTTGGCACATCTTAACATTATGTATCCTTCATATAACCACCTAAACATAAAAACTAGATACAAGCTAGGAAAAATATTAGAAAATTTGATAGTTTTTGAAAAAATAAAGTTATACAGAACCAATTGTAAAACCTCCACTATATACATGTGGATTTTGCATGTAAACTAAATGAGGCTGCATGTTCACTCATGGATACTTTTTTTTGCCACCATTGCGGTTGTGAAATATGCCACAATAGTTACCTTACTATCACCCATGAAAGTATAATCATTGGTATTTCTAGACCTCACTGTTACGTCACGAAAAAATGACGGTTCGATGATGCCACACGTAAAAATTTAAAAATTCTATAAATATACCCAAAAATCTATTAAATTTTTATAAGAAAATATTTTCCTAACCTCCCCACTATAACTAACATTTTGAAACTAAAATCAAGAAATTTGGTACCCTAAAATGACATATATGATAAAACTAGGTCCCCTAAAAATATAAAAATGCTCATAATTTGCCTATCCTTTTGTTCCACTTGTTACGGTTGGTATTCATAACATTGTGTCAGTGTCACCTTCTCATAACTTGTACCCATGCAAAGTAAACCATCACCATTCTTCTAAAGATCAAAAATATCAAAACTCAATAACACAAATGATTTTAAATTTTGGTATATTTTTTAATATGTGTGTGTGTGTGTGTCATTTTTGATAAGACCAAAATATGTCTCATTATATCACCAAATAACATTCTTATTCTCTCTCTCAAAAAAAAGCTTTCAAGAGAATTTAGATGTAGTTTTAATAATGAGATATCATATTTAAGGTAGAATATAGGATTTATCTTATCATCTCTTTAGAAATCTATTTGCAATCTAATTGTTATTATTTCTTGATATTTCTTCTAAAGTTGGAATGCAATAGTGTGTAGAAAATAGGTCATAAGCAACTGTACTCGAAGTTCGCAGATTGCAACTACCAAAAGTCTTCACATAGCTACGGAAACACCCAGCTACGGATATTCTTCAAACAACTACGTAAATGCCCATTTATGGAAATTCTTCACGCGGACTATGGAAATGCCCAAGCTAGTGAAAGTATTTTGGTTTGTTCCAAAATAATATAAAGGAGTAGATCCAAACATGTGGCAATCCAAAGTCATGAATGCATGTGGCATTCCAAGAAGAATTCAAAGTCATGGACTTAGCACTCCTCCTTTTTCTCTCCATGTTTCAAGGATGAGCAAATGGTGGAATAGTATTAGGAATGTTGAATAAGTACTCTCCCACTTTGTGTTCCTAGATTAAAGGGATGAGTTGTAGAAATATTCTCCATGATAAGTGGGTTGTTGTAGTCAATTTTGTTTAGTATTTATTGCTTTGAATAAATCCGCCCAAGAATAGGTAGTTAGTTCTTGGAGTGTGGACCAAGTAAACTAGGAGTAATGTCTATAAATACCTCTTCCATATATTTGGAAAAGGGGGCATATTTTGTAAATCAGTTTTGAATCAATACAAGTGTAGTTTTAAAAGTTAATTGTAGTTTCTCCAAATCCAAAGGGAAGAGAATGGCCAAAATCCGCTCTTCCCCAAGGAGGAGGATTTTTCTGTTATTTCTTAGCATAGTTTATTTACTGCAGATTTATTTCAGTAGTTTAGTTGTTGTGTGTTTCTTTTTCATGCATGTTTAATTTTTGTATGTTTTCTTAGGAAGAAGTATTGTTGAATAATATTTTCCTTTCTCCTTTTGCATACAGCTTTAGACACCGCCTTGGTTATAATGACACCAACTTGTCTATGAGTTGGTTAAATGACTGGTAATACAACGACCGTCAATTTTTGTGAAATTTTGAAATTTTAATATTTTTAGTATTTTTGTGTTAGGTTGTGGAGCTTGTTTTCATGTTAAGAAGTGTTGAAGACTGTACACTAAGAGTATTGTACACTTTCCACATTTGTCTCTGCGCCCCCAAAATAAATTGGCCTTAAAATGTCCTCGATATATCAGAAACGTGCTTTTCTCATATGGGAGGGATTTTTGACCCATAGGTTTATGGGACGGTTTTGGCCCATGGTTTTAATACCCACGGTTTTGTAAAACTACTTAATCAATTGTCTACTTATATGGTTTTATGCATATGGTAGGTATAATGTAACATTACATATGTGTTTGAATTCGGGTGTGAATTCTGTAGAGTTTGTTGAGCATAGCTCCAAACAGATCTGGGTATTGTATTAAGAGAGCGGTGGCTTGTAATAAAATCTGAGCAAGTGATTCTTGGTGGATGTAGCCCAAATTGGGTGAACCATGTTAAATATCATCTCTTTGTGTTGTGTTATTTTATTCTACACTTTTATTTGAGATCTGTAATATTTTCTGCATATTAGTTTAACTGTTGTGATTTTGTGAGGGATTATTCCTCATATTTTATCCCTTATCTCCTAACATTTTAGGCATATATGAGTTGACTTGATCCAATTTTACATGAATTTCTTTACCTTGCATCTAAATGGTGATAAAACACCCCTTTTACATTTATTTTTAGTTTTCCACTATCACTTTATTTTGTATAGTATGCTCATTTCTCTATCTTGTAAGTGGCTTCCATGCTATTAATAGGCATTATTTTCCATCCCACACAAATGGTAACCTATATCATTTAATTTTTATTACATATTCATTTAATTCATTTCTTTTTATGTTGCACTTGATTCATGTTTATTTTATTTCATGTAGATGGGTATTGTAGACACCTAAAATATGCTTACACTTAGCATTTCATCCAATCCAATCAATTAACGACACTTCGTTAAATCCCCATACTTCGCTCCATTCTTGAATGCCCATTTATGACACTCTTTCGGTCGTATTCCTCCTATAATCATCTTATTTGGCTAATATCTCTCTTATTAGCTAAACATTCCTCCTTTCGACCATTCAAAACCTCCCTAGTTCTCTCTAGACCACTTCTATTGGCTTCGTAGGCTATCTATCAGTCACAATTGGTTATCTAGACCCCTCCCAACTCTCAATGAGTCTCTAATCACTTGCTAATCAAGTTTAACTAGCCTAATCCTAGCTTAACTAAGCCTAAAGCATGTTTATCCTAATCTAATCTAAAAGTGCTTTTTGGGCTTTAGTCCCACATGCACCCAAATTCCAAATTCTTCCAAGTGGAAAACTATAAATACAAGGCTAAGCCTACCCATTCAAAACTACAACTTTACATAAGCTAAAGCCAAAACAAGCCTAAGAAAGCTTGAGAGATCATTTTCATTAGCCAAGCTAATAAGGCATTTGATCTTGGGTCATCCACCATTAAAATAGCTTCATCTTGCACCCATGTTAGGTTAGTAATGAAATAGCTAAACTTGGCCATGTAGCCATTTAGTGATATTCACTCACCCTCATGGAGTAAAAAACACACAATTTGATTGCTTAGAATCTAACTAGGTTCACTTTCATTAAGCTTTCATATAGTAGAGAGTAGTATACATGTTATTTTTTGATGTTTTTGTCAAAGTTGTAATGCTTGCATTTTAGTTTCTGTTGTTTAGCTCTAATCCTATGGTGCATGGATGAGTTAGCAAAGCTTTGAGATTCTTTAGCCTCATTCCATAACTTTTGCCACTTTCCATTTGCACATAGGTATCTCGACTAAATTCGATCCTTCGGAAGGAAGGTAGGTATTCTTACCTTCCCCTTCCTTTTACATATACTTATTAGGAATCACACCCCAACCAATTCATGAAAGGATGCTTCCTCAAGGGAAATATATACGAACTTATTTTTGCACTATAAATATGTTGGAAACACATGAGAGATGATAACAAGGACCTCCAAAACATGAAAAGATGTTTCAAATTCTTCTTATTTATCATACACACCTCTTCCCAAATTTCTTATTTTTCCAAAACTTAACTCTTTCTAGCCTATCATACTTTCCAAGAAGAAATATTTTTATTCTATCTCTCTTTTTCACCCCCTTTGGTCATTTGACACAGAACCACTATGGTGGTTCTCACTTAGACCACAATGGTTATTTTCCCCACCACAACAGTTTTATTCCACATCATGGTGGTTTTATTTCACACCACAATAGTTCTATATTTCCTATTAGCAGCTACATCCCTTGCTGCAACTACCTACTACTAACACTAGTAGTTCCATCAAAATCTGCATGAATTTTCCCTATTTATTTTGTGCATAATTTTTTTCTTTAAGTTTTAATCGCATTCACATTTCACATTTTTAACCCTAGTTCACTTCTCCAAGCCTCTCTACCGCACTCTAGTTCACTTTGCCTTGATTAAATATTGACAATAGATCAAATTTTTATCTTTAATTGAGATAAGAATTGGTTGAAATCTTATCTTTTAAGAATTCATATTGGATCATATCCAACCCCCTAGAATATTGATTTTAATAGACTTATACTTCTAATATTATGCTCATGTAACTTTTTAACTAGAGAGAGAGAGAGAGAGAAATTTTGTGATGATTGTTTCCCATCCAAAGCACTTCCAAGAACCTTTTCTTGTTTTTACTATTACCACAAGGAGTATACATGGAATTATAGTTTATCCTTCTAGACAATATTTGGACCGGACACATATGTATTTTCATCCTTCCTTTATTATTCAATCCAAGATGACTCCATCTCCGTTGGCTTCACCATGGCTGCAATGTTGGTCAACTTATAACATAAGGAGATATTTTTATAAGGGTACAAGAAGAGACATTACAACTCAACATATTCCATCACTAGATAAATATGTGATCTTGTCTATTACGCTTTTATCATAGTTTAGATCATGTTTCTTTGAGTTCATTTCTTAGAGTTCAGTTTGAAATTTTTGAAATATAAAAGGAAAAGGATATTTGTTTTATATCATTATTTGCATAATTATTAATGTTATTTTTAGATTCAATTCCTCTTTCTTTTATCTATTTCTACATCCAGGATATAGCCTCATATGTATGTTTCTTTGCATATAGGGTTTTGAGCCCTTTGTAGTAGAATATATCATATTTCTTATCTTAATAAAATATCGAAAAAGTACTATATCGTCAATTTTACAAAAAAGAACATTATTAGTGTAGATCATATCATTTGCTTATTTTTGTTCCAAGTAGTTATTAGGATTTAGACATGTATTTGATTGCAAATCAGCTCGGTGTCATTAGGATTTGTACATGTTTTCTTGTTGTTGAAAGATCATTCTAGGGTAGGAATTTTATATAGTTATTACACATAGCTTGAATTTTTGGTTTTCCCATATCAATTTAGAAAAACTTGAAAGAAACAAAAAAATTATTGTATTTACACCATTTTCATATTAGAGAAAATGGTAGCTTGTTAATCTTTCTTCATTGCATGTACTACTTAGCATAGAGTTATTTAGTAATGGAATTTTCATTTTTAGTAATCACTTTCTTTAAATTATAGTTTATTTAATTCAATACAAATGAATAAAATTCATTTAACTCACACAAAAAATAAGAACTCCTTTAGATAAAAATCCACACATGCACAATAATTTCACACCTACATATGCGCGAGCCGGGAGGGGTAACTCCATCCAGAAATCATCGAGAATCAATGATTTTTCCTTTAAAATGTTAGGCGGGAGCCACCTTTATAATGAATTCCACACTCTGGTCAAATAAGGTCATGTTTTTGATACTCATTTAGTCATTTAGTTGATCTATAGATAGATAAAAAATCAAGATATGATAAGGAGGGGATCAATTGCTATATGAGTTGATTTATCCTAATCGCACATATCTATATCTTTCCCCTATTCTGGAATAACACAATCATATCGAACCAAAACCCTCATATAGATATTTGAGAGATAATAGGATGCTGATTCGAATTGGCATTGTGGCCCTATCTCGGGTCACTTTCTAGTTTTATAATTTTTCCCAATATATTTATCTCATTCCATTGAAAATAAATTTGACAATATAGATGCTTGTGACCTCATCCTTTAATTCGTGATGTAATAATTCCTATTTTAGGTTAGGCCACATATTGTGTTTTCTATCTTATAATTTTTAGCATCTATTTGGAATTGGGTATATTAGAATCTAGACGTATTTTTGACGATCATACAATAATGAAGTGCTAGTTCTTTAAGTACTAAAGGTCCTCATATTTCCGAGTCAGCTTTTTTTCTTCTTAAGAATATATTTTTCACCGTTGGATGTCTTTATACATCCCCTATGGTTTCCATTATCAGGATATCATGTTTTTGATTGTTCCCTTATCTTATAGTTCTAGATAGGGGCAGCCCTCTATATCCTTATGTACCCCTATAAATATAACTATCTAAAGGGGAGGACCGCCACGATGGAGTATGCGGGGATGGTATCTCCCGTGTCCTTTCAACTTTGGAAGTATTGTTTGCTCTTAATGCAAGAATAGATTACTATACAATCCAAGTGGGGATTGATTAATTCTCCCCTCATTCAATCGAGTCCCCCACCCCATATATATTTATATATATTCCCTCTATAACTATATGTCGGGGCCTTTACTCTCTGCCATAGTTCATTTTGACTATCAATTAATGTGTGAGGTGAGATCCTACTAATTATAGTTCTAAGCTGGATCTCGTATAGAGTATATCTAGGGAGATAGATATGGCTGACCCAAATTCAATCGATTTAATACGGGAAGGAAAATGTAGAGAGCATAACCCCTATATATTTCAAGGGGGTTTTCACCCACTATCTAAAACCATCAAATTAAACACAATAAACATACTTTTTCCCCTCAAATAAGAGACGATGCCTCCCATATAATCATACATTATCTTCAAAGTATAAAGTCACCACTTAAACACTCTAAACAAAATAAAAACACAAAATATAACCCATTGATCCATAAGATGTAAAGCTACCATTTTTCAAAACATTTTTATAGTGCACTCATCTTGCTCTAATTATAGTCACAAACACATTCATATGTATCTCATTATATTTGTAATTCATCCTTATGGATCCATTTCTAGTAATCGCATCAACACATCCCTATTTTAGGGTATATTGTTTTTATGCTCTATGTCAAGATAACACCACACAATGGATAGTCCCTTATGCTTTTTAATGACTTTAGATATCCAATTCATTCCTAGTATATTTTTATATTTATTTCATGTTTCCACTCCTTTGTAGCATGATTATATTTAGGATGAAATCCTCTTTGAGATGATACATAAGGTCTTTTATTTCGCACACATCATCATGCAACTAATCATCCTTGATGGTAAATTCATGTCACTTATCTAGAATAACCAACCCATCGACCTTCTTAGGAAATAATTATTTCCCATAAATATTTGAACTCTCTCTCCTCCTTAAATATAGCTTTATATCCTTTTCTCCATTCTTCACGTGACCTTTCTCGATCGGGTTCATTCTTCATCAAAACATTATTTCATGCATATAGTCCAACCAATAATATACCATTCAATAAATACGACATAAACCGGTGTTACACACTATGATCATCCTTGATTATATCATCCATCATTCTCAAGTAGGTAGAAACTTCACTTCCTTGGATGAGAAAGTTACACTCTCATGAGATAATTAACATAGGATCAATCATCTATCCTCCTCACCTTGATTGTTAGATATATGTATCCTCTATCACCTCCTCCATCATCCATTAACCTCATTCCCATATCATTCAAGCATCATCTTCTTTGGCCCATACAATGAGGATTTAAGTACACATGGAAGGATGTCATGCACTCTCTCATGCATATAGTGTCCTCCTATTATGCATCTTTGTTCCTCACGTAAAACAAAATCACATTCATGTTCTAGTATCTAGCATCTAACAAATTTATCCCATATAAACTTTAATAGTTCCCTACTAATGAGTTAGTAGGGTGTTTTGTGTACTACCAATCATTTTTCTTCACTAGTTACCCATACTTTTAGAACCATACATGATGTAAGGAATGTTGTTATTTCGTCTAGTTCATCTATAACCATTTGGATTTTATACTGACTTTGCAGATAGGTATATCATGCTTAATACTCAAGCACATCTTCACCGTTCTTGAATCTAGATAGGTGGTCAAGTCTATAAATGATTTTTCTTATACTTACCAATGTCAAGAAGTTAAATTATTGAAATAGAATAATCCTACATATGTATATGCGTGATGCGCTGAATTAGCGGGAACTTAACAAGGTCATAACTTGAGCTCCGAGTGTCCATTTGAGTCCGTTTTTTTTTAAACCACGTGTTTTGATGAGAAGAACGCAGCAAACATGGGTCCTACTAGTTGGGGCAAGTTTTGACACATTTTTGGGACCTAAATCCGCCATCTTGAGGCCGAAAATTAGGATTTAAGTTATAGCTTAGTTTTTTCCTATTTTTGGGCATTAGTCAATTTTAGTCTATTAGTTTCCTTATGAGTTAAAAAGTTGGAAATTCATATAATTAAGGGATTTAGAAGATGTGTGGAAATTTCTGTGCCCATAGGAATAAGCATGCAAACTTACTAAGAATAGCGAGTTCTAGTAAAGCTGCAAAGAATAGTAATTTCCGCCACCTATAGTAGATTTAGTCGAGTTAGTTAGAGTTTACTTGGCAACTCAAGTTGGGAGTTATTTTCCTATTTAGTAAACATTGTAATTCATTATTCAAGAACGAAGAAGGATATTTTTTCTTTGGAGTTCATATTATTTTGCGATAAATCAAGTTGGTTAGAATTTGGGTACATTAATGTGCAACACCAACTTATTTAGTAAGTACTTCATCACATTGTGATTAGTAAAGAACAATAAAGCGGAAACAAGTATTGCTAACATTTATGCGAGTGTGTAGACCATTTCCATGTCCTCATGTTTGGTGGTCATATAGTTGTACTCTATAGATGATAAGTTCATACTGCAAAGTGGATTAGGTGATCCAATGTTTATTTTTCTATTTATGCTAGAACAACCCTATCACTATTATTGATTCATCTACATTCACATAGAAGGGTTTCTTCTATTTTTGGAAACTTAAAATGGGAATAGTATCCATTTACTCCTTTAAAATCCCATATGCCTCCTGCTAGTGTGTCATCTATATGAATGGTCCTGTCATCACCAACTGGAACTAGGATAATATTTCACCAAGGACTCCTTATGCTATGTTTATTCGAGTAATGAACATCTTTTGGTTTGGTGGTAGTAATCAAGAATCACAATAGCATACATAACACAAGAATACCACAGATTATGATATAAGGGAATGATGACAAATCTGAAATACAAATGCAACATATATTATTAACATGATATTGTTACAATCTCACCCATGAATTACTTCAAGTGTTACCAAATCCACTCACCTTCCAACAATAATTCTGGAGAAACTTCACAGTTACTCCTTTTGATGGCTTCCTTAACACACTATCATGATGACTCCTTTTTACACATATTGACTCTCACCCTTTATTCTATGCTAAATAAGGGGTGGCTTCTCTATTTATAGCACTTTAAGGCTTATTTTCCTATCTATAAGATAGGATAGGAAATTTGGTGCAGCATTTGAATGGTAAGAATTATAGAAAGATAAATAAAACATGTGTGCTCAGTTTATTAATAGAACTCCACTTACACTAATACATCCATTCGTTTGATATCCATATTCAAATCTATAACATGCATGGAAAATACATTATCCGAAATAACAGAAAGTGGAAGTTACCAATTTTCATGGATTACCAATAAAATCACCATAAAGCACCAATCCTTTATTGGATTTGATTCAAAAATCCTTACATCCAAATTCTCCATTGATTCTCACTATATACCCAAATCCTCCCTATATTTTACATGCATATCTCCTCCTTTGATCACACTATATTTGAAAACTAAAAATACAAATTTAAAGCCAATTTTGGCTTGAATAACCACTAAACCAATCTCCTTGTTTTTTGTAACAATGTTCTAAACTTGGAGAACACACATAACAAACCTCCCAAAATATATTAAGGAGTTATAACAATCCAAAACCCACTCACAACCAAACGCACTTCCCAAATTTGACAATAAATGTCTTATATGACTAAATTTTGCAACTACACACAATATGGAAACATTATTATTCAACTTATGATTGTCTCTTAGCCCAACATAGACATGTGAACATAAAATTTATTCCTAAACTACAAATGGACTCTAAATTATTAAATGAAGCATTGATGCTCCTACACGAGATTCCCTAAGAGGGAAGAGATTTGAGCTCCTACTCAAATGCATGCTTAACTCTTCTTCCTTCTTTCCTTCCAATTTCTTCTTGTCATATTTGATGCTTCACTTGGCCTTATTGATCTTTCTGTAGTCACTATCACCATTCTGAACCTTTATTTGCATCTCTTCTTCATATGTCTTGTCTTCTTTCTTCTTCATGGATTTTCCTCTATCTCTCTCATAAGCTTTGATGGTGATTATGTCATGTTTCCTTCATAAGTACTTGTAGCTACAACATCCACACCATGGTTCATTACAAACATGTAAAGCCTTATGGCCTCCTCAACTTGTGCCACCACCATTCTCTTTTCATTTTCTTTTATTCTTTTCTCATAAGATTGCTTTACTTTGTCTATGAAGTGAACATCATCTACCTTGAAGGTTATCTCTTTTGCATTCCTTATGAGTCTAATTGACCCCTTAGCTATTTTCACAGGCCACTTTGTAGCTAATTATATGATTCATATTTATTTACATTCTTCTTGGCTTGTCCTCTATCTCTCTCATAAGATTTGACTAGTGATTATGCCATTTTTCCTTCATAAGTACTTATAGCTACAACATCCACACCATGGTTCATTACAAACATGTAAGGCACGATGGCCTCCTCAACTTGTGCAACCTCCATTCTCTTTTCATCTTCTTTTATTGTTTTCTCATAATATTACTTTACTCTGTCTATGAAGTGAAAATCATCTACCTTGAAGGTTAGCTCTTTTGCATTCCTTGTGAGCCTACTTGACCCCTTAGCTATTTTCACAAGCCACTGTAGCTGATTACATAAATCATCTCTATTTACATTATCTTTTTCACTTTAAGACTCCATAGCCTCACTCCATTTTTCCTCTTTGCTTCCATGTATGGCACTCTCCAAGGCTTGTAGTTCTTCAAGTAGCTTCTCCACACTTTTGTAGACAAACCCATAATTTGATGCTTCTTCATCTTCAAGGTTTAATGCCTCAAATTGGCATTCTTCTATTGCCTTTGTTCCTGCAAACACTCATACAAAAGAACAGTTAGAAAGAATTTCTTGAGACCCCTTGGCCTCCATGGATGCCTCTTCCTTTGGCATCTCTCCTCCTTGTTGCATTCCTTGCAACTTCTTTCTTGGTTGCTCTCTAGGCAACTCTTCATGTTGCTCTTCTCCACTTAGCAACATTTTCTCTCTCCTACTTCCATTCTTGTTCCTCAAAATTGTTCTCTTCCTTATTTTTTTTTCTACAAGTTCTTTTAATGTCCATTTAAAAAACTGCTTAAGATGAAGATTCCAATTCTGTGCCCTAAAGATAAGGCTTCTCATTTCCTTTTGCATATTTTGTGTCATCCTGTCAAGATCCTCTTTTATAGATTTCACTTCTTGGTGGAGCTTAAACTGCCTTTTCTTCTCAATAACTTTCCTCTCTTCCTTCCTTGAAGCCATATGTGGACAACGTTTTTGTATAGTTATATGTGTTATACGTTCTTGACCATCTAATCTCTCCAACTCTGTTTTGTCCTTTTTGTTCTTTGTTATGATAGATTCAACCTATTGTTTATCAATCACTTGAAAATATATCTGTTAGTAAATAAATGAAATCTTACACTCCAATCATTCTGAATCTCCCTTGTTGATAGCGTGGAACGTATCAAAATCTTATAATCTAAAATCAAAGACACGTCTTTCTCTGAAACAAAATATTTATTTTATTATTCCTAGGAAAATATGAACAGATCATAAAAGCATGGAGTAAATCGACCTCTGGTGTATTATAAATAACCAAACCATTCATATACTTCCTTGTTTACTCACCAGTCTTCAATCTTTCATTTAAATCAGAAATTAAATGCTCTTAATTTAGTGTCTGTTGTTGGACGCAGCCTTCATTCCCATGTTTTTTCTAGTAAAAACAAATTTCACTGCACTTGACTATTCGAGCTAAGAATTTGAGGGTCTCTTCTCCCTACCTGGACAGAGAAATGGTTAAAATTTGAGTCAATTCCGTTTAGTAAAACCAGAGAAATCTGCTCCCCAAATTCTCCTGGACGTCTAGCAAAATGTGTACAGTGATTTAGGACAAAATGAAAACCAATGTCTTTCTTCGGTGGTTTCCTTTGTTCTCCTTGCAGTCAAGGTGATTTGATTGGTTTAATCCATATGAAGACATTTCCAATGTCTCTTTTTCCTCCTTGAGACTCTGAGTTTTTAATACCAAGAATTATTCATTGCAACCTTCAATTTATTATTAAAAACATTGCATTATTCATGTTATTCAGTCTACAGTTTGGGCGATTAAGAAAATAAAAGAAGAAAAATGTATTTGGAGTTCTTGAACACTGCCCTGTGATCATTCACACAAAGAAATTGGCTTCGAGAATTTATTTACTTCCATTAACACGACAGGAATAACCAATTCATCCTCCTTTGTACATATGAAAGCACAAGATAATACTGAGAGGGGGTGAATCAGTATTATGATATTCTTTTAAATTTAACACTTAATCTCAGATTTGTAATCACAATTAATCAGTTTCACAGTGAATATATCAAAGCAATCAATGAATGCAAAGCAAACCAACACACTGCAAATAGACACAAATTTACGTGGAAACCCTTTCGGGAGAAAACCACGGAGAAAATCTTCTTTATTATATTTCTCAAATGTTTGTAGGCACCAACCTACGGGAGACACCAATCCCCAAGTTACAATTTTGTAGGCACCAACCTACAGGAGCACCAACCCTTTTTGCTAAGCACCAACTCAGCAAGAGACACCGATCTCTTCAAATATGAAGGCACCAACCTTCCTTACGAAAAACAAACTCTTTCCTATCTTTTATGTTGTTGTTGCTTCAATAGATGATAGAACAAAAATGTTGCTAAGAATATTCTTCTGATTTATTTCAGTCCCTTCACATATATAAATCGCTGCAACTCTTCATTAAAAATAAATCTGCCCTTCACTCCTTTTTATATTTCATATTCTGCTCTTCTTCTTCTCTCCCTTAAACTTGAATGAAGCACTCAAATTGCTTGCCTAAATCAAATGATTCCATCTCCTTATATTTCCTTCTCACATCCTTTCGAAAAGACACATCATTCCAACCAACACAACCTTTCCATTATTTAATTAACCATCTTTTATTTTAATAATGCAAATACACATGTCGGCCATAACTATAAAGTGGCGCTATTTTCCAAAGGGGGTCGTCCAAAATAAAAACAGCATTTTTATATGTATTTTAAACCATCCTATGGACATATTTATTGCTCCTTTAATCACCCCTTATCATACTAAAACATGGAGATTTAATTCTGTCATTTGAATCTTTGTTTTCCCCATAAAACATGGCATATGAACACCTTAAAATGTTGATATCTCTCTCCTATGTACAGTTGTGTATATCTCACTTAAACCATGATAATCCTTATGCAAAAACACTTCTTTTCATGTATTTAAACTTTCATTTTCAGCCCTTCTATATTGCTAGTTATTTCCGTTACTTTCTACCATTTCCATCAACATCCGTCAGTAGTTCCATCAGCTTCTGTTACACGATTCCATTAACAAAATACATCAATGATTAAGCCTTTGACATCAATGACAATATTTCCAACAATCTCCCCCTTTGTCATTGATGGCAACCTTTGATCAGGGGATCATTTTTTAAAAGTTCCTAAACATCCCTAAATGGTGTAAGTCTGAGAAGATCATCTCGAGAGTTTTCCATCAACTATGAGATGTGACAAACGGACATCAGGAGCTCTAGATATGTTCGGTTAAAGTTCAGACAGCGGGAAAGTCAACTCTGGTCAACTGGTCAATATTAGACCAATGGCACTGCGATACGTGGTGAAAAGGTAAAAGGGAGTTGTTTGTTGGTTTTTATCACCGGTCTTCGACGAGCGTAAAAATGGTGCACGGGAACAAGAGGCTCAACTTTTATTACGGAGGGGAGCCCGACCACCGTGTGGACTATGGTATTATCGCCAACATGGTGGGTCCACAAGCCACCACGTGTCAAATTTGCTCGATTTTCCTATCGGGAGATGACAAGTGGACTACAGGATTACTGAGTTAATTATTTCTATGCCACATTGTATGGGTCGAAATTATATTATCTTGGTAAGTCCACTTACAAACCCATTTCCATGCCACATGACTAAGTGGGGCGGGTTTTATTATAACAGCCATGTATTAATGGTTAGCAATTACCCACATAGCCGCCAAACCATATGCCATGCGTGGAGGTCCATGTGGTGAGGGAGGTGAAGCGGTGGAGATGGGGGCGGATAAGTCTAACGTGGTCCTTTGACCACTCCACATATGCGTGGGAAGGCTATTTAAAGCCTTAAACTATTATCCAACCACCTAATGTGGGATATACCCACTTCTCCTTAGTTGTTCTTATGGGATTTTAATCCTATTTAAAATGCTAAGCGCCCTATTTGGGATTTAACCCATTAAAACAAACAAATCCACTAATATGGGTATTTGATCCCATTTATTTTTCTACGGGTAAGGCTTAGGTTTAAAATAGCCTAACAATAATTTGTAAATGCATATTTTAAGGGCCCTATTTTTTTGTATAAATAGGAGAACCCATTCTATTGTAATATACACACAAACTCGGAGACAAGCTCATTCTAGAGCGTTGGAGGCGAAGTCCGAGCCAAGAGGAGAATGAGAAATTGTTGTGTGAAGACCTAAATTATTTAGGCATTATTATTTTTTATTATTATTGACCTATTATTTGTTAGGCAATAATAAATTAAATATTTGTGGCTAGGAGTTATTCAAACTACCTAGTCGGCCCATAGCGCCACACCAATTACTTGCTAAATCTGGATTGTCAAGAGGAGTGCTAGCGTCGCATTGAAGCGTCGAGAAGGCCGATCGAAGCCGAAGGAGATTGTATGCCAGGAAGGTGGAAGTCGGGTGCTATTTTTCACCCTTGTCATCCAAAGGTCTGGTTATTCTTCTAAGCAAGTTTAAATAGTTTCCATTAGGTTTTCTTGTGAAAGTACTATTGTAACTTACAAGTTTTGACTAGTGGAACAGTTCGATCACGAACCCGGAGATGTAGGCAATTACCGAACTCCGTAATCAATCTGTGTGTAATTGTCTTATTGTCTTGCATTATTTTAAATTGATTACTTAAAAGGAGAAAATCATCGGCAAATATTTAAAGCCTACAAGGGTCCGAGATCAGGTAGTAATAATCTGATTATTTTCAGATCAACCTTCAAAAAAAAATCTTCTTTTTGCAACTCCCCCTTGCTGTAACTCCCCCTTACTGTCATTCTCCCCCTTTGACATCAATGGCAAAGGGTCAATCTAGGAGCTGAATATTGCAATGTTTAGCTCCCCCTCAACCGATGCTTCTCTTGGTTTTTCAATGGGAAGAAGCAAAGGATATTACTCCCAACTTCTGTCATAGATATTCAAATGTCTCCTTTGGAAGTGGCTTGGTGAAGATATCTGCTATCTATTCAGATGTAGCAACAAATTCCAACTTTACCTACTTTTCTACCACCTGCTCTCTTAAGAAGTGGTATCTTATGGGAATATGCTTTGTTCTTGAATGCATAACTAGATTCTTTGAAATACTTATCACACTGGTATTATCACATAATATGGAGATTGGATGATCATACTCTACTTTGATATCTTTCAAGGTTTGCTTCATCCATAGAATTTGAGTACAACATAACACTGCTGCTATATACTCTACTTCTGTTGTTGATAAGGATACAGAGTTCTGCTTTTTACTCAACCAAGATACCAGGTTATCTCCAAGGAAGAATGCTCCTCTGCTTGTACTTTTTCTATCATCCACACATCCTACCCAATCTGAATCTATATAAGCTACCAATGTGAAGTCTTTACCCCTTGGGTACCATAACCCATAATCCATAGTTCCCTTTAGATATCTGAATATGCATTTTACAGCTTGCACATGTGTTTCTTTCGGACCTACTTGAAAACGTGCAGCCATACCCACTGCTTGCATGATGTCTGGTCTGGATGTTGTCACATATAGTAAACTCCCAATCATTGATCTATAGAGAGTTTGATCAGCATTCGGAGATTCATCATCTTTGCTTAACTTTGTCCCGGTAGCCATAGGTGTGCTAACAGGTGCACACTCCTCCATGCCAAATTTCTTCAACATTTCCTTCACATACTTGGTTTGGGATATAAATATTCCTTTATCAGATTGAGAAATTTGCAATCCAAGGAAAAATGATAACTCTCCCAACATGGACATCTCAAACTCCTTTTGCATGTCTTTGGAAAATTTCTTAGACATTTCCTCATTGTCTCCTCCAAAAATTATGTCATCTACATACACAACAACAATCAGTTGGTGCTCACCTTCAATTTTAATGTAAATATTGCTATCAAGCAAGTCCTCTCTTGAACCCTTGGTCTTGTAGATACTTATCAAGCCTAGAGTACCATGCTCGAGGGCTTGTTTTAATCCGTACAAGGCCTTCTTCAACTTACACACATAATCTTCATTTTTTGATAGGAGGAACCCTTCAGGCTGTTCTATGTATACTTCCTCTTCTAACTTCCCATTTAGAAATGCTGATTTGACATCCATTTGATAGACTTTGAAGTTCTTGAATACCAAAAAAGAAAGAAACATTCTAATTGCTTCTAATCTAGCAATAGGAGCAAAAGTTTCTTCAAAATCAATACCTTCTACTTGAGCATACCCTTTACATACTAACCTTGCCTTGTTTCGAGTGACTTGTCCATCTTCATTCAATTTATTTTGGAATACCCACTTAGTGCCAATCACATTTTGATCCTTTGGCCTAGGTACAAGTTCCCATGTTTCATTCTTCTCAATTTGATCTAACTCTTCCTCCATTTCCTTTATCCAATGTTTATCATGGCTAGCTTCTGCAAAGTTCTTCGGCTCTATTTTGGATAATAAGGAGAAATTTACTAGTTCTGATGCACTTACAATTCTTCTTCTTGTTTGTACTCCATCATCAAGGTTTCCAATGATCTGAATTTCAGCATGATTCTTCTTAACAAAATGAGATGGTGTTTTGGTGTCCTACCTTTCAGATTTACTTAATTTTTCAACATCTTCTTCCTCTTCCTTTTCTTCTACTACCTCGGGTATTTCTAAGGGCTCTTCTAGGTTCTTTAGCTTTTTGATTCACGATTTCATCCACTCTCACATTTGCACTTTCTACTATAGTTTGTAGTCTTTTGTTATAGCATCTGTAGGCTTTGCTTTTAATAGAGTAGCCAAGAAAAATTCCTTCATCCACTCTTGAATCAAATTTTCCCAAGTTCTCTTCATTTCTTTTAATAAAGCATCTACTCCCAAACACTTTGAAATATTTTACAAGATGCTTGGTCTTCCTTTCCACAATTCATAAGGAGTTTTGTCATGATTAACTCTGATTTTCCCTCTATTCAAGATATGAACAGCTGTATTTACCACTTCTCTCCAAAATCTATCTGATAGCTTAGATTCATTTAACATGGTTCTAGCCATCTCTTGGACGGTTTGATTCTTTCTTTCTACCACTCCATTTTGTTGTGGAGTCCTTGCAGCTGAGTACTATCTTTTGATTCCATGATCTTCACAATATTCAATGAATTCATTTGAGGTGAACTCACCTCCACGATCTGACCTCAGGCACTTTATTTTCAATCCGGTTTCATTTTCTACTAAAGCCTTGAAAGCTTTGAACTTCTCAAATGCTTCTGAATTTTCTTTTAGAAAGGCTACCCATGTCATTCTAGTGTAGTCATCAATGAATAACATGAAATAACTCTCACCTTGTATGCTTTCTATTCTGGTAGGTCCACATAAATCCATATGAATCAGCTCTAGTGGTTTGGTGGTTGAATACTCCTTCGTTCTAAACCTTTCTCTAGTTTTTTTCCATGTTGACATTGCTTGCATAGAGTACTTGTAGGTTTCGTTACCTTAGGCATATCCCGCACATCCTGCTTGTTGCTAATTTTCACAAGATTATCAAAATTTATATGCCCCATCCTTCTATTCCATATCCAACTCTCTTCAACCTGACGTAGAAAACATTTCTCTCCTTTCAATTCTCAAGCATGTATAGGTTATTTGTGGTTCTATGTGCATCTGCTACTAACTCTCCCATGTCTGCCTTCCTTATCTCACACCCTTCAGCATAAAACTTAAGTGTGTGTCCTTGATCACACATTTGGCTTACACTTAAGAGATTATGCTTTAATCCATCAACATATAAAACATTCTCTATTTTTGTTTTACCATTATCAAGACTTAGCGTACCTTTTCAAAGCAATCTTTTCTTTAGCGTTATCACCGAATTTCACCATACCTTCATTTACTTTCTTCAATGAGATGAACTTACTTTTATCTTTGGTCATATGTCTTGAACATCCACTATCAATGTACCACAACTGCCCTTCATCCTATGCATGGAATGTTGTTTGAACAAGCATAGATTTCTCTTTATCTTGCCCATCATCCTCTTTCTTTTGTTTCCAAAATTTTGTAGCTTCTTTCTTCTTTATTTCTGGAGCATTTACCTTCTGGTTCAATTTAGATGGTTCTACAAAACCACTTCTACAAAATCTTGCCATATGTCCATAGTTATTGCAGTTATAACAAACAATATCTTCAACATAGTTCGATAAAGGAGCAAAGGAGTTGTAATTTCTATTTGAGAATCCATACACACCTTTGTTCTTTATATTGTTGTCTCTCACCCGTATTCTACAATCTATTGCTTTATGACCAAAATGATTACAATAGAAGCAATAGCCATAGAAAGAATTTTCAAACCTAGACATGTGAGTATATCTTGGAGGATTTGGTCTTCTAAACTTGTTCTCATCTTTGCTTTCCTTGTAAGAAGTGTTGATCTTCATAAATCTCTTCTCCCTTTTCAACTCTTCATTCTTCATAGGTTCCTTGAGTGTCTCTGCATAGGTCTTTGACTTCTCTTCTCTTGTCCCTTTCGATGACTCTATACCTTTTGTGTTAGCGGTGTCTTGTCTTTCCGTATATCCAAGACCAGTCTTGTCAGATGTTGACTTCTGTCGGTTCAAAATTTCATCTAGTATCTCGGTACTTTTCTCGAATTTTAGATTACTTGTAACTTTAGCATTTGCTTTTTCCAAGTCCTTTCTCAAAGCAACGATCTCTGACTCACACTTTTCACAATCTTCTTCCTTAGTCCTTAACTAATTTCTTAATTCTTCTTCAACTCATTTTGCTTCTTCAATTTGGGTTTTAGATCCACGATCATCTTTCTTGATTCTTCAAGAGATTGTGATATCTTAGCTTCAAAGTTACGATCTTCTTCTTCATACTTTAGGAGTTGTAACTTTTGTTTTTGATTTTTCTTTTTAAGAGCTTTCAACTCTCCCAAGGCACATATAAGTTCCTCTTCAAGATTCACTTCACCTTTTTCTTCCATGTCTTCATCTCTTTCTAAGTCATCTTTTATAGCCATGAATAATATTTCTTCATTATCGCTATCTAAGTCACTTATCCCACTTTCTTCGGATGATCTACTACTTCCTTTTGAATATAAGCTTTTCTTTTTCTTTCCAAATATTTTCTTGCCTTTTCTTTGCTTGAATTCCCTTTTGAATTTAGGTTTTCTTTCCTCATCATCGCTATCTTCTTTCTCTAGACACTTAGCCACAAAATGACCAATTTTACCACAGTTAAAACATTTAAATGGTAACTTACCTTTGTACTTTCAGATCCTTTCTTTAACTTTCGAATGAACAAGGCTTCTTTCTCATCTTCTTCACTATTTGAGTTCTCATTCGACTCAGGTTCTTTGATTTTTTCTTTCTTTGAGACTTTGAATGCAGCTTCCTTCTTTGATGGTTTATTTGACTCAGTCCTCATTTCATACACAGTCAATATTCCATGTAGTTCGTCCATGCTCAACTTATCAAGATCCTTCATTTCTTCAATGGCAGACACCTTAGCATCAAATCTTAATGGTAGAGACCTTAGAATATTTTGAACGATCATGGATTCTTCAATCTTTTCACCTAACCCTCTTATGGCGTTGACAACCTCATCCACATGAAGAAGATAGGCTGCAACATTCTCCTCATCCTTCATTTTCAAGCTCTCAAATTGTCTCCTATGAGTTTGAAGCTTAGCCCTTTTAACCTTGTCATCACCTTCGTAGATAGTTCGAAGTTTGTCCCATATCTCCTTCACCATGTCACATTGCATTACTTTAACAAACTTAGATTCTGATAGGCCACATAGGATAGCATTCATCACCTTGGCATTGTTTTCAAAAGCCTTCTTTTACGGCTTGATCTATCGGTGGAACTGATGGGATTGTACATCCAACTATTATTGATTGCCAAATATAAAACCCTAGTTCCATTAGATATGTTTCCATTCTTATGCTCCAAATTGTGTAATTTGTTCCATCAAACAATGGAGCCTTGTTCAAAGAAAAACCTTCTTGTAATTGATGAGTAGCCATATGTGCTTTTGAGATCTACCTTCCAATTGTTAGATTGTTCCTGAAGGCACCCACTCTGATACCAATTGTTAAGCACAAGATAATATTGAGAGGGGGGGTGAATCAGTATTATGATATTCTTTTAAATTTAACACTTAATCTCAGATTTGTAATCACAATTAATCAGTTTCACAGTGAATATATCAAAGAAATCAATGAATGCAAAGAAAACCCACACACTGCAAATAGACACGAGTTTACATGGAAACCCTTTCGGGAGAAAACCGTGGAGAAAATATTATTTATTATATTTCTCAAATGTTTGTAGGCACCAACCTATGGGAGACACCAATCCCCAAGTTACAATTTTGTAGGCACCAACCTACAGGAGCACCAACCCTTTTTGCTGAGCACTAACCCTTTTTGCTAGGCACCAACTTAGCAAGAGACATCGATCTCTTCAAATATGAAGGCACCAACCTTCCTTACGAAAAACAAACTCTTTCCTATCTTTTATGTTGTTGCTGCTTCAATAGATGATAGAACAAAAATGTTGCTAAGAATATTCTTCTGATTTATTTCAGTCCCTTCACATATATAAATTGCTGCAACTCTTCATTAAAAATAAATTTTCCCTTCACTCCTTTTTATATTTCATATTCTGCTCTTCTTCTTCTCTCCCTTAAACTTGAATGAAGCACTCAAATTTCTAGCCTAAATAAAATGATTCCATCTCCTTATGTTTCCTTCTCATATCCTTTCGAAAAGACACATCATTCCAACCAACACAACCTTTCCATTATTTAATTAACCATCTTTTATTTTAATAATGCAAATACACATGTCGGCCATAACTATAAAGTGGCACTATTTTCCAAAGGGGGTCATCCAAAATAAAAATAGCATTTTTATATGTATTTTAAACCATCCTATGGACATATTTATTGCTCCTTTAATCACCCCTTATCATACTAAAACATGGAGATTTAATTCTGTCATTTGAATCTTCGTTTTCCCCATAAAACATGGCATATGAACACCTTAAAATGTTGATATCTCTCTCCTATGTACAGCTGTGTATATCTCACTTAAACCATGATAATCCTTATGCAAAAACACTTATTTTCATGTATTTAAACTTTCATTTTCATCCCTTCTATATTGCTGGTTATTTCCGTTACTTTCTACCATTTCATCAACATCCGTCAGTAGTTCCATCATGCGTCTATTTCACGATTACGTTAACAAAATACATCAATGATTAATCCTTTGACATCAATGAAAATATTTCCAACACAATAATATATTGATTCCAAAATCCAAAACTTCTAGACAAGTGCATTCAAAGTATCGGGATCTTCCGCTCACGATACCAAAATAGTTAGTGTTTGACCAATAAGCAATATAAAAATAAAAAATAAAACATGTGTGATCATTTTATTAATAGAACTCCACTTACACTGAGACATCCATTCATTTGATATCCAAATTCGAATGTATAACATGAATGTAAAAGATATTATTCGAAGTAACGCGAGGAGTGGAAGTTACCAATTTTCATGGATCACCAATAAAATCACCTTAAAGCACCAGTCCTTTATTGAGATTTGATTCAAAACTCCTTACATGCAAATTCTCCACTGATCCTCACTCTACACTCAAATCCTCCCTAAATTTTACATGCATATCTCCTCCTCCGGCCACTCTGTATTCGAAAACTAAAATACAAATTAAAGCCAATTTTGGTTTGAATAACCACTAAATCAATCTCCTTGTTTTTTGTAACAATATTGTAAAATTGGAGAACACACATAACAAACCTCTCTAAATATATTAAGGAGTTATAACAATCCAAAACCCACTCACAACCAAACTCACTTCCCAAATTTGACAATAAATGTCTTATTATGTCTTATATGACTAAATTTTGCAACTACACACAATATGGAAACATTATTATTCAACTTATGACTATCTCTTAGCCCAACATAGACATGTGAACATAAAATTTATTCCTAAACCAAAAATGGACTCCAAATCATTAAATGAAGCATTGATGCTCTGCATCAAAATATCTTTCGGCTAATCATATTCCATACCTAAACTCTTATCTTTACATGTAGGATTATCCTTCTAGGATAGGATAAACCTTATCATTTCACATGGGTTCCACCTTTCTAGATTTTATACAAATAAAATATTCAAAATATTTATGACATCACTCCTTGTCATTATTACAAATATAATATTTCTAATTCTAAATCATGTAGACCCTATTGACTTTTGACCCTTTTAACATTACCCGAACACTTATGAAAAATATTTACTTTTTACCATTGACTATTACTACAACATTCCTATTATACTTTGACTATTCTTGTACTATACTTTAATGGTAGCGATGTGTTGGAAGAAATATTATCTTTAATCGAGACAATACTAATAAGCATACTTAATACCATAATTAATGAAATAGAAATCGTGGAGGAAAATTCTAGTCTTTGACATATTCCCCTTTGCTAGCTTCTACTCCATCCTCAGAGTAGATTATTATGGACAATCTGTAGCTGGTCCCTAAAAAATATTTAACTTGTCATGGTTGACCTATTTTCTAATTGGAGTACCATCCAATTCCTCCAGGCAATATGTACCATTTTCATGCACAACTACTATTCTCTAGGGTCCCATCCATTTAGGAAGAATTTTTCTATTCTTCCTCTTTTTGTATCGAGAATCATATACTAGGACCAAGTCATTCACCTAAAATAGAGACCAGATGATATTTTGATCAAAGTAATCCTTCTGCTTCATTTTCTTCTTATAGCTTGTATCCTTCATTATTTCCCTCATTTCCTCTAACAAATGAATATGTACCAATATTTCTTTTATTGAATCACTTTCATCCATCCTTTCATTTTTCATAACTCTCACATTGGGAATATCAAATTCAATAGGAATAATTGGATCAATGTCATAAGCCAACTGAAATGGGGAGTATCTTGTTGTTGACTTTGATGTTTCCCTATATGCCCGCATTGCTACATGAATCCTTTTATACCACTTATGCACCTACAAAGTTGCATCTTTTGCTAGGATTTGACACAATACATAATTTGTTCACTCCACTTGTCCATTTGTGTTTGTCCCGTAAATTGTTTCCTTCATGTGCTTAAAAAAACTTGTTTATCAAGGCTTCTACCACCTCATCAATAAAGTGGCTTCCTTGATGCATTACAATCTCTAATGGACAACCCGAATCTAGTTCCAATGAATTCATACATGAACCTTGCCACTTCATCCATGGAAGATATTTTCAAGGGTCTAGCGAGCTAGCTTCAACCCACTTGGTTAAATAATCAGTGGGAACTAAAATATACTTATTTTGGCATGTGGTATTTTGAAGTGGACCTGTTGATGGTGAATCACAGCACCCCTGAATGTCTACAACTCAATGGGTTGAGACTCTCAGTGTGATTTCATAACATGGAGCTTTCCCAAGTGTGGGACCTTGCAAAATCGGAAAAGCTCTCCGGATGAAGGTCGGTTCCTATTCCTCTGTTCAGATGCACATGTAAAAATGTAGAGGGTTTACTCAAAAACCTAAACTAACTTTCCAAGGAGATAGGGTAAGAAGATGCATAAAATAAAACCTAAACTAACAAAGGTGATGCACCGAGGAATGAAGAACACCTATCTTGCCAATAAACACAAACCATTAAAATGCAATGCAAGATCATGCACAGATAACAAAATTTATAGTGAAAGATCAGGAGGATGCAAATGAACATAGAGAGGGTTGAGAATCATCCACATACATGCATTATTTGCTCCAAAGATTGATACAATACACTACAAAATGCCAAGAGGCAAAGTTGCATTACAGTTTTAGATGGGAGGTTTAAACTCCACAAATTCACCTGCTAAAGAGAAGAAGGGAGGGGCAAAACAAGAATGTCTAACCTTTAGAAAGAAGGCCCTCCTTACAATTTATGGGAAGAATGAGAGAGGAATTCCAAATCTACCCCAACCACCTCCAGTTGTATTTAATTCATCTCATTATGGTGGTAGGTGAGAACTCTAGCAAACCCCAAAAAATGGCAAACCGTATTTTGCATTTTTGAAGAAATTGTTCTCACCCAATTGTAGTTGGACATAGGACCTTGTAATATTTCCGAAAATTCCAACCTCACGTGAATCCGAGCTCCTGTGAAAAGTTATGGCCATTTGAATATCTAGGTTAGGGGTTGCTTCTGTGGGCGCAACTTTTGCATGTCGACATTTTTCGATGTGCGCCTCAACTGCGCCATGGGCGCGAATTTTTGCATGTCGACATTTTTCGATGTGTGCCTCAACCTATGCCATGGGCATGACTTTTTCCATGTCGACATTTTCTGATGTGCGCCTCCAACCTGCGCCATGGGCGTGACTTTTTGCATGTCGACATTTTCTGATGTGCGCCTCCAACCTGCGCCATGGCACAAATTTTTACATGTCAACATTTTCCGATGTGTGCCTCTAACTGCGCCATGGTGCAAATTTTTCCATTTCAGCATTTTTCGATGTGTTCCTCCAACCGCACCATGGGCGTGAATTTTTCCATGTCGACATTTTCTTATGTGTGCCTCCAACTGCACCATGGGCGTGACTTTTTCCATGTCGACATTTTCTGATGTGCGCCTCAACCTGTGCCATGGGCGTGACTTTTTGCATGTCAACATTTTTGATGTGCACCTCCAACCTGCGCCATGGGTGTAATGTTGTTGCAAATAGATGTCAGTTTTGAGTTTCTTTGATTTCCATATTCTTTGTTTGTCTATATTCACCTGTGGGGGAAGATATATACAACAATTTGGTGACTCAACGGGATCACACACTCGCTAGGTAGAAGATCGGTGGCCTTTTAGCAATCCATTGGGCATAGAGTCATAAGCAATAAACTGAAACCAACTTGATATCCGATCCTGTTCACGATACCACAACTCCTTCTTCGAGAGCACGCTGAACTGTAGAAATTCAACTTGAGAGCAAAAAAACCTATGCCAAGAACTTAGGAAATTGAAACCTAACTACAACAAGATGATGTGCATCCACACTTAAAGGAATTGAAATCTAGGCTAATATTTACAGGGTAAACCTTTTCCTTTTAGTAGCAATGTTTAAGATAGATTCCGCTAACCAGAATCGGGAGTTCTTCTCCATCCAATGTAGACAATTGGAAGGCATTACTACTTTTACATCCCGTGACCATGTAGGGGCCACTCCAAATGGCATCAAACTTGGAATGCCTTCCTAGTTTTTCCCGATCTGCATCCCATTTCAAAACCAAGTCCCCTTCCTAGAAGGTCCTTGCTTTTGCTTTCTTATCAAACCATCTTTTTACTAAGGCCTAATCTTTCTCAATCGTTTGAACTGCATGTTCTCTGATTTCTTCCAATTCCATCAACTTTTCATACCTAGCATCCATTGGTTCGAACTTAGACAACTCCAATTGCTTCATGAGCTCCAATGTTGGCAATTCTAATGATATAGGCAATACTGCCTCTTTCCCATAGACCAACTTGTAGGAGATTTACCTGTAGACCTCTTTGGCATTATCCTATCAGCCCATAACGCTGACTTTAGCTTGGTATGCCATGTTATTTGGTTTTCATCCGAGTCCTTCGATGATCCTTAGCAAATTATTATTCATGGACTCTGCCTGTCCATTACCCTGCGGGTAATAGTTTGAAGAGGTGTTCAAATAGATTCAATTCTTGATAGCCCATTTTGTAATCTTGGAACCTATGAATGCCAATACATTTGTCGATATGACGAGTGGTGGCACATCGAACACGGTCACTATTCCTTCATAAAATTCTAGTATGTTAGACTCATTTTCTTCTTTGAGCGCCACCGCTTCGGTCCACTTGGTGAAATAGTCCATTACCATGAGAATCCACTTGTGGCCTTGCCTTGAGTTTGGATTGATGACCCCGACGAAGTCCAATCCCCATTGCATAAATGGTTGGTCAACCAAATTTGGGTGCAATGGAAGTGCTTGCCGAATAATACCCTACCTTCATTATCTTGAGAGTGTTACTCATGGAGCAAAATGTCCTCGAGTAATCTCCATCGTGAAAATATCGTAACACTTTCTCAATTTGATCTATCCCAATGCACTGAATAGAACTCCATTAATGTCTTTCTTAAACAAAACACCATCAACAAGCACATATGGAATGGCTTGTAATCTAAAGTATCTCCTTTTTGCTTTGCTCATTTCTAGAGGGCATAGGCCTGTCTGTAGGAAGTGTATCATATTCTAAGTCCAACAAGGAGTGGGCACATCATCATTTTATGTTCTTGACCATCTTGTAGTACCAAGATAGTCTCTTTTTCATCACTTGCTTCAACTTGCCGACTCAAAGCTAGTTGTTCACATAGTCCTTTTCCACGTACTAGTTTTGTGACCTTGATCTCGATGTCATATTCCATGACATGGGTTATCCATCCTGCACATTTCTCATTCAGATCCTTGTTTAGAAGGAAGTCCTTGACTCCCGCATGAGAGACCAACAATTGGATCTTGTTGTTTGAGACTAGGTGCTTGAATTTCTTTAAGCTCCTGATCATTGCAAGGACATGCTTTTCGATGAAAGAGTACCTAGTTTCGTATTCCTCCAAGCCTTGACTGAAGAAAGCAACTGGTTGTTCTAATCCCTCTTTGTTTTGTTGTACTAGGATTGCAGAAATTGTGTCTCCACCACCGAAGGCATATAGCATGAAGTCCTTGGAGAAGTCTGGATTGACAAGAGTCGGAGCTTGAGATATGACTTCTTTTATTGCCTCAAAACTTTCCTTTCCTTCAAATGTCCACTTAAATGCCATACTCTTCTTTAACATCAGTGTTATTGGCTTTACGAGAGCTGTAAAGTTTGGAACAAATCTGTGAACAAAATTGATCCTTCCTAAGAAGCTTTGAAGAGCCTTCTTGTGACTTGGCAATGGCAACGCTCGAATTGCTTCAACTCTTTCTAGGTCAATCGTCAACCCCTCCTTTAAAACAATATGGCCTAGAATTTTTCCTTAGTGAGCCAAGAATATGCATTTTTGGGATTCAATGATACCCCGGATCTTATACACCTCTAAAATACGCCTCGGATGAAAGAGGTGATCCGCCGCATTTTGAAGAATACGGTGATGTCGTCAAGATATATCAGATCTATTTTATTGATCAATCCTTTGAATGCCATATCCATTACCCTTTGGAAAGTGGCTCCAGCATTTGATAGCCCAAATGGCATCTTCTTGTAGGAATAGGTGCCCTATTTGGTGGTGAAAGCTGTCTTGAATCGGTCATCTTCTTTCACCATTATCTAATTATACCCCGAGTAGCCATCTAGGAGAGAGAATCTCTCCGAACCGGATACCACTTGCAATATTTGTTCCATTGAAGGAAGTAGCTAATGGTCTTTGAGAGATGCCTGTTGAGGTCTCGGAAGTCCACACACAACCTGATTTCTCCGCTCTTCTTCCTGACCGGAACCAGTTTACAACCCAACTTGAGTGCTTGATCGAGAATATAATGCTTGCCTCTATTAGCTTGTTTAGCTCTTTCTTCATTAGAGGCTCAATGTGAGGGTTGGTGGTCTGCCTTCGCACTTTGATGGGCTTAGCATTTGGATCCAATTCTATGGTATGTTGTGCCAACTTCGGGTTGAATCCTCTTAAGTCTTCATAGCTCCAAGCGAAGACATCTAGAAACTCTTGGCAAAGTTGTATAAAATCTTATTTCTCTGCTTTCGGTGGCCACTTTACCAATTTGAAGTGTTTTACCTTCTTCAACCTGGAATTTTCTCGAATCTTCTCTCTTGACTTTGTATGTTAGCCTTTTCCTTACAAACATTCGTTAGGGTTGAAGATAGACTCAATGTTATTAAACCCTTGGGAAGCTTGTTTTTATGTATGTAGCTACACTACTCGATCCTGTCTTGTTGCTCTAGTACTGTCCTAATTCCTAGCTGAGAATTAAGCCTCTTCTTGTAAAAATTGATGATCTCGTTGATCATTCTCAAACACACTGCCCTGACTTGTGTTATTATCTGGGCTTGGCCTCACAATCACATGGATATGTGGATGTGTTTATCCCCTTTCGATGTTTTCAACCACATCAAATGTTGCTCCAACTATTGTGAGCCTATCCACGGCTTCATTTTTCTTCCTAGGTATGGACACAATGTTGAAAGCTTGAAATCCTCAATGAGGTCCCATACCCTATTCTTGTAGTTCTTCAACAGGTCATTCTTTGTAGCATGTTGTCCCCTGACTTGGTTGACAATTATCTTGCTATCCCCGAACACCTGTAAGTTATTTATGCCTTTTTCTGGCCCAATGAAGTCCATGAATCAATGCCTCGTATTCAGCCATGTTATTTGAACAGGAAAACTGGAAATGAAAAGCTGAAAAATATTTGATGTCTTGTGGTGAAATCAACATTGCACCACCTCTAGCACCTTGTCTGCTTCTCGAACCATTGAAAAATAGTTTCCAAACTTCATTGTCATCCTTTTGTTTAGGCTGAATGATGTTAGGAATGGGTGAATTTTCTTCGTGTACACAATACACGCCCAATTTAGATTCTTCAATTTCCTTGTATGGGTCAAATTCATGACTCTTGTTTGCCCATTCATCCAAAGTTAAATCAGGAATTCCTCGACCTTAGTACTATTTCTCGGATCATTTGAAGACTCCTTCGATCAAAGGCTGAGTAATTTGCATTGATAGGACTTGGCACATGAGGTTCAATATGGAAATTGGCAATTGGTTCTGACCTGATTGTTGCTTTGGCCCCATACCTCGTCTTGAAAATCATGTGTGACCAATCTGCAGATAAATATCCACCAATTTTTGCAGTGAAGTCTCTTGATAGACACAATGCAAAGAGTGGCGGAAGGTCAATCACAGACACATCTTGCAGAACTATAACATTAGGACAGGCATGCAGTGTTAGGCTTAACCCTTTCATGACCCCAACTATTCGAACTCGTTGTTCCATCCAGCTGTACTACTCCTTTCAACACTGGCTCATACTTCAGACCTAGTTGATCCGCTATTTGCTTCGGCATCACTGAACTACTTGCCCCTGAATCTATCATGCAATTGTGTACCAAGTGGTTTCCAACAACCAATGACACATAGAATGGTGGAGGCTTTAAATTCTTGCTTGGTTGACCCCCACCCGTCTGCACTGCATTAGTGAGAACTTTCTCCTGTCCCCGGTTTGATACATTCGAGGCAGACCAATTAGCCATTATAGCTTGCAATAAATCTCGTTGCCTGAGATTGCTCAGTGATTCCCACATGGAAATGTTCACATGTGTCTTCTTCATTTAATTGATGATGTTGAAAGGGGATGATCTATCTTTTTTTGGTCCCTTGGCACAACATTTTCTAGAGCTTGAACAAGCACATGTGTTGCTACAACAAGTACCTTAGGCTGATTTTACACATTTGGAACTACATTTGGTCTACTGAACCCCTTGTTGTGTAGGAGTGGGCTGAGAAACAACTAGATTAGATGGTTGCCCCTCTTCTATGCTTCTCTTCTTTGACTGTGTGTTGACAACCACGCCTTGAAAAGGCTGTTGGTTAACTCCATAGAAGTCTTCCGTTTGCCAATTGGCCAACGTGGTTTCTGTTGGAGGTGCTTCTTGTTGTGTTTCTTGCTGCTGATTCCCTGCTTGGCTTGGTTCTTGAGACACACCAATGGTTTGCACCATCAAGGCTTGATTTAGTGCACCATTGAAACACGTTGACTGATTGTGAGGTAGATTGCAAGGGTAACACCAGTCGTACTCCTATGCCATGTTGTTTTGTGTTGGAACCAAGGCTCTTGAGGATGTCGTTGCATTTGGATCATATGGTCAAAATGGCCTGGCAGCTTGAGGTTGTCCCTGGTTTTGGTTTTGATTTGCAGCCTGAGCTGGTGGTCTATTTTGTTGGTATGGGGGCCTAGCACAGTGCGTGCTTGAGGTCTGATAGGTCTAGAACTTTGAGCTTGCTATCTTTTGATAGTCACCGGCTCATTTCAAGGTTCTGCAGACTATTTCATAACCTCTTGTAATTCCTTTTAAGTATTTGAAGAAGTCGATGCCTCATTATTGCTTTGATTTCTAGGAGTTGGAATGGGATTTAACTCTGGTGCTTGACTGGTTGTAGAATTTCCCATATCTAGATAGAGAGGCATTGGTGGCCTTGGTGTAAGCTTGCCAACTTGGATCAAATAGTTCTTTGCTCGATATTTGTTTTATAGGCCCCTAGCAGCGTTGTCCCTCCCATTGATTGGATCGTCATGGATATATCTGAATTTATAGCCTTTCGAGAAATAAAGGAATGCACCTTCGGCGGTTGGTCTAACAGCTATTGGAATCCTGTCCCATGTCCGTTGGAATCTGAAGTTGAAATCTATCATTTGTTCATTAGGAGCTCTTTTGATTGTTGTTAGTTGTTCCAATAAAGACAAATTTTCTGCCCTCTCCCTGAATTGGTTACAAAGAGCTGAACAAAGTTGGTTCCAATTCGTAATAGACCCTGCTGCTAGGCTCCTAAACCACTATAAGGCTTTACCTTTAAAAGATGAAGCCAACAACTTGACTGCAACATCCATTTCATTTATTTCATGGATTGCACATGCATTGGCAATATCCTAGATGTGGTCAATAGGAGTAGTATGATTTTCTCCTGTGAAATAGGGGATATTCTTTTAGCGCTGCAACAGAATCTGATTCTAAGCATTTAGGGTGAGTGGACTACTGCCCGTGAAATTGACAAAGGGATTCGGTGGTAGATGTGCCATTATGATTGGCCTAAGAACTCTGGTTGATGCGAGAAAAGGTCTACCAGGTGGAGGTGTAGACAAAGTCTAGTTAGGTGGAGATGGTGATCTTTGTGGTCCTCTTCCTCTCCTTCCTCTACCTGGTGATAGTTGCAAGTAGACAAATAGCCCCTCTTCTCGAGTATCATACCTGGTTTGAATTCTTCTCATGCACCTAGGCAACTTTTATTGCTACACCATTGAATTCTATCCCTTTGGAGTCACCAAATGTGTTAGATAACGAGCCTCAAAAGGCTAGATTCTGCCAAGTTACACACCAAACCTGACAATATTAAAAATAGAATTTAAAACTTTGAAGGACCCGAGAAGATACAGCTCTTCAATTCAGTTATCGGGTCTTGTTGTGCAACTACTAATCCCTGAAAGGTACAGGCAAAACTCAGGTCATGCAAGGCAACTTACAAAACCTAAAATACACCGTGTCAGAACATGGGACATGCTTGACACCTGGGAAAACCTGAAATACTAAAAACTATGAAATTTTGAAAGTCAAAATATCAAAAATCTAAGAATACCATTTTGAATATTATCCCCTGATCTATCAACTGGTGAAATTTTGACTTGTTTTGAGCAAGTTAAGTCCTTGAAAATTGATTTTGGAATTCAGCCTGGAAGGTGAAAAAATCTGAAATTGTAAAACTTGCAATTTCGAAGTCCAAATTTGTTGAAAATTCCTTCAAATCTCATGGAATGGCCTCTTGGTTCCACCAGTGTAAAGCAAAGCTGTTGATGGTGAATCACAGCACCCTTGAATGTCTAAAACTCGATGGGTTGAGACTCTCAGTGCGATTGCATAACATGGAGCTTTTCCCAAGTGTGGGACCTTACGAAATCAAAAAAGCTCTCAGGATGAAATCCGTTTCCTATTCCTCTGTTTAGATGCACATGTAAAAATGTAGAGGGTTTACTCAAAAACCTAAACTAACTTTCCAAGGAGACAGGGTAAGAAGATGCATAAAATAAAACCTAAACTAACAAAGGTGATGCACCGAGGAATGAAGAACACCTATCTTGCCAATAAACACAAACCATTAAAATGTAATGCAAGATCATGCATCAGATAACAAAATTTACAGTGAAAGATCAGGAGGATGCAAATGAACACAGAGAGGGTTGAGAATCATCCACAGACATGCATTATTTGCTCCAAAGATTGATACAATACACTACAAAATGCCAAGAGGCAAAGTTGCATTACAATTTTAGATGGGAGGTTTGAACTCCACAAATTCACCTGCCAAAGAGAAGAAGGAAGGGGATAAACAAGAATTTCTAATCATTGGAAAGAAGCCCCTCCTTACAATTTATAGGAAGAATGAGAGAGGGAAGAGAAAGTAATTCCAAATCTACCCCAACCACCTCCAAATTGTATTTAATTCATCTCATTACGGTGGTAGGTGAGAACTCTAGTAAACCCAAAAAATGGCAAACTATATTTTGCATTTTTGAAGATATTGTTCTCACCCAATTGTAGTTGGACAAAGGACCTTGTAATCTTTCGAAAATTCCAACCTTGCGTCAATCCAAGCTCCCCTGTGAAAAGTTATGGCCATTTGAATATCTCGGGTCGAGTGGGGACGACTTTTTGCATGTCGACATTTTCTTATGTGCGCCTCCAACTTGCGCCATGAGCGTGACTTTTTGCATGTCGACATTTTCTGATGTGTGCCTCCAACCTTCACCATGGGTGCAACTTTTTCCATGTCGACATTTTCTGATGTGCGCCTCCAACCTATGCCATGGCACAACTTTTTACATGTCGACATTTTCTGATGTGCGCCTCCAACCTACGCCATGGTGCAATTTTTTCCATGTCGACATTTTCTGATGTGTGCCTCCAACCTGCGCCATGGGCGTGAATTTTTCCATGTCGACATTTTCTAATGTGCGCCTCCAACCTGCGCCATGGGCGCGACTTTTTCCATGTTGACATTTTTTGATGTGCGCCTCCAACCTGCACCATGGGCGTGACTTTTTGCATGTCGACATTTTCTGATGTGTGCCTCTAACATGCGCTGCGTCATGGGTGTAATCTGTTGGCCCAAATAAATGTCAGTTTTGAGTTTCTTTGATTTTCATATTCTTTTGTTTGTCTATATTCACCTAGGGGGAAGATATATACAACATGACCTAAAATATATATTCCCCACTTTTCAAAGGGACCAAGTGGAAGAATAGGGCATAATGGAGCTGAGGAATTTTTACGATTCCCATGTGATTGAAAAACATCACATGTCTTACAATAGTTATAACAATCTTTAAAAAGAGTTGGCCAGTGATAACCTGGATCCAAGATCCTTCTTGTTGTAAGTTGTTCAGAGAAGTGTCTTCCACATGTACCATTATGAAATTCTTGAATTATCTCCTTTCCTTGATCACGTCTAATCGCTCTCTTATACTATCCATCGGGCCCTATCTCGAAATAAGACTCTATGCAAAATGGAATATGGACGAATTTCTTGAGTAATATTCCTCTTAGTCTTTGCATTGACACCATCAAGAAACTTGAAATCATTCACATAATTCCAAATATCTATATATTTACTAGGGATTATGTCAAGGGATAACAATATTGCATCTATGAAATCATCATCATCACAGGATGAACCTAAACCATCATAGGCTCGAGAGAGTTCATCCGCATTGACATGCTTTTTCGTGGCCTATTTATAATATCAAATTAAAATTCTTGTAGTATAATCATCCACCTTGATATCCTTCCTAATGGGTTAGGATTATTCACAATATATTTTAGAGCCTGATGATCTGTTACAACTATAAATTTCTTCCCTAGCACGTAATTTCTAAACTTTTTGACAACAAAAATGATAGCTAGAGCCTCTTTTTTAGTTACAATATAATTTACCTAAGCACTACTCATTTGTCTACTCCCAAAATAAATTGAATGGTCATTCCCATTTTCATCCTTTTAGCTCAAAGTACTTCCCAATTACTACATCTAAAGCATCAATATATACAATGAATGGCTGCTCCAGTCTAGATTCTTTAAAACGGATGAAAATACCAAAGCTTCTTTTAGTTGTTCAAAAGATTCATGCACATTTTTTCTTGGTTCATAAGTAGCATCCTTCTTTAAGAAGCGGGTTAGTGTTGGTGCAATCTTTGAGAAATTCTTGATGAACCTTCTATAATAACCCACATGGTCTAAAAATGATCTCAACTTACTTCTATTCAAAGGAAATGGTAATTTTTAATTTTTGAAATATTATCGGGATCGGTACCAATACCATCTCTAAAGACAACATGTCCGAACAAGACACCTTTAGAACATCCAAAGACACACTTTTTAGGGTTTAGTGAGGCTTGTGCTTCATCTAACCTTTGAAATGCCACCTCCATCTAGTGCAAGTGGTCCATTTTTCTCCTGTAGATGCAAAAATCATCTAGGAATACTCTGATGAAGCTTCCAATGTAGGGTTCAAACACCATATTCATTAGGTATTGGAATGTTGTTGGAGCATTACACAACCCAAATGACATAACTCTATAAGAAAATGTTCCCCAAGGAGTGGTGAATGTATTCTTGAGCTGATCTTTCTCCACTATACGAACTTAGTTGTACCCATTATATCCATCTGCAAAACTATATCATTCGCCAGCTACTTCATCCAAGATCTAGTCTAAAAATGGAAGAGGGTAAAGATCTTTCTTTGTTGCCTTGTTGAGCTTCCTGTAATCAACACAAATTTTTAGCTTTCCATTCATTTGTTATTGATATCACAATGGGAGAAACCCATTGTGAATTTTCCACAACAAATATGAATCCTGCATCTAGCGACTTATTTATTTCTTCTTTTACATTCTTGGAAAAATTAGGATTCATTCTATATGGCATTTGCTTTATTTTCTTAACACCATCTACGAGCTCAATAGAATTTTCTACCCAAATTACTTGATGGATTTATTTGTAATCAAAAGTGAATAAGTACGTGTACCTTTGAAATATTTAGTGGTAGGATTCCTTCTCACTCTCCATCACATCATCACCAATCTTTATCTCCTGCAGATGATTTTCAATTTCTTCCTTAAATAATTTTATGGGTTCATGATTCGGTGTGACTAGAGGGATATCCATGACTGACACATGAACCTAACTTTATTTATCTTATGTTTCCACTTCACAGTACTAGAGTAATCGGACGATGTCGAATCATCAGTTTTATCACTTTAATCCACAAGTTCTACCTTATGATGTGGAGGGATCACATTTATCTTCACCCTCTCTCTATCATGTCCAATTTTCATGAAGCCTTCATTCCAGTAGTTTTTGCATGAAATATCCTTAGCCATCCCTTCCCCAAACATTGGGTACAAGCAAGCATTACCATTCTTCATTACCTAAAAGTCTACCACACATACAACACCCATGACAAATATTGCCACATCTGAAAGAACACCTTCTCGGTTTAGTTTTTCCCTTATTGAATGACCTTAACATAAGTGTTGAGGGGAAATCAATTTTTAAACAAACATGTTCATTACTGGACTCGGTCATTACATTAATAAGCGGCACCTCATCTACTAAGACATCATGAATTGAAATGACATTACATAATACCTTAACTTGTGGAGCATAGAGATCCACCTCTTCTTCCAAAATAAGGACCTCAACCTCCTTCCCTCGTCGAGCATTGAATCCACTTCGCATCTCCTATATCTTCTCGTAATACACATAGCAAGAAGTTTTTCATATGTAATATTTGCGGGGCACTTGGAGTGATCTTCTAAGATGGAGTATGGTCCTTGCCCCTGTGAAATCATAAAATCCTGGACACCCAACTTTCTTCTCCTATGTTTCTTACATGTCTCTTCTTTCATATTTTTAGGATGATTTCCATCTTGGTTATCTTTCTCTTTCTTTATTTATTCTCCTATCTGCTACATCAAATGAATTCACAAGTGTTTTTCCTTTATCATTATCTCTTGTACCATATGTAGAGGCCCTATCTGGATAATTATACTTATAATGTCTCTTTTTATGACAACCATAACATACAACTTTAGATATATTTATTTTTAGACCTCGATCTCCTTGGGAATTTTGGGAACTAAATTCCTTTCCTTGAAGAAGATTAATAGTTAACTGGCCCATTTTCCTAAATCCTCATACTTAGTGGATTTACTGGAAGGGATATTTGTGCTTACCGAGAGTGGTTATGGTGTCTAGACCAAAGGTAGTTGTGTATGCTCCACCTTGATAACAATTTCTTTGGGCTCCTCTTCTATGCTTTATTTTCACCTTCTAGTTATCTCCCTTACTTATTCGGGTTGTTGAAGGGTCATAATTCACTCATTGTGTGATTTATGGCTTCATCCCAAGAATGAAATTCTTACAGAGGATATTATCCATGCCATTCATTAACCCATATGTTAATCCTCCCTTTCGAGATCTCGAGCATCGATCTTCCTCCTTAATTCTAGAGCATGATCATGATAATCTCTTATCTTCTCCTTCTCTCCTTAAGATAGCTTTGTGATCTCGATCATGAGATCTACATACTTTGTTTTGCACTAAATTCTTTAAGAAAACTTTAAGGTAATAAATCACATGATTTTTTAACATTTTCACCTAGTGTTTTAAACCACTTAAGGGTTGAACCATCCAAAAAGGTAGGAAAAATTTAGTCCATTGTTCTCTTCTTATGAGGCCATTATAAACGCAAGATCATTTCAACTCTTGAATGAAAGAGGGAGCATCTTCATTAGATTGGGCTAAAAAAATAGGAATCTTTCCCATTTTCAAAAATAACCACGGTGAAATACTAACCCATATGTACAATCAAGTAAGACTTATGTGCATAAATAATTGGAATCACTATAATAGAAAGTGACTTTACACATTTCTCAGGTAATATTGGAATGACCACGATAAACTTACATTTACTATGGAAAAACTTGACTTATTGCAATAAATATTATTCATGGTAAAAATTCACTTTATGTGGTAAATATTATTCATAGTAAAAAGTGACTTTACCTTGTGGTAAATAATATTCATGGTAAAAAGTGACTTTTGTGGTAAATATTATTCACACTAAAAATTGACTTTCTTTGTGGTAAATACTATGCACGGTAAAAATGACTTTATTGTGGTAAAAATGACTTTACCGTAGTAAATACTATGTACGGTAAAAGTAACTTTACCATGGTAAATACTACGCATGGTAAAAATAAGGTTACCCTCCAAATGAATTCTACCTAAGTGGGAATATCTCTCTAGCAAATCCACCAATGAGGAATGGTCCCGACAACGGAACCAAAATGTCATCACTAGTCGGGTACTATGATAATATTTCACCGGGAACTCCTCATACTATGATTATTCAAGTAATGCAGAGCCTTTGGTTTGGTGGTAGTAATCTAGAAACACAATAACAGACATAACACAAGAATACCATAGACTATGATATAAGGGAATGATGAAAAATCTGAAATACAACTGCAACATATATTATTAACATGATATTGTTACAATCTCACCCATGAATTACTTTGAGTGTTACCAAATCCACTCACCTTCCAACAATAATTCTGGAGAAACTTCACAGTTACACCTTTTGATGGCTTCCTTAACACACCTTCACAATGACTCCTTTTACACATACTGACTCTCACCCTTTATTCTATGCTAAATGAGGGGGTGGCCTCTCTATTTATAGAACTTTCAGG